>CAJQTU010000011.1:6000000-6600000 GCA_906901685.1 Desoria tigrina | reverse complement strand
TAAAACAGTAATTAATTCCACCTTTTTTCCAATCGAGTTTAGAGATTACCACTTTGAGGTCGATGAATTCTGGTCATTTTTATTTACCATTTCTAAAGTTTTTGAGTAAGTTCGTTGTTTATAAAAGCCATTCAATACAAATTATAAAAAAGTATATTGCATAAATGGTTTCATGAGATCCTTGCCTTTGTTTTTGTAGGCTAATTGATACTGCATTTATCGTGTTACGTAAATCTCCGTTGATTTTTCTTCACTGGTTAGTAAACTGACTTTTCCTTCGTGCGTTTAAACTTGTCTCTTTGTAGGCAATTAAACAACAAACCCTTCTAATTTAATTTAACTTAGGTTCCACCATATGACAATGGTGACATTCAGCTTCTACTTGTATCCTGTATCCGATCCAGTTGGACGTTGGTTAGGTATCTTAAATTTGGGAGTTCACTGTAAGAATTTCTTGTTAACTTAAATAGATGTAATTTTAAAGCTCGTAAAACATTTAAGTTACGGTGGATTGGTTTTTCAGCGTTAATGTACAGCTACTACGCATTGAAGGTTGCAAAGATTCACGTGCCAAAAATCATATCCATTGTGATAACAACGCTCCAGATGTTACAATTTTGCGGGATTTTGTCAACAACTGCGTTTGCATTTATTCAAGCTGGTAAGTTAATCAAATTAATGTTTGCATGCATAAATTAAACGGTTAACCATTGTAATGTTTCATGAGCAAATTTAGTTCCACACACAGTGCGTTTAGCTTATATCCACTAAACGCTAAACTTGTACAACTGGAACCCTCTTTGCTCAATATCATTCCACTTGGAAACTTTATCCTGTATTTGATTAATTTTTCCATCAAATTCGAATGAACTTTTTCAATTTTAAAAGAACAAGGTTAAAGCAGGATTATCCTGGTTATCATGATTCTGAGGCATTAATTTATTTTTATGTATTTAATCTGATTTTCCCTTGGGAATATCAAACTATCTATTTTAAGCAAAGCAGAAGTAAGGTGAATGTCTTTATAGACTACCTATGTGGTGATTTGTTCATATCAAAAGTTCACGGTGCCAATTTCTTAGATTTATTTCTATCCTGGGTGACTTCTTAATAGTTCGAATTTCACAATTTCTTGATATAGCAGCATAAGAGTATTGTTTCGACAATTGGCTTGCAAAACACGTTCCGGCTATTTATATTCGTTCAATAGTAATATATGTTTATAGTTTATAGTTATTTCGGGAAAGGTTTATACGGGTTTGGTCGTCTTTCATCATAGCATTTATATCAAGTATTTTATAAATTGATTTTAACCGCTTCTTTACAGCTCGCGGAAACGATTGTAGCATTTCCAGCACAACACTGACAATTCAATCCATTGGCGGAATAGCTTATTTGTCATTGTTCGGTAATTACTTTTATCAGACCTACGTTGGCAAGAGAAAGGCAAAATCTTCATAGAAATTTCATTTAAAAAGCAAAAGTTGCCAATTGTTAACATATTATTGTATGGATTTTTGTGAAAACACAATATTGCACTTCATGGTGATTGACAAGAATTGACAACTATCTTAGTTGTCATTTGGTATTTTAATATAAATGTCTGCAAATTCCTCGACACGAATGAAATAGGCCATCAACGAAAAAAATTAAAAAGAAGGAATCACAGTGCGGAACATGACGTCGACATGATTCAGAAACATAGACAAGAAGTTACCGAGTATTGCAATAATCATTATTTTTTTCGTAGTGTATGCATTGTTTAAATCTAGGTATAATTATATTTGTTGGAATAGTAATGAAGTTGTAAAAAATACTTTAAATGAATATGTACAGTATCCATGTTTTTAATAAATACGAAATAAATATTTTTGACGTCTAAGGTTTCTGCCTGTTATTGGTTTGTAATATTGTAATGAGTCAAACTTGTTTTGCTCGATACACATGTCCATGCCCAATCATCACATACTTATTAGGAATAGCTTTCTTCTAATTGTAAGAACTCACAATCATAGTGACCACCCTCTTCTGAGACTAGTTTAAATAAGTAATAGAATTCCTCTAATTTGGTTCACTAAATCTAAATCTAAGTGTGTGGAACTGTCAATTGCAAGTCACAGATTTTGGCTCACGTCGTCACGACATAAATACCATTTACCCTTTGTGGACAGCTTAATTTTTAAGCAGAATCTACATTTTTATTAAAAAACGGCGTAGCATCAAGCCATTTTTGAGACAATTCTCGAAAACCGGGTAAAAGTTGGATTTTTCGGGTATTTGTCATTTTATTTTTACGCATTCAGATCTGAAATGACGATACATGTTTACGTTTATAATTGTGATTAAATCACACGTCTATTTTTAAATCTAACCTAAAATCGTTCTCGATATATATCTTGAAACCGGTAAAAAAATACCGTTTTCATCAGCACTATAATACACAGTAATATAATACCCAATGCATCATGCTCTATGATACAACTGGTACAAGACTATTCCATACAACTTGATTTTTACATTTAAACATTTTTGATTATAGCCGTTAAAATGTAATGGATTATTGGAAAATAGTCTTGGAGTTTTTTAATTAGCACGTTTAGTTGATATTCAGAATTGATAATCAATGTCACAAAACCATTGTACTAAAACTACCCTGTCGTACGTTGCTCCCAAATTTTCAATTTTCAATCGCCATTCATATAGTTTCTTAATTAAAAATTGGAGAAAGTAACATCATGTTGTTCCAGTACACCGTCCGATCGGACGGAGGTTAAAGGCAATGCACTTTCTCTCGTCTGGTGTTCGTCCGATTCAGACGAAATTGTTTCGAACACGTTGTGAACGCGTTGTAATTTACGGTTGGAAGGTTTTAGATTTACTATTGATTTTTACACGTCGTACTTCCGTGGGGAATGTCTGAATAACGATTATAACCGGTTTCGATTACGTCATTCGCTAACAGAACCGCATTCGATCTAGTAATCTAGTATTTGTTCACACACATAAGGCTTTTTACAGCCGGATAATGCAAATCTACAAATTTTGTATATATATATATCCTGTAGATGACTATCTGTATGAATTTGGAAACCTAGTATTATACAAAAATCGAAGTCAGATTAGTAATTTACAGGTACATATTCCGGTATCCTCGAATTTTAATCATTATAACCATTCATAATTATAAATATTCTAGACCCATGGGAAAGGTTCACATGTTTTAGAAAGTTGTATTTATAGCTGCTGTAGTGCTTTCCTTTTAATCGAAGGACTTTAGGTTGTAAGATCATTTATAATCTGGCCGAGGGACTCAGCAGTACTGTGCCTTTCGTTTGATTTATTTATGGGCCAACTGTTCACCCTATTAAATTCAATTATTTTCGAACACGCATTGTTTCAAGAACAGATTCAGTTATTTAAATAAGAAATGGAGGGTCCAGTAACCGTGGTTTACTCAAATTATTCAGACCGGGTGGTAGAACCGTTTTGGTTCGAACGTATCGACGTTACATCGGCCCGGGGATGGGTTTACGATCATAAGCATATCGGAGTTTATATTTCGATCGCATATGTTATTTTAGTATTCATTGGCCGACAGTTAATGGCTGATCGGAAACCATTTAATCTTCGAAAACCGCTAATTATTTGGAACATGCTTTTGGCAATTTTTTCATTTGTTGGATTTATAAGACTAATCCCTACCTTTGCAACCCTTGTCAGTTCGCCAAATGGATATTACAAGTCGATTTGTAAAAGGTAAATCATGTCTCTATCATATCTGATTTTTTGTAAGACGAATCGCATTTAAATTGTCAAAATTCAAGGATTTGTGCCTGATGTAAGACAGTAATTAACTCTAATTTTTACCAATCCATTGCAGGGATTACCACTTTGAGGTTGATGAATTCTGGGCATTTTTGTTTGCAATGTCTAAAGTATTTGAGTAAGACAAATTATTAATTTACAAATGCCGATACAATTATTAAACCGAACATTTTATGTACAAATGGTTTCATGAAATCGTTGGCTTTGTTTTTTTAGGCTAATTGATACTGCATTTATCGTGTTACGTAAATCTCCGTTGATTTTTCTTCACTGGTTAGTAAACTCACATTTTCATCTTTAAATCTGCCATTTAAAGGGGTTTCACTCCTTAATAAACACATTCTTATTAATTATTCTTCTCCATTGGAATGTAATTTAGGTTCCATCATATGACAATGGTGACATTCAGTTTCTACTTGTATCCAATGTCTGATCCAATTGGACGTTGGGCAGGGATCATAAATTTAGGAGTTCACAGTAAGTATTTCAAATAACTGTGGCCGAATGAAAGTCTGTTAAAACACTTAAGTCATTGTGATTTGATTTACAGCGTTAATGTACAGCTACTACGCATTGAAGGTTGCGAGGATTCAAGTCCCTAAAATCGTATCAATCGTGATAACAACGCTGCAGATGTTCCAGTTTGGAACGGTTTTGTATGCAACAACTTATGCATTTAATCAAATTGGTAAGTTAAGAATTTACATCCATTTTCAATACGAAAGTGTAATAATGTTCCAAATGCATCATTCCCCGTGCTTTGAACAAGTAGACGTAACAGATTATAGGAATTGTAATCAAGTCAAAGTTCAAGGGTATTCACATTTTTGAAAAAAATTGCATATGTGTATTATTACCACAGATTACGGAAATATTATGACAAGCGCCAGCGTTAACGATGTTAATTTGCTCTGAGATTGGAGCAATGTAAGATTTTTATAGTAGACGATAGTTGGTTTAGATGCCACGAAAAATGGCACTGAAATCTGAATTTCTCCCATTTGACGTGACTATTACCACCATACCCTTGTGAATTGTATTTAAAAAAAATCAACATTTTGTACTACATGCAATAATGACAAATGACAATATAGAAAAAGCTGTCTGCATTAACAGTTTCGATTTTTGAGGTCAGTTGATGTGGTCTAGTATTTCAAATTTATAATCGGCTTGATTAAAGAAATATGTGGTTAGTTCAGATTTATGAATATCAAAAAACCTCAACAGTTTGAACCCTAGAGCACAAACGAACTAAGTCCCAATCCACAAGTGAGAATAGTACTAATGTTTCGAGAATCAGGGCTACTTTGACTGTAACATTTCTAGCATTCTTCGTCATTAATTTTAAAATTTGTATCTTGTTTTAGCTCGTGGAAACGAATGCAGTATTTCCAATACAACGCTGACAGTTACATCCATGGGTGGAATAGCCTATCTATCACTGTTCGGTAATTACTTTTATCAGACCTATGTGAATACTGCGAAGATAAAGTCTTCCTAGTGTGGTCTCTAAAAGGGTTTCTTAATGCTAATAAGGATTATTGTAAACGTCTAATTTATAATAATATAAATATCGATGATCTAACTTTCTGCTGCTTACCAACTTTCGTAGTTGTTATTTAGTTACACTTTATATTAATGTCCAACCAACTGGATGAAACGGCTCTGCCGATAACCAGAAAGAAATCAAAACGGATGGTTCCAAGCTTGAACAGTCTTGTCTGAGCGAAATAATATTTAGGCAAATACATAAATATTGACGTTATCGTCGTAATACATATATAAATTGTTTGAAAAGTTAAGGCCTCCAATTGTTAATGTTAATTTGGATTTACGGCGGTTATTGACGTTGCCGATTGTAATAATTACTGTTCTTAACATTGTGCGGTTGTGTATGTATTTTATAAATTAAATAAAATATTCGCTTAAAAACAAAATGTAAAAGATAATTAAAATGATCATGTACAGTATATATTTTCCTAACCCTTCTTGTGACGTTTAACACTATATATAAAGAAATAAATATAATGTTGACACTAATTTGAGCTTATTTTCTGAGAGTGTTGTGATAAGACCGGCAGCAAAAAAAAAAGGAACGGGCAACAGGAGAGATTTATTCGATCGATCGTTGCGATTAAATCATCCTGCACGCATTCAAGTACGCTGATTTGTCTCATTGCGTATCTGCTGTCTTTTTTGTTGTAATTTCTGTCAAACTGTTCTTCAAATAAGGCAAGGTACATGAATTGAGATCTTATCGTAATCTTTACAAACTCAATTCACATACCTTGCAAATCAAGATGTCTTGACAACGCTTTCTCCTTGCCCCAAGGAGAAAGTTCCAGCGCCTGTTGTCAAGCAATCTTGCTTGCAAATAAGGCTCTGCTGGAAGGCCCTTTTTCAACGTTGTCAAGGGATCGTGACTGCTTCAAGCCAAGGCAGTTCAAAAATTTCTCCTTGGAGATTCAACTTTACCTGCCTTGCAGACGAGCAATCTTGAATCTGGGTCGACGCGGATGCTGTAAACAATAATTTATAGGCTATGCATATGATGAGGAACTAATTTTGTGATTTGTCATTCTACGTTTATTTTGTAAAAACTTTTCATCAGTAATATATTGTTTATAATATTACACATATACTTGTGTAGTGTAGAGAACCAATAAGATTTTGTTTAATAAGCCAATGGATTCGTTGAGGTTGAATAAATTACTCGAAACAAAAGTAATGAGACGTTCCTTCACTTCTAAAAGTCCCACTCGATCCCATCGGCATCCATCTGGAAATTTAACCTATCGAGCAGATACCGACAATTCGGAAGACTGGTTCCAGGGGTCCAATGAGGAACGTCGAGGCCGTAGTTTACCATCTTCTTTATCATCTTCAGAGTTTGTTGGCATTAACCGGTGCTTCAAGCGGTAAATTATTTAATACAAACATTAATTTTTAAATTGATGATTACAAACTACAATACTATAAAGACTGTAAATGCTTTCTTTCAGAGTAAATGTAAAGGTTGAGGGATACCTAGACTTTGAGGAACTGAAGGAATTTATGGAGTTGAGATTATGTCCCATCACAGATTGGGAAGCTACCAAACTCCTGGAATATGCTGATCCTACATATCATTACTACATTTCTCTAGAACAGGTAATTCATATCAGAAAACTTTACGTTTACATTTTTAATATCGTCTTTGACGTTTTATATGATTCGAAAACTACGAATACGATATAAAGCCACGTGTTTTTATTAGATCATAGAACTAACGACTCTGTATGGATTTGGAACTCATCATCCAGTTCAAATGACCCGTTCTGAATTCGACACGGCCATACGACACGCGTTCCGTCTAACTTCGACGCACACAATTGAGCCACTTACTGAAGAAGAGGTCCTCGATTTTAATGGGGCTTTGAAGTATTTTGAATCTAAGGTCAGATTACATTATCATCCGAGCATTAGCGAAAACGATTCATAATTGATTAAACATGACATCACTGCTACACAGATAGCCGAAGAGAGGGAAAGAGAAGAATCGCAGCGTTGTGTTAGTCGAGGAAATCGTGATGTCATGACTGAAACAGATAATGATGAAGAGAATCACATGTCAATCCAATTGGATTTGAAAACAAAGAACGAAGTAATCTTGGATCAAGAGCCACGACCAGCCGTTAAATTGTTAACTAGAAAATGGGAAAATGAGGTGAACGGCGGACGAACGCCGAGATCTCGTATGAATTCTAGTTATTATCCTAAATCAGTCACCCTCTCCAAAAATACGGATAGCGCAGCCGGAAACACGAATACATCATCTACAGGACCGAATTTTATTTCCATCCCTGGACCAAAATCTCCATCAGTCAAGTCCATTTATAGACGAAATAATGCATCCAAAGCCTTTTCAACGGGGGAACTATTTTTCAAAAGCAAGGCCAAAGGGTACATATACGAAACTTCGAATGTTGGTCTCATGCATAGTTATGCCGATGACAAGGTTCAAGACGAAAAGTCCAGACTTTCTAAGAAGATATTTTCACCTCCGCCACTCCCCTCTCCGATTGTTCCAGATATTCCGGCAGAATGGAGATCATCTAATAAAAATAATAGTACGAGGCATTTATTTACAAGCTAAATAAGCTAATGTTACATGGTAAATGCCAAAAGACTATGTCTTCAAGATGACAATATGTTGAAGCTGCATTTGTAAGATATGTGTAACTAATCAGAACAGGAGGGTAAATACGTACAGTTAAATATGCATTTTTTATGTCTTTGATGCTTCGTTAAAACAAATAAAGCTTTTAACAGGAGCTACTAAATCGTTTTACATTACATTTAGTTAATATTTGAAATCATTCGATCGTAATTTATAGCTACACCTTCTGAGAAAATGTATTTCGCATCTTGTATTTATCGTAAATTTGAAATTGTATATGGGAAATAATTTTGTATTGGAAAAATCATGGTTTGTTTGTAACTGATTTGATATTAAGTACTGTGACATTAAGATATTTAAGTCTTATCGAAATGCTCATGCATAACTCATTCATAATATCTTGATACAACAATAATACATCTGCAGGGCATATTTTACATCAGTCGATAAGTAATCACTTTTACTTAATAGAGGTAAAACCCCTTAAGGGGGGAGTGGAGCCCTTCCACGCCACCTAGCGGTAAATTTCAATAATAATATGCATTTTTGAAATTTCTGAAATCGTTAGACCATGAAAAACTAAACAACTTTTTCCGCAGTCATTTTGACCTAAAATTTCAACCAAGGTCAAAAAAGGTCGAAAAGGTAAAAAAAAATTATTGATTTTTTCCCTGACCTAATCTATACATCGGATGAAATCAAGCAACTCTTCTCTGTCATATTGACCTATTAGGTCAACCAAGGTCAGAAATGGTCGAAACGGTTGAACCTTGAATCATGTAATAAACCGCTAATATTAGCAATACAAAGATGAAATTTGATGCCTTCATTTCTGTGCATTATATTTTGAAACGATCATTAAAAAAATCCATGAAATTGACATTTTAAAACGCATATTAAATCGCCCGTTTCAGTTCGGTTCGGTTCAGTTGCGAGGTAGGTAGGGGTAGCATACCGAGCTATGCGAGGTAGGGGTAGCATACCGAGCTATGCGAGGTAGGTAGGGGCAGGTATCTGACCTCAATTTTAACGACCTTTGTAACAATTTCTGACCTTTATTCACCGTTAAGGTCAAAATGGTACAGAGAAAAGTTGTCGACCTATCGATTAAGCGAAAGAAATTTTTTGGTAAGATTTTCCCAAAAGGACTTACACGGAAACCTTGTCAGATGTTCAACTCCGTATTTTTCAAACTTGTTTCATTTGAAAGAGGATCTAAAATAATGAAACTTTAACATTGGAACTGTCAGTGACTAAACTCGTTTTGACGTAGTAAAGTCGGTGGGAAGGTCAAGCACTGCGAGTTTTACGTGAAAAACTAGCATGAGCGAGAAGCGGAGAAAGAGGAGAAAGTCGACTTTTCCCCTTTTCACACCTCTTTTCCCTGAAAAGTCGCGACCGAGATCGGGAGTTAACATATTGGAACAACCCTCAAATTAGTATTGCACTGAATCGAAAGTGGTATTAATTGAAATGAATAATTAAAATTGACCCAAGGTGGTCAAATGTAGTCAACTTAATTCACTCGAAACAAAATAGACCAAAGTGATGTAAATTTAGAAAAAATATAATAAGTTGACCAATGTAATTTTATGAAACTGGGAGTCATGTTAACTATAAAAGTCGAAAAATTGACAGCCCTAATTGATGTTTGCTATGATAAAAAGTTATGAAAATTGACTTTTTCAAGTGCTCATAAAACAACGAATGATGTCCGACTCTCCAAAAATGTTCTAGTTGTTTTTTATGTCAAAGTGTTGCTTTTCAGGAAATTGTACAGATTTAATATTTCCAAACAATCAAAGAAAATCAATATTTTTAAGCGAATCTGAGGGCTCCAAAAATTTTGTATCTCCAAAAAATCAGATTTTTTTGAAAATTCGAATCTTTACAATTTATTGAAAAACTTCTTTAAAAAAAACTCGAAAAATTTTGAAAATTGGACAGTTGTAAAGTTGTTTTATGAGCATTTGAATATGTAATTTTTTATTATTTTTTAACATTAGGGCTGAAAAATTTTCGAGTTTTATAGTTTGTATGCTTTAGTGTTATTTGTAACAAAAAAGTTTAAAGCAAATTGCGGAGTTCACTCTTAAACCTTCTTGCCCTTGCTAGACATATAGATAGTTAAAAAATTTAGTGTTAGAATCCGCTTTTTGGCAATTCAAATACATTTTGACCATTTTAACCACTTTTGAACATTGTCGAACATTATCGAAACTTTCGTTCAAATTATGACGCCTTGAGGCAAAAAAATCCAATAGGGTGTTTAAAACCATTTTCCACCAAGCTGCATTGACTCAAATTAATTTTTACCACTGGTTTAAACCCCTTTAGGTCGGATAAAACCAGGCCAGATAAACTCGTATCACTTTTTAAAAGGTCATTTTTCGGCGCCGCCGCGGAAATAGCCGACGCGCGCCGAAATCGTCGAATTCATAAGGGGTGCCTACCGTCCCTGGAAATACATCAAACTTAACCTCCTATCCATCATTTTTATGCCATTGAAAAAATATCGCGGTTACACCCATCGCCTAATTTTTTATGGGGAATGCAAAAAATCACATTTTCAGAGACTCGTAATTTTGCAACTTCAAATAACCAACTTGGACTTTTTGCGCTTCAGCGCGCGCGACCTTGCAATGCGCGCGCGGTGTCAGGTCGCAACTTTTCTACGTCCTGTGGGTCAAGGAGAGTAGTATGGGAACTTTTCCGACTTCAAAATACTAATTTTGACTTATAACGTTATATCGCGCGCGACCTAGAAATGCGCGCGCGGTGTTGGGTCGGATTTTTTCTAGATCCGGTGGGTCCAGGAGAGTAGCATAGGAACTTTTCCTCTTTCAAAATACCAACTTTGACTTTTTGGGTTGTACTGCGCGCGACCTAGCAATGCGCGCGCGGTGTTAGGTCGTAATTTTTCTAGGTCCGGTGGGTCCAGGAGAGTAGTATAGGAGCTTTTGCGACTTCAAAATATCAACTTTTAATTTTTATGCCATAACGCGCGCGACCTAGAAATGCGCGCGCGATGTTTGGTCGCAGTTTATCTTGGTCCTATGGGTCCTGGGAGGTGTTTTTGGGATTTTTCCCGTTTCGAAATACTAACTTTGACCTTTGCCATCTTTGAAATTTTACTAACTTTAACACGTCCGTGAAGTTCCCTTATATATAGTTCATAGTTAGCTAAATCAAAAGGATACTCCCATTTTAAAGTTAGCCGAGATCCGAGATGGGTTTGCAATACCCTGCCAGTGTCACGGACGGAGCTGCAAAATTTGCTAAAAAGCAAATGTCAAAGTCAAATGTTGAATGTCAAATGTGCAATGTCAAATGTTGATTGTGTAATGATGAGTGACAAATGAAATGTGAAATGATGAATTCAGAATGACGAATGGTATTGTTTGTGAATTTAGAGAAAACAGCAATTTTTTGACCTTAGTTGACTTTCTAGGTCAAAACACAAAAATTCAAAAATTGGGTAGTTTGAATTTGAAATTAAAAATTATAATGATGATGCGTTGCATTTCACATTTGGCATTGCACGTTGTCGATTGTTGAACTTGAAGTAGGATCGGTGGACTCGAAGAAATGCAGATATAGTTGTTGGATGAAATGGAGGTAAATTTGTTGGTTTTGGCGCACTATTATGCATAGATAAACTGCAATAGAAAGCCAACTTGGGATTTGGTTAATTTTTCTTATTTTTCACTCGTAGTTGTTTTGCAAAAACATTTATTTCTCCCGTAAAAATGAATGGAATTTTATGATTTTAGTTTTAAATGAAAGCTAGTTAACTGTGGAATATGAATCTGATCTGCCTAATTAAAAAGTTAAAATTTGAGCTCACAATCTGATTTTAAGTTCCAAATTTTTCAAAATTTAATATACAATTAAAGCTACTGAAGTCAAATCTTAACTTTTTAATTAGGCAGATCAGATTCATATTCCACAGTTAACTAGCTTTCATTTAAAACTAAAATCATAAAATTCCATTCATTTTTGTATGAGAAATAGAATTTCTTGCAAAAAAAAAATTAACATGTAGCTTCTTATGGGAAGTCATGAGTCTCTTGAATGACACGGGGCGGGGTGTGCGCTCTCCCCTCCCCCTCGTTTGGCTCAAACTATTGAACAGTTACAGTTTTAAAAAATGGTTTTCGAATATCAAAACTGCGCTTGCTTCAGCTTTGGCCACACCCCCTGACCTCAAAAGATAAAATATAAAATAAGTTGAATCCGTTATGTGTCCAACAACGCGACGACATGGCTCTTGAAGATTCAGCGGGTGCGATTTGAGGATTAGCATAGGGGTCCATTGCAGGGGATTCATAATAAACGCTCAGAGTCACCCCAGCATGCACCACTGGGTGTCACCGCGCAACAGGGCCACCATATTCCCGTAAACAGGGTAAACTGTATTAAGTAATCCAGACTGCCCCGTTAAGTAACCGCGCAAGCGCAATATGGTGAAAGTACTGTTTAAAATTTAATATAGTCAGGTTTTTTACGCATATTACTGTAATAATATGAGTATGAGTTACTAAAGTCCTGCTAACATGTTCCTATTTCTCGGATTTCATTTTACTTGACAATCAATCAATGGCATATTAACTTAAATTCCATCGATATTTGTGCAAGTTGTGCTTAAGCATTTATGAGTTCGATTGTGATATTTGTTAGTTTATCGTGTGGTTTCGCCCATTCCATACGCCCGTTTGCAACGCATTAGTTGTTGTTATTACATCTGAATTTTTAAGCAGCATTTAAAATAAATAAATAAAAGCATTTTTTTTTAATTTACATGTCGGCTAAGCAGTGTAAATTTAATTTAAAGTTTTTATTCAAACATACGATTTTGTAACACTAACTCAGCACAAAAACAGATAGTAATTTAAGTCGCTACAATATTAGCTAATAAGGCTCGAGGATATATGTAAATTCAAACGTGTAATTTAAAAATAATGTTATAACTCATGCTTATCACAACACACTCTCCTGATGGATCCATGTAACTTTTTTGTCAGTACCTATGCGTTTTAAAGTCTTCTTTGTTTAGAATCAAATGGTTTTTTGAGTTCTCGGTTCTGAATTTCTGATCTAAAAATATGCTAATGGAATGTTCGCATCTTCGCATGTGAAGTATTGAAATGTAATTTATTGCGTGATAATTGAAGGATCCGAAAGGCAAAATATGTTTTAATGGCTTTGATCCCATCAAAGGTTGGGTTGGTGTGAAGATATTACTGCCCTTTTAATTAGCACAAGCTAATCAAAACAATTTAAGCCATTGTAAAAATTTAGAAATAGATTTGCAATGACACTGTCAGATTTGGAAATTCATCTGCAAGCATACCCTATCATAACAACTGCTTCCGACATATTTACCGTTTCGCGTTCAACAGTTGTGTTCAAAGTGATTCTGGAAGTCAAAATATGATCTTGGAACTTTCTGTTTGCTTACTACCATTTATTTTGTACTGGTCATGGACATTATACCAACAAACGTCACGGGAAAAATTTCCATCGGGTAGAAATAAATTTAAAATACTGACTCAATTAATCTTCGTAACACAAGCATTTCATAGTTACACTTTGACAATATTACAATGTCTCAACTCGTATTTAAGGTCCAACGGGGATACCTATCATCGGATACTTGCCATTTCTAGGAAGGGTACCTTGTGAAACAGTAGCACAGTTAGCAAAAACATGGGGTCCAATATTTACACTCCGACTTGGACAATATCCGTAAGTAAGAGAGGGCAATTTCATTTAATTTCTTGTTGATAAATTAAGAAATAAATTGACATGATTATTATGTTTAATCGTCGCTGCTTGGTGTTATAGAGTCGTATTTATCAACGATTTCAACAAAATCAAAGAATTGTACAAATTAGATGCAATGACAGGAAGGGCACATCTCGCTTTGTTCAAGAAACGAGGAAAATTTGGTAAAAAAATGAATGGGATTATTTTTCGAGAAATTGCAAGTGAAAGTAATAATATATGCATTCACTCTTGACCTCTTTTAGGGTTGGGATTGCTAGAAGGGGATGACTGGAAAGAGGTTAGAAGATTTCTTTTAAAATGTTTACGAGATTTTGGATTTGGAAAGAGATCAATGGAAGGCTCTATTCAAGAAGAAGTTCAACAAGCGATTCAGTTCATGGGGTATTTTTGTTATTATTGATTTCCATGTGAAAGGGTATTGCCTTATCTCTGTGTGAATTATTGTTTTTTATTTCAATACAACATACAACATATACAGTTTCACACGAAAAAATGACGTAAACAGTTATAATTTCAACAAACTTTTTACAAAGGAAAAATACGGGGAAACCCTTGTACCTGAAACCGTTAATTGAGGTCGCCGTCATCAATGCCCTTTGGTATATGATGACTAGTGAGAAATATGACATCGAAGACCCTACTAAACGGAAAGTTGCAGGAATCATGTCTGAGTAAGAATTATGGACACCTTAAGATTTTATTATTTCGTAATTCTTTATAGATCCTTCTCGAGATAGATTCCACCGAAGTGTCCATTGATTAAAAGTGGAGGAAAGTTGTTAGTTATAATCATAAAAGAAATGTATTATAGAACACTTTGAAAGTGTTCTACTTAGTTTACAAAAAAGTAATTAAAGTTTCGTGTTTTAAATTAAGTGTTATCCCCTTTAAAGTTATCATCCCGCAATATGATCCCACGATTTGATTTTTGATTGAACGGTTTGAAAATAAATCCTATAGGATCCATTTAAAAAAAATGAAGTAGACTTTAAAACGTTCGCTTTAATAATTTACCGGTATCGGAACTGAAGTAATGAATGAATGAATTCAAAACTGACTAAATCTTATAAAATGAAAACAGAGGACTTTCGGACCAAAATATTGTTGGGATCGTAGCATTTCTTCCAGGACTTGCCCAATTCTTCCCCAACATTTCAGGGTACAACAAGGCCTTGGAATACTTTGGTGCGCCAGAAGATCTAGCTGCCGAAATCATTCAAAAGCACGTGGATACATACTCGAGCGGAAATGAAAAGGATTTCATTGACCACGCGCTAACGAAAATATATGAAACTACTAATCCGAACTCCATGTTTTTCAAGGAAAAAGGAAGTAATATCCTGATTTCCTAATACAGATAAGCATCAGCTCTATTCTAGTACAGGTTTTTTGCACCGTGTAACAACAAATGTGTATGCAATTTGTTTACAAGTTTGTTTGTATATTTCAGTGAAAAATCTTCATTATACTCTCATCGACATGTTCTTTGCTGGCTCTGATACGATGAGCTCTACGCTTGGATGGACCTTTCTTTACCTTGCAATTTGGCCTGAAAAACAGAAGAATGTTCAGCTTGAGATAGATAATATCGTTGGTTCAAGAAATCCTTCATTGGAAGATCGACCTAGGTCAATAATAACCTAATTGTGAGGTATAATTATCCTAGTTTTGGGTCATACTTGTATTGTTGTAATTTGCATTTACAGAATGCCATATATCGAAGCAGTGATGTGCGAAGTAATGAGGAAATCTTCAATGGTGCCTCTTGGTTTGCTCCATACGTCCCTTGAGGAAGTAGAGTTTGAAGAATATGTGTTCCCAAAAGGGACAATTTTCTTGTCCAATTTGTATCATGTGTTTCAAGATCCGAAGTACTGGGTCGATCCTCAAAATTTCAGACCAGAGCGGTTCATTGGACCAGACGGTCAATTTCGGAAAGATGAGCGAATGATTCCATTCTTTACTGGGAAACGGGCATGTCCAGGGGAGAGCTTGGCAATGGTAGAGTATTTCCTGTTTTTGACAGGAATTCTTCAAAAATTTGAGTTTTCTTTGGATCCCAACGAGCCTGTGCCGGATATTGGACCACGATCTGGATTCATACTACCTCCTCCCAAGCACATGTTATTGATTAAAGAAAGGCCATTCATAACCTAACCCAACCAAACCAACTGTCTTTAACTTACCCACGCTAAATATTTTCTTGGCTTTACTTTTTTTCCATGAATTTTATTTGATGGAGCGGTGTAACATTTATATAACAGAAACTAATTTATGTACCAATTGTTTTATATCTTCCCACATGTACCATTCAGGATGTATGATTGTTCAAAAGCTTTTAAAGGAGTTATTAAAACAATTCTTTCAGTAAAATATGCATTTTATTTGATTTATTTTTTAATTTTTTAATTTTTTAACAAGATATCATTACCGTATACAGCCGACACAGTAAGTCGTAGACCGAACAAGTACTTAAATAGGATATAATATATCAAATTGGTTTCAGTCGGACTTCTTTGATTTCTTTGGAAAGTATCTATTCAACAAGAAGTCAGCGAAGAGAAGTGCAAATGATGCATAGACTCCAAAACTCCATTTCAGTGTTACAGGATCTCGCGCACAGAAGCCCCCAGTACCTGAATTATTTTTGTATTTTATGATTATTTAAAGCGTGTATCATCATTTCAAAGATTTTTGACATAACTAGTAATAGTAGAGCCCTTACCAATGATATAGAGCGAGTAAATGTTGACACTGATTCCAATGACCATCTGCAATTCAATAAATACAATCTCCTATAGATTTACACGGACAGATGAAAGTTGCATATTAAAGCGTGCAGCCGTTCGTTCTATTAATTACCTGAATTAGCTGCAAGGAAGTCAGCGTCATTGCAAGTTTCCTGGGAACACTTATTTTCATTGCCTGATTAAAACGATTAGAAAATCCTTCATAAATTGCTCTCAGATCTCACAAAATTATATATAACGATGTGTATTTTAGTCAACTCACCCGGAGAGCAAAGTACGGATACATAATTCTAAATAAAAAAAATGAATATTTAATTAATAGTCATACGTTTCAGATTTACTGCCTTTGTTTAATTTTCAAATGGGATAATTACCCATGAACTCCATAGTTCATAACTCCATACCATCTTTGAATTGGCTCAGAATAGGGAATCACTTGCCAAACAAATATCATGGTTATGCAATGATGATACCTGTTTGAAGAGAATTATCAGGAGGTATAGGATTTTTCTGGATAAAAACTTACATTGAATTCAGAACCGGATTTATAAAAAGTACACGCATTACCATTGAAGGAAGATAAGTGGTTGTTTTCGCAGGACAATGAATAACGTATCTAAGAAAAAATAATGACTTAGTATATATAAATAATTACTATATACAACCAACTAAGAATGTCCGTCTCAATTTACCTCCCAACTCCACGAATTTTGATAAGGTGAATAAAAGACCCCAAAAGGCTGCAAATTCAACAACAGTTAAGTAACATGTCTAAACGCAAGTTTCAAATTTCCAAAAGTTTTGAAGTTGTGCAATACCTGTAGGTTCGTTTAGTCCTTCCCTGTAAATGTGGAAAATTCATAAATTTAAAACACTGGAAGGATAAGCACTAAATGACTATTTATTGATTTAAACCGGTGCATAGCTTACCTTATGCAAACGCTCCGATGGAACCCATTTGGTAGACTCAGAACATAAAATAACTCCTGGGCCATACGATAAAATCCACATATTGAGAAAATCCCGAGTACCCAGTTCCACAAAATTAAAGGCCTTTGGAGTTTAAAGGGCGTTCGATCTTTCATAAAATACTGAAGCCCAAATATCACAACTAAGTAGAGGATGGATACAAAAAATGGAAGGTTCTGATTCTCCTTCATGTAGCGTTTCCATCCCGGATCATCTACTTTTTCGAACCACACTGGTTCGAAGACTGGAGGGATTTCAAAATTCCAAGGGATGAATGTAACGTTTTCCATTTTCCTGTAAAGCAGAGAGATGAAAGTTGTACTGGCTTTGTTGCAGCTCCGTTGCTGTTTGAACGTTGGGGTTATACTGTTTCCAGAGAAGGCCCTAATACTCCAAATCAGGAGCGAGTACTAATAGCAACTTCCGTTTTTCTTGGAAATATATATGAACTTTTATAGACTTCTTTAAATTATTAGAAAAAAAATGAGCTATAAGCATTCAACAACGAATTTATACTTCTTATACCGTGTAAATTGCATAATACTGAGAAAGAAAATTGTTCCCATACGATACTCAAACAAGGTATGAACCCCGTAATGTTAAGTACTAATACTGTATTGACTATCGACTATATAGTATGTAATTTATAATGTTTCAAATCTACAACTATATCAAGAACTTCCATGATCTCCATAGTTTCTGACCCTGCAGGACACAGGGGACGCACACCCTGCAAGATCGGGGGCGAAAAAGACACCCTGCAAGCTATTTGGTCGTGCCGAAGGCACGGCCAAATGGATTGCAGATGCGGAGGTCCAAAAAAAATTTTTTTTACACCCTGCAAGAAGTTTTGCTGTGCCGAAGGCACAGAAAACCTGGTTGCAGGGTGTCTTCTTTTCCCCATACACACGAGAAGATGATGACCCTGTAGCCTGCAAGAATAAATGGAAGTATTGGGGCCTGGAGTAATAGATCGCAGGGTCTGATTTTATTTAAGTAATTTAAGTACACAAAGACCCTGCAACCGTAAGAAATAGAATACTGGGCCCTGGAGTAATAGATCGCAGGGTCTGATTTTATTTCAAATATTTAAATACACAAAGACCCTGCAACCGTAAGAAATAGAATACTGGGCCCTGGAGTAATAGATCGCAGGGTCTGATTTTATTTAAAATATTTAAATACACAAAGACCCTGCAACCCGTAAGAAATAGAATACTACTGGGGCCTGGAGTAATAGATCGCAGGGTCTGATTTTATTTAAGTACACAAAGACCCTTCAACCGTAAGAAATAGAATACTCGGGCCTGGGGTAATAGATCGCAAGGTCTGATTTTATTTAAGTACACAAAGACCCTGCAGTTTAAAATCATGCGAGACAATAGTTACTAGGTTATATCCTGTTCTCGAAATCTTAAAATATTATCCCTAACAAGGGACATCACCCAAAAATAGAGCTAAATCGTCGGATTTGCTTACGGTTGAACTCACAACTTATCTGAATCATGTAAATGCAAAAAAAAACTTCGTCATTCGTCTTGACCATTTTAAAATACAAGTATTTTGTAGTCTGAAAAATTACAAAAATTTGTTTTTTCAAAAGGTCATAATGTCATAGAACGTCGAATTGTAGTCTGATTTTCAAAATCTTCCAATGCTAAAGAGTTATTAATAAAGAAATCTAACTGTGTATTTATGTAAAAAAAATCGAAAAAAATCCATTCTTTTCAATGTTCCATGGATGGGTTTAAATTTTTGAAGATTAAAGAATACAAATATTAAAAAAAAATTCAAATGTTTTAATTTTAGTATGAATCGGAGCAGGTATTTTTTTACATTTTTGTGGTTCATATTAGTTGTGTGTTCAACCGTTGACCGTAAAATCCGACCGACTCCTGAAGTAGAAGATACTCATAGTGGTCAACGAAAAAAATTAGTTCGAATAGAGATGTTTGGGTTAAAATTTTTATGGAAAATTGAGAACTCTGGATTTTTTTTAGAGATTTTTATAGATACGTTAGATCCAATTTAGGCTCACAAAGGAAAAGTTTTTGAGGGTGCAATAACAAAAGAGAATAGCTTGGAACTTTTATTATAGTCAAATTCACCAGTGTTTATGTGCAATAATCGAAAAAATAACTACTCACAAGGGACGTCCAATTACGTCCAACGTAATTTGTAATGGAGAGATAACACTCCGATTGACTTGATTTTTTTTGTGACACAGCTTTGGACTTTGTAGATGATGTTACTGAAAGACATTAGTGCCCAAATTGATGTTTAACGTGTTAAAAAAATCACGAATTTGAAAAATTAACTAATTTTTTATTTTCATGAGCTCGTCACACGATGAGTTTGGACCGATTTTTAAAACCTTTTAAGTTTTTTCACGTTAAAGTATTGTTCTTTGAGGAAATGCAAGCAACTTGATTTTATAATTTTTTAAGAAAATCAAATTTTTCGCTTGTACCTAAAAGGGTTAAATTTTCCAAAAATAAATTTTTTTCTCAAAAAATTAAGTCTTCGTATTTCCTTTAAAATTAGCTCTTTAAGATTGTAAAACTTCGTCCAAAACTCGTCGTTTGCCGAGCCTTTGAAAATGGCAGTTTTCGCTAATTTTTCAACCTTGTGAATTTTTTAACAGGTTGAACTTCAATTGGGGCAGCGATTTTTTCCAGTCACGTCATCTATATAGTCGTAAGCTGTGTCACAAAAAAATCAAGTCAATCGGAGCTGCGGAGTGTTATCTCTCTATTACGTCCCTTGTCAGATTGATGTTTTATGGTATAATTAAAAATTGACGATTATCTTTAAGAATAATGTAAATTGATCTTTCTAAAGACTCTTAAAAAAAATTATTGGTCTAATTTTCAAGAAAATACAAAGATCTCTGATTAAAAAAATTAAGAAAAATTTTATTTCTCAATTAGTTCAGAATCTTAAAAATTTGGAAAGTAGAAAAAAAATACATAGGTATTTGTTCTTGAAAAATGAAATCTTTACATGTTTTCTACACATTCTTGTTTGAAAATCAGAAAAATACTTGCTGTGTTATGAGCTAAGGAAAATATCAATTTGCAGGATTTATAATCGTCAATTTTTTAAATTCCTGGTGCCTGGTCAATATTAAGTAGCTAATTTTCGATTTTTATTGCACATAAAACTTGCGGATTGGACTAAAGTTTCAAACGATTCCCTTATTACGCCCTGAAAAACTTTCCTTGGAAGATAATTTGTCTATTGTAAGGAAGCTACAGCCATTATGGGCCCAGAGAAAACTGGAGAAAATGGGAGAAATGTCCGTGATCAGTGATCAAATCTTGAAACCTAAATCATTCATTCAAAAATAATTGATGTGATGAGACACGATGCAACCATTTAAAACAAAATCATGTTTTAAATGGTGCAAAACTGTTGAAAATCGACTTCAAAATTTTTGAAATTGAAGGGGGAGGAGCTTCAAAATTAATTAAAAGGGGCGTGGTCACCAAAAAAATTTTCGGCTTCGCCGAATTGGCCTCCGGCGGCCCTCCCGGGGGGACACCCACGACTGGTGGGGGGGACCCTGCGATACCCCTATCCCTCACACCCTGCTAGAAACCTCAGGGTCAGAAACTATGATGATCTCACACAATTGCTGCTACTGGAAGTTCAAATTTTTTTTCAATACCTTAACCTTGATTGAACTACTTGAACATTAAACTATTATTTTTTTTGAATCCTTAATTATATGTAAGAATGTAAATTGACATTGTACTGTGTTGTTTTTATTACTTTTACTATCGTAGCAAGTACCAATTCTTGAAATCTTGCTCGAGAAAAATTGCTACTTTATTCACGCGAAAACCGTAGACAACAACCGATCGGGGAAAACTAGGCTAGGTGTACTTTGCTATATACTATAATAGTAAAATTACCAGTACAAAAAACGTGGGGAATTCTATTATTAATTCTACTTTGTGGGGTAAACGTTTTACCTTCAAGATTGCTAGATAAGAAGTTGTCAAGGCAACTTACTACGTAAATAGTTGTCAAATTCTTCAATACGGGCAAATCTCATTTGACAAAAAGTTGACAGACCAAAAATCTGGGCCTTTCAATCAACGACATCAATATATAGCTACTGCTCAGGGTTGCTTGACAACCCGAGTCTCAGCTTGCCTGGGACGCCGGTTGTCAAGCAATCCTAACGATCGAGGTATCAACGGTTACCAACCAGAAAACCACTTGCTCTTTGCGGTCTCTATTTACTTTCGTTTTACATTTGGTCTTTTTAGCCCAAGTCAGGGCTTATGAAATTATGTTGTCCGTCCGTCTGCCCCTGACACGATAGGGCCGAAACGGCTAAATCGACTGACTTGAAATTTAGGACACTCATATATTTTGTAAATACGAAGACAAGTTCGAAGATGGGACTTTCTTGATTGGTTGACCCGTGGGGGTGGGGGTCATCCAAAGGTGTGTTACCAAGGAAATATGTTTAAAATACATACAAATTGATGCATCCCGACTCGGGCTATGCATGGCTATCAGGATTGCTTGACAACCGGCCCTTGAGACGGCGGTGAACTTGGTTGTCAAGCAATCCTGCATGGCTATTTGGCTATACATAACTGGACACTGTAACAAAAAGTTTCAACGTACTGCGAAACAATCTTGCATAGCCCCTTACCATTTTTCAAAACTTCAAAAAACCCGAATCCGTATCCGACCCTTAAAAGCCACAAAAAAAATGACGCGTAACTAACACCCCCCCCCCCCTGAACAAGTTAAGATTCAAATTACAAGCCAAAGGTGAAAGGATACCGATTCTGATCATCAAAGACAATTAATAGCGCAACTAATTAGCATGACTAGCTTTACTAAAAAAGATAAATACCATCTAATTAAATAACCTGCATTTCGCAATTGTACACGTTGTAAAATATTTAATGCTAAAGTCTACTCTACAATGATTGTTCATCGTAGATAGACCCTTGAGTTGACTCTGACTGTATAATGTTGAATGTAAATAGACCTTGATCCAGTTCAGACATAAATATGCACTGTATGGAAATATGAAATAGGACTAAAAAATTACTAGATCCGTTCCATACACCGCAGGCAGGTCGGTGATTTTTGACTTGCAGTAAAGCTCATAAAAGTCCTCCCAAAAGTTGTTTGACTTTTAAATTCAAGTTTTTCAAGGTATTCATAAGTCTTGGATGCGAGTTTTGTCATCAAAAGGGCAAAGGGTGAAACCCTTGACCCTTAATATTTTTACCTTGTCTGTCTGTCCGTTCATAGCATAACTCGAACGGATGAATATTTTAAAATTCTTTTTTTTCATATATATATTTTAGAATTTAGTATTTAAATGAAACATCTTATCGTGCATCAATCGTGTACCTGAAGGGAAGTGGATTGATAATGAGGAGTCTCCTCGAGATTTCTGAATTTGAGATCACCGAATTCCAGGAAAATCCTTTGTACTTCAGACTTTACCTTTGGTTTGGTTTGACAATGAGTGGATTTGTGATCAATGACAAATTAATATAAAGTTGAAAGATAATGGCATTCGTTGCTCCTGCTCCTGAATTTCAGATTCAATTATCGATTCTTAATTCTCTCAACATCTCGATTCAATCCATAATCTACAAAAGTACAAATGTAATCAGTAATGACTCCTTCAATGAATTAGTTTAATAATTATTCCAACGTTTAACGTCATGGATTATGGAATAGTAGTATTTAATTTGGAATTTAACCTTCGAATTAACTTCGATCGTCGAAATGTAAACAAACGTCTTTAATAAAAAAAACTCATACGCACGCCTGATCTGATTCCGTCTGCGGAAACCGGGCAGCAATAATTAATGTATTCAAACCTTCACTTGTTGCTACTTCTTGTATCTTGTATAGGGCCTGGCCTGAGAGAATCCTGCAATTTTTTGTTGTAATTCAACTATTCCATATTCTCAGCACAACATTGTTTGTATTGTGTATTTATTTATCGAATAAAAACAAGTACCGGGTCGTTTCCTGTCGCCTGTTGTGTGTTGGTTACTGCTCTGACTCAACGAGATTCTGTGAATGATTTGACGGAAGGAAGCTTAAAATGGTATTGCCCAATGACGTAAGACCGTCGGATATACTGAATTAAAGTCAAGCTGCTAGGTTTTTTCGCCTCCCTAGTTTGCCGGTATATTCCCGGTGGTTACTAAAACAGTTGTGAACGGATTATCCCTTCTGGTTCCATCCGTTTGTGCCAAGTTCGGCGGTTGGCAATTGGAATCGGATATTCTATTTTTTACTACATGCTTTTTACAGATGAATCTTGACTGGCTGTTACATGAATGCCTGCCTTGCTTTAAGTCTCATAATAACTGACATGATTTAGATAAAGTACAGCCGACACTTCTAATCTAACTATCGAACTGCTGGACTCTTAACTTTGGAATTTGTACATTAAAATTTAAATAGCTTCAAAAGTTACAAGATAAATGAATTGAAGTACAAAGTATAGGATTAATATATTATAAGCTATATATAACTAAAAATATACAAAATATATTGTTTTACGTATGATCAGATAAGTGCTCGGAGGAAGGCGTAACCCTTCAAAGTTTGCATTTTATTCTAAGTACGGTTACATAGCAGTGTTCATGTTTTCGTGACACCCTGTCGCTCATGCTCCTGCTGGATGTCCTAATTCCTTACTTGATGTACTTGACGCTCTCAACTCAATATTAATTATCTGACGAACAATATGGGCTTTTTTATCTTTGAGGTTGGCTTTTTTGTGTCGGGAAATAATGGGTCGGACGGAACATCCACTTATCACACATACATCACACGGAGTCCCTTGAGACGGAGGGCAATTGGGAGTAATTGGGAATGAATTCGGTCTAGACTGGACAAGTTGAAATGCAGAGCCCCTCCTGGATAAAAGACATTTAATGATGTTTCCAGTATTTGTTTACTGGCTAAACATACATCATCCATTACGTATTCCATAGCATTTTTTCTCCTTTCTGCATGTTTATTCTCCATTTCCATTGTACTTTTTCGGTAATTGTCCTCAAGCAGGACTAGCAGTATCGTGTTTGGGAAACAGGATAATTCGCACGAATTCAGAAACAATTAAATTCTGAGCAAATAAATTAATCAGATGCGATTAGGCTTGCGTTTGGTTCTTTGTCTTGTTTGATGAAGTTGGAATTTGTAATGCATTATTTAATGTTATCAAGAAAACCTCCAACTCGATTGACAGTGAAAAATAACTCAAACAATGGCAAACAATTGGTCTTCATGTATGCTTGCCAAAAATTAGTAAAATTGGTCTTCGTGTCTATTACATGCAGGTTTGTAGTTTGTAGTCCTGTAAAGTTCGTGAAATGTAGTGGAACCATCAAATCAGTTACATTTGTAGTCGATATCATAATTTAATTCTCATGATTCTTACGACTGCAAAAAGTCTTCGCTAACTATAATTTATAAAATCAAAAATCATAAACAACGTCTTAAACCTTATTTTTAGCTATCATCGAACCCAGCTTACTGAACCTATAATACAACTCCTGAGTGTCCTGAGACTCCTGACTTCACCATCCATCCATCAATACATCAATGCATTTAATTCTTGGTTTTGTTATTCAAGATATGGAGTCAGACCATGCATCAATCCGGATCTATTCATCAATCCAACCGATACGTAAAACGGATGATCGGAAGTTTGGGACTTCGTGGAACACTTATGAAATAGTACATTAGCGAAGCAGAAAAGCCAACGATTGCACAATGAATCGGAGTGAAAGCATTTTTTTTATCGCGTAGGGTTTCCAGAGGCATTAGAATCAATGGAACTATTTTATCTGTTGGAGTTACTCTAACTATGGAAAACTATATTGTAATTGAAGCTGTGCTGTTCTGGAAAAGTACTTCAAACTACATTATAGTTATGTTATTATGTTATTTATAAATATGTTACTCTTCTCGAGTCATATTTTTATCCTTCCACTAATACTAGATAAGTAAGTGTTGAGGTGAGGATGTCTTTCACATCATTCATTTTAATATTTTCAGAGCATTTGTAAAAATTAGAAGTTTTTAAAATTGTTTTTCTTATATGCAGATCTCTCGCATTTGATTGTTAATTTTCTCTTCGTCTACAATATAGATTTTTGTTCATTCTCATTTTATGAAACAAAGAATAGCTTGACTAATTGTTCGGTAGTAACAATAGGGGTTCATTATCCTTATTTTTAATGTAGTCGGTTTAACTGCGTATTTTTCGGATATATTGTTGAAGAGGAATCTCGTCAATCTGGACTGACTGGGAATGGGAATCCTGTGTATCGCAAGAAAAGTCACATGAATTGTTAAAAAACCTGAAACCTTTATACTATTCATTAGCCTACCAATTCAAGTTTCAATCATTGGGAAGTTCTCTATAAGACACGTCCAGTCGAGACATTAGACATTTTTTAGAAGGGCTTCTATTTCGACACATTATTAATAAATAGTAATTATCATGTTAACTTGTGGACAAAACTATAAAGGATATTCATATCTTTATCTAGTATTCGGAATCATAACTCGAGATGCATCCTACACATGCGGGGTTGACAATGATTTTTTGACAATAAGATATTATAATAAGGATGTAGCGTTGAGAACTTATTTCAAAGTCCACTAAATATAATACAGTGTCTCTAGTATGGGATTCCGATTCCAGCCCTGACTTTGTAAAAGCGAAATATTTAATATTGAAATTGGCTATGGTTGGTATATCGAAGGAAATTTTGTTTAGAAAAACTTAATTGTTAAATTAATTGAACATGAATATCTTTTGATCGTGAGAAATTAAATCTGGTTTTTATGATGCTGAGAATTCACGCGGAACGAGTAAGGGCAGTGGCACATCTGATGCTTTTTAATATTGTTGGATTGTAATGACGTGCCGTGTAACCTGTGTAATAATAACTGTCAGAATAAGAACGATTAAAGGCATATATGAACGATGGAACCTGGTATCACTCATATATGGATTAAAGGGTTCTTGGAAGAACGGGCACTTGCTATTTTGCTTCTTCCTGGACGGGCAACGGGAGCATGTTTTTGGGATTTTAGGAAGCAACATTCGTTGAAGAAAGAAGATAGTGGCTTTTCCAAGTCAGAGTTTCAGACGTATTCTACATGACGAGTAGAATTACTGAGCTTTTCATTACTTTTCAGACTATTCTTCATAGTATTTACATTTAAGAAGGATGCAGAGATGATAAAAGGACTCGAGACTCAATACAATCCAAATGCCCCGTAATCCACGAACAGTTCATTCATGATCATGACATGATCCACCGATATTCGGCAACTATCCCCTTCTGCTGGGGGCCCTGCCTGATTCTCAGGCGAAATTAGAATCTGGCGTAGGTCACATTTTAAATCGTAAAATTCTAAAAAGCCCATACCTGTTTCAATTATCAATAAAATAATTTCCACACCAAAAGTGGCTTCTCGCAATAAGTTCTGTATGTTGGGAGTGGGAGTGGAATAAAAATTACATATCTCAATATTATTATGTATAGTTTGTTGTTCTTGTTTTTATTCTAAATCCTTCAGAAGGTTCAGCTACCACCAAATCACTTGAGATACACCCTTCCATTATTCCCTTGTCAAGATCAATTAAAAATTATAGTTCTTTTTAAATAGCAGTTTACACTCAGCTTATTATTATAGCTGAAATTACTCATGTTTTTCAATTCTCTTTAATTATCAATACTTCCACAATCGTTATTAATGAGCGTATCAAAATCAAGTCAAGTCAATGATTTTTAGACCCCATTTCCGATGAACCATTTACAAATTCCGAGAAGTGTTAATTTTTTTGCACTTTCGATAAAGCCAAGAAATTCGGTTTTGGAATTTAATATATATGATATTGATATACCTACAATTACCTGAAACGCCATATTTTGATAACCTCAAATGTTTTGCTATTATTGCTCTTCTAAAATGTAGGATTCTCCTGTAAGCTGGATCAGTATACATATTCAGATTATATCTGCAAATCTTGAACTCAACATACTTTTATTTTAGATCCAAGATGTTTTTACCAGAAACCTTGTTTTGAACATTTTTAAGTCATTCAAGGAGAGCGAGTCAGTCAGTGAAAAACTACATTTCACATTTAAATGTCATATCAATTTATTAGACCATTAGAATAATGCAATTATGTACTTACAAATATATAGTTATTTTATTGCGACAAATTATTACTATTTCAGTTGCATTATGTATAATTTGAAATAAAACAAGTTCCATTAGGTCTGGGATGTGCTAGTAGTAGAAGTGAGAAAAGACAAGAAAACTTGTTCTATTTTCAGTCATCAATGCAGTTTTGGATTCTCACATTCTCGCTCATGGTTGGAAGCGTTGGAATTTGGAATGATGGAATATTTCTAGGGTTGATATTTCATTATGATGCTTATTTATTATATACCTTACGGAAATATTTATTCATTAAAGTTGTACTTTGCAAAAATCATACACTTACAAATTTACATAATTTTATCAGACATCAGTTGAATTGAAAGTTTTCACTAATTATAACATAACGACAAATTGTATTCACAATTTAATCGAATCTAGAAGCATGAAATTATTAAATTGGAATAAGAAGTATTTGATAAATCTTAAAGGACGCGATTTTTGGCTTATTAGATCATTCATCTGAAAAAAATCAACAATCCGCCATAGCTCCCTATCCCTTTTCTCACACACACACCCAAGCCCTTGGAAATGTTCAGGATGAACTGTTTCAGAATTCCGAATAAATATAATTATTATATTTATTTCCATTCAATCTAATCAACAGATTTCATTAAAAAGAAACGAATTTTTGCCAATCAGGTTTTCGTCAAAATTTACATTTATACTGATGGTTTTAATTGACTTATCATCGAATAGAATGTTTATAATTATATGCATTGTATGGGAAGTGGAAGCAGCACGTTCATTTTTAGGCGTTGCCTTCTGTGAATTTCCTATCTATTAATTAGTACCATGGAAACAAGTTAAAACAAAATTACTGCAATGAAATAAAAGCACGTCAATTTATTGTTTTGCCCATTTCGCTTTCTCGCTCTGACCTCACGACGCTTTTGTCTTTGGAGTTGAAACCGATGTGAAGAAGAGGGATTGCTGTCAACAATAGTTATTTTTGTTTTTATTTAAGTTCCGACCACTGACTGACATTAGGACATATCATCAGTAAATTCATAGAATTTCGGGATGTGTGACTGCTTTCCCAAAACCGGAGGAAGGTAATCCAAAAAATGTTCGGAAAATGCACATATGTATAGTTAAATTAACTCCTTGGTTGCCTCTTTCACAGCTACTCTCTTCCCGATCACTGCCAAGCAAAAACGGGGAGCTCGGAGTACGCTGGCAATTTTAAGCAATGGTGTGACCCAAAGGTCTCAAAAAACTTTGCCCCTGAATCAACAGGGACTTCCAATGGCGTCTGGAATCAACGGGTACGCCTGCAAACTTTAGTCATTTTGCCGATTTTTTTTGTCGACTGTTTTTTATTTTTGTCTGGTATCTGTGTTGTACTGTACATTATACTGCTTAAAGATTATTATGATCAACTTGAAAACTAATTTTTTTTAAATATTGTTTTATCAGTATTCTTTTAGCAAGGGACCCCGCTTTGGAATCCCTCCGTACTGTGACTGCACCCCTCCAACAGAGCGTTTTCGGTTCGAGTCAACATACAATCATGACTTCACCGACTGTATTCATAAAGATGCTTCCACTCAACGACATCGGATGGTAGAAGGAGTTCGGCCACGATTCGTAATATTTTTTCCCCTTTGTACTTTTATATTTAAGGTTGCTAATGTTTATGTCTGATAATTGTCTATAATAATAGTTTATAATCGTTCTAAATTAGGGATCATCTCTTCCAAAACAATTTTTGTGTCCCTTCACAACTGAAACCACGTACGCAAGAGCATTCGACATGCCACAGGCTCATTTCAAGCAGATTTGTTCCCAGAATGCGGCATGCGGTGGCTGCAATGAACCTGCATGCGTGGACGAAGTAGGGCCCAGCGATTTTGGATTATAGTTTGAGTTTAATTTAATCTAAATATAAAGAGTTAATTTAATATTGTTTGAATAGGAGTGTCAGAGCCCAGGTGGAATCGAAATTCGTTATTCCAATGCCACAGCGCCTAAGAACCTGTCGCCGTCCCGTCCACGACTGAAGAAAGAATATCTTCTAAAACCTGGAACTGACACATCGGACTGCTGTAGATGTCCAAAGGATATTCCATGTTGTCCATGCCCTGATGACAGCAAACTTTGTGAAGCGTGTTGCGGTTGTGAATATCCTTGTAAATTACATCAGGCTACTACTACTCCAACCAGAAAGTATCCAATTGTCTGGAATGCTCCGAGGTACGTTCCTGATCCACGAGAACCGCAGCGACGAGGAAAGCTTCTATGTGGCGGAGGTAGAAAAACATAAAATTCTGTGGCTAATTTCACCGAAATCTTCACGCTTTTTTTTAATGCTTGATTTTATTACCGTAGGTACTCGAGACTGTCCAATTCAAAGCCAGTTTCCAACCAAACAAGCAATCAAACAAGCGAAGTATCGCCTCATGGATCAATTGGAAAAGGAACGTTGTCGATATCCTCCAGAATGCATTGAATCAATATATAGAGCTTCCTATAAGACTCCGCCTCTGAACGATGCACCGAAGTACTGCTCCAAAGAACAAATGGTATGATATTGTAAATACCTGCTTGCGGCTTAGTATGACTGGCAAAAAGATTAATTTATCGTCGAATCTAACGAACCTCGAACAATATTTAGCATTTGAGTTCATGTCATAAAATTAGAATGTTTAAAATTTACAGGAGGAGGCCGCAAAGAGTGACGCGGAAGTTGCTGCTCGAGGACTACCCCCCAAATGCTTGCCCATGTATTGTCTTGATGGAGGCCGACCACCCGATCCAAGACCCGCTTTCGACCACTTTTCAACCTACGAAGTACTGAATTTTTAAACATTTGATTGCTGGCGTTGTTCTTTGTTGCCTGCACTATATAATTCATAATTGTGTATTCACTTTATTCAGGCTGACTTTCTTTGGGATAAAACCTCTCGGTACAAGCCACTTGGTGATACTCCCTCAAGGTTTGAGATTAAACCACTTTGCTATCCAATAGTTCATGCTTCGGAGATAATCAAGGGCAGAACTGAAGAGAAGGAACGATGGGGGGAAAACTGGGAATCCTGTCCACCACCTTAAAGCGTTAACATGAAAGTCTCCACGTTCGATTTTTTCTCAAATAGTTTGAAACACTAAAACAAAATTTGTCTGTTATGAAATTAGCGTTGAGGTTAAAACTAACATCACAAATCAATGGAAACAATGAAAATATACGATACGATTCTCTAATGATTGAAATCGAATTTGATAAATAAACGATAACTTGAATACAATAATTACGTTGATCCATTAATAATTTAAATTTTATTATGGTAACAAAATAGAAAAGAAAGGAAGGGAAGAAATCAAGTTCACATTGTAAAAAGGTTTTCTATACAAGATTCGATTAAACGTGAAGGAAGCAATACATAGATTCTGTCCTATGAACAGTTAAGTAGTGACATCACAATTTAACTAGAGACAAATATTATTTCAGTCTATTGCATTTTACAATAAAGTTAAGCCTGCAGGCATTCCATCGATCTCCTTTTTCATTCCCAGTTTCAAATAATGTTCCCTTTTTAGGTAAGCCAAAAGTACGTCCGTGAGAAGAAATATCTATGAAAATAAAGCCACAAAGTATTATTTCAGATTTTTATCAGATTTCAAATATTTCAATTCCTTCATTACCACGGCTATGTGATACAACATTGTAGGGATAAAACAGAAATCCGTACCTGAGCAGTTCCGAACGCAATTGTAACTCCAAAATAAAAGTTAGCATTTGCTGAACCAGAGTAAATCCACAAGAACCACTGAATCGGTGCCAAAACTGATGTTCCAATGAAAAAGCAGCCAACTAAGAATTTTTGCTGCATGACTAAAATAATCCAATGAAATCAAAACGTATTAGATTACTTACCACCTACCTACATCAATCAATGTTACAACTTGGGTTACTAAAAAATTTGCGACAACCAACCGAATTCATTCATAATATCTGCACTTACAAGGAAAGAGATGCTTCCACATTGGTAATAACGCCAAATAGAATCCGACATCGCCAATGCATGGGTAAGATTTAAATATAGCCATCAGAGCACAGAACGAATAGATCAGCAATGCGGGTTCATTGGAGAATCGGATGGATAACGGAATTAAGTAGATGAAGGCATTGATTTGAAATGTACAAATGAATAGAAGGTGAAAATGCTCAAACATCTCGGTGAAGAAGTACCAAAACAGTCCGATATTAGGCTTCAGGTCGCGAACATTTAATCTGTAATATGAAACAAGTTTTTAATCACCGACCAAAACAAATATACAACCCTGAACACATAAACTCACAATCGAAACTTACATGAATCCATATGTACGATCCAGAAACTGCCAATCATTTGTGAATACGCACGACGCATACATTAACCCAATCAAAGGTACAATGAAAGCAATAAGAGTTTTTGCCACAGACGACTTAAATGACGGATTCGGATTCTTTCCTTTCTTCATTTGACTTAGCTCCTTATCGTAAATACAAACGGCAGCAGGAAACACCAGACTCAAAGGGTACAAAGATTGGTAAGTACAGAGTGCAAGGGTTATTCCGGTTGGTATTCGATACCCTATATAAAATAAATCAAAGTTAATGATGAGCATACTTGTATTTGTATAATACCGAAACCGAATACGCTGTATATTTACCTTTAAGCATACTAAAAATTCCAACCGCTGTAATGAAATTTCCAAAAACAGTTGTGGTCTGCCCGACACAGTTAAGAACAGTAAACGGATTGAGCAGATACGACATTATCACATATTCCCCATAGTTGTCATCCTCCCTAATTTGCAACTGCTTGGCTTCCTTTAGGTACTTCGACTTTTCTTGTGATCTCATTAACTGCGATACAAAAGAACCATAAAATACATTGAAAATTACGAAAAGTATTTTCCATATTGGTGTAAGTTTGAAGTTACATAAAACCGTCGACATTCTTCAACGGCAGCAGCAAGAATGATGGCAGTGAGAAGATCACACAGAATGAACACAAGAAACACGAGCATCTCTGGAAGTTTAACAAGTTGGTCGGCCACAACCAGTGCCAACGGGGTCTCATGGAAAGTGTCCCCCGAATACGGTGTTATGTTCTTCCGTAGCAGGTAAAGACCTTCTTGTACTGAAAACGTTTTCATACAAAACATAACAATTTATCCATGACATAAGTGCAAAATAAACTCAAAACCATATTCAATATTTCTAAATTCTAAAATTCTAAAATACCAACCAAATACAAACTATGAACTAGGAACTTATATTTTGCTTACCTTTGAGCCAGGAATTAAGAGGTGTAGAAATCTCGACTCGTTTTTGAAATACATGACTAAAGTTTGTTAGAAATAAACAAAATCGAAATAGGAACCCCGCAGCGAAACACCACAATACCCGAGCCATGCCGAATGAGTTTGAATTGTTTAATCTGTCTGTAACTCTATTACAATTACAAATTAAACATATTACGATGACCAGAAGACAACAACTCAACAACCGGTTTTTCGAAATCCGACTGACTCAAACCAAGGGGTTTAGGAATCGAGACTACCGCCTTCATTCATCACTCTCAGCTCCTCCGTCCTCCAGTTCGTTTGTAGTATATACATACAGTTGGGGTACAGAGAAACAGTTTTTTTTTACTTCCACTAGTTCCACTACTACCGTTCCATGAAAAAAGATGCTTATCTTTTACAACAAGAAACGAATATCGACTTTTTTAAATCCGATCATGTAACCGACTTGAGCTCTAATAAGAATAACCTGATGATAAGTATACTGTCGAAAGAAGAAGAAAAATTCTGGAAAAATTCACCATAGTTTGTAATACCATCCCCGAATTCCCCGATAAGACCAGGCTGAACATTTTACCACTACAACTTTGTAGAAAAATTATGGATGCCCGTGGGTATTTTAGTTTAAATTTTTTTGTAGTTTTATACAGGATGATGTCAAAATAATAATATAATGTAAGATAACAAAACTTGCACTTGCAGGTGGACATTTAAGTTAAATGGTATGTTTATTGTGTAAAATTTAGGAACTCTTCTCTTTCTTTTGTGTACGAGTTTGTTGAGATCCTGAGGCAGCGAATAGATAGACAAAGAGTATGACAAACGAACTGTAGACCATCATTTGAAGAAATATTCCTTCCGTACTTCTAGCACATGGGACACCTTTAGCTAAATGAAATAAAAGTAATTTTTTAACTTTTATTGGTCAAGCACTGTCCAGTTTAACGATCTGCGTGTTATTAAAAAATAAGAATACCTTTCATCCAAATTGCATATGAATTAACACCGATTCCCAATATCATCTGAGCCAACTCGATGAAGATTACAAATTTTGCTAGGATGCGAGGCAAATTAATTTCTAACGTCTGAAGACATTCCAGACAATATTCAACAATAACCAAAATTATTCAAATATTTGAATACCTAAATAATATATGAAATAGTAGATCACCTTCAGCTTTAACTTGATTACCTTCAAACACAGATAAGTGTAAAGAATAGTGTGGACAGCGAAGTTGCAAATTCCAAACCACCGAGCGATCGGTTCGTAATCGGAGTAATAACACCAGCAAACTATCAAAGCCACTGCATGGTGATAACTATAAAGATAAATGAAAATTCAAAAATACAATTACAGGTACGAAATATTATCTTGTTATATAGTTCGATCTGTTTAGTTTGTAAAGACTTACTAATGCACAAACATAAGGTGTTTTTTTCTCAGGATGATAAATGCCGTATCACCTAATTCGACGACTTTTGAGAGTGTAAATGCCCACGCCCAAAATGCTGAAGCTTGAGTGTGATTATCCCTTAAAAACAATCACATAATATTTTAAAATTGTCAATACTGCCAATATTTAGTTCCATTGCCGATATTTAAAAAAGCATACCTACCGAACACAGATCGAACGAAAAAACCCATCTTGTCCGTTAAGTACATGCAGCAGTTCTGGTCCACATCTACACAATCCAAATATAGAGAAGACAGCCATGGCAAAATTCCATAGGGCTAAAGGTCCACGGAGGTCATACGCCCGTCGGTTTTTCATCCATTGTTTACCCAAGAAAATTAGACAAATGTAGACAGCACAAATATACAAACTGACGTTCCAGTTCTTTTCCATCCAATTTCGACAATATACGACATCGAAGTCTTCAAACCAAAGAGACTCGTAAATCGGAGGTTCGACATACGGCCAGATGAATTCGGACATGTTGTATTTGGAACCCATTTTTTAATTGAAATTTAAAATTTAACAGCTAAGGTATTTATAAAAATCCGTAATTTTGTGCTCAATCACAGCTTTTTGGTTGTTTAATTAAAATATATAAGCATAGTCCATTAATTTTATAACGAATACGACTGTCAATTAAAATCCATTTTAATTAGACAGTTACGGCCACTTTTATAGTAATTCGTACTGAATTCCCTACCAGTAAGTTGCAAACTTTAAAGAACTGTCTAACTCTAGTCTAACAAACCAACATTAAATAATTTGGATCATTGCCGAAGATCGTGTTATGAATTTTACCCTAACGTCTCTAACCCTAACATTTGTTACATTGTAGTAAGAAAGTAAACGGGATAAAGATTATTCTCGAATGTATGATGTACATATGTGATTTTAGATGCGTCTCCCCTAGACTCCTTACACCTGGTTTTTAAAGGTACAGCCTAACGGTAACGGTTTCAGCCTCTTTCATCTTTCTAAGAGGTTCAAGTTAAGCTAACTTTTGTAAATAACCGAATTCTATATCTTCTAAAATGTATATACTACTAGGATTGGTACAACGGTAATTTATTTAGGCAATTATACAACTAAAGAACTTATAGCTGGATACAGCACAGGGTTGACTACTATATAGTACAAGTACAACCAACTATTTCATATCTTAATTATCTTTAGCCCTCCTAACCCTCAATATGTTAGTAATGTTTGCAATGCTGTCGTTCCAAATTCACAGGGATGAAATAATTTGTTTCGTATCAAACCGTATTATCCGTACGATGCATATTTAATCATATTTAATTTTTCGTGCCCATTGTGTTTCATCAATACAATAAATGTTGTAGCAGATAGCTTATGAATAAGGGATAATCCGAGATAAGTGTGAATCCATTTAAATAGGTTATATTCATTTTTATTTCACACATGACACACGAAGTAATTGTTGTACAAAATGGATGGTTGTAGAAAAATTAACGAAAGCATCATCATTCCATATAATATAATCTGCCTACATAAAAGTTGAAATTTTCGTCGCATATCGAATTCAATTTCAATATCTGTCGACTTTGAATATGAAAATATGAGCACTTTCGAATTGCTGGTTTTTTGTTATTAAAAGTTCGACATTTTTTGTACATTCTCTTCTGCTCTTTCTTATGCTAATTTTCCTTTTGGAGATGGTCGCATGTAGGCCCTGATGAAGTAGTTAGCAAAGAGAATCAAATAGCAAAAGTATAGTGTGAAGTGGACCTTCACACCTTCGATGCTTCTCTCGCAGGGAACTCCAGTAACTGCAAACATTATTAGTGCTGATTAATATGCATAGACTTACTTCTAGATTTTAATTGTTTGGAAGAGGTAAAAGTATAATTTTTTTATTACGTTTCATGAAAACAGCGTAGAGGTTTATGAAGACGGCCAGAACCATTTGGCAGATTTGCAAGGAGGTAATACCCATCGAAATCCATTGTGGCACGTAGTACTTCATAGCCTGGACAAATTAATAGATTTTGTTTAATTAAATCAGTCAATCTTTTTGTTTAATTAAATCAATCAATCTGATTCCGAAAATATCAACGGAAGGGGTAAAGTGAGTAATGTATGTTTACAACTTCATTTGTTTGTTACTAAGAAAAGCAAGAACAAATGCAAATTGATCTCGACTTCCATGAAAGGATAGCCCTGGGGTAAAATGTCACAAATTAATTAACCTTAAGACAATAGTATGAGTACATGACGCTATGTACACCCAAATTAACAGTTCCAAACCAACGGGCCACTGGATCAAAGTCAAAAACAGTCATCCAACAAGCTATAAGAACGGTGATGTGATGAAACCTAGTAAAAGTACCGAACATTCCAGTCTTTAAAAATCCAATCTGATCAGTTTCTATCAATCCACTACTCTCAAAACTGCAATACTTACCAATGCAGAAACAATAAAGGCCTTTTCCTTAGAACAATGAAGGCAGTGTCCTAAATGAAGTTTCAACATCATATTAAAACAATATTTTACTACACTCGGAATGGATTATTAACAATGTCTCACATACGCCTAACTCGAACAGTTTCGACCAAAGGAAGAGGAATCCATAAAAAGCACTGCTTTCGTTGAAATTTTCCCTGAACATAAAAACAAAATTAGCACTACGCTAATGACGTTATGCATTATAGTAGAACATTCTTGACCGGACTGACTTACCGAACACAAACGGATCTAAAAAATCCGTTGGAAGATGACAAAATTTGGATGAGTTCCGGAGAAATTCGAATAAACGACCAAATGGAAAACACGGCAAGTATCAAATTCCAGAGAATGAGTCCTCTCCGAAGCTCAAAGGGCTTTCGGTTTTGCATCCATGCTTGTCCTCCAAAAATGAGCACAAAATAGATCAAGGACGCATAGATTGAAAGATGCCAGTGATCCAAACCCCACTCTAGCACGGCTTCCATGTCCAGTTTTTCGAACCAGAACGGCTGAATGGTAGCCGGCTTTGTGTACGGCCAGATCATGTAATCTTGAGCCGTCACATTTTTACCACTAAACATATTTCGAAATGAAAATTCGAACACCATTTTTATGCTCGATATGACAGGAAATAAATGACAAATCAGTCAAAAAATCTATCGATTTTCTGTTCTCATGAAATAAAAATTCTATCAATGATGATAACATGAAGTCCTCCGACGGACTCTGAAACTGGACTAACTTTCCGTTGTTACTGTAATGGTCTCCAGTCTTGATTGTTGTTTGGATATATAAATGTCGCATTCCTGTTCTGATGTACATATATGCGAGCATTTGAAATGTAAAATATAAAAATGGGATAAAAATAGGAAAATGGAACTGTTGGATTTTCTTAAATTTCAATGAAAGTACCGCAAGGGTTGGATCACGGATCAGTCCGGCACCTGAATTATTATTTTGTGGATTTGTGTTCAGGTAACAAAGATTTAAAATAGCTTTAAAACGAGCATTACTGCCACCACCACTCGACCCTAAGGTGGGACACCGCTGCGAGCTTTCAGACTAAAGTCTAAAAATAGGGAGAAAATAATTGAAAGTTTGTACGTCTGTAAGTCTGTTACCAAACATACAAGCCAAGGGACCTTTTGTGACTACCTTTTATCCTCCATGTAGTGGGGTGGAGATGTTTAGCACTTGAACTTACTTGCCCTTATTTAAATCAATATTCAGTCTTATTGATGTAAAACTCCATATCATGGCAGTTTTGTGTCCCTGATTTTTAACCCGATTATCATTAGTTAATAAAGGATTGACTTGACTCTTCATCTCGCCAGATATTTATTTATTTTAATCTTTATCTTGCAATGCCAAAACCGTTATTTTTCTACAAAATGACAACAACAACAAAACTACAATAAAACATTAGTAAACTTTGATCAGTTAAGTTTCAAAAATTCAACTTGACTAAAAAACAATGCTTCCGTCTGAACAGTGGAATTTTAAGTGAAGAGTACTTTTATTCCCATCGGCCGATATTATTCAATATCTTACAATTCAATTAAATACGAATACCTGGATAAACAGGTATAACAGACAAATGCATATTGAAATTACGAGTTATTACAAAATTTATTACAGCATGCAGAGAAACTAGTAATTTGATTTTTTCTTGTCGATTGATCATTAATTAGTTTTGACATTTATGATTTTAGTTTAAACTTATAAGTTAGTATTTATTTGTAATTTGTAAAGACCCAACTCTACAAGCAAACTTACGTCAACAGCTTCAAATCGAACCCAAATTACCAATTATTATTGATGTAATATTGAAATTCAGAGTACATTAAATTGGTAATTATAATTACAAAACAGTTTAGAGAATACCATCCATTGCTTTAAATACGTATCCCTAAATAAATAAACCGTGCATTAAAGTATTACAGGTCACAGTCAATAAATAATTATTATTGTCTTGCTATATTTACACATTTCATTCTGTATGTCAGTTCTTCTTAGACTTTGGTTTCCTCGTGAGGTATGCTTTGTAGAAGTAATGGGAGAACAGAATTAGGTATGATCCATACATGGTGAGATGAATATTTAATCCTGCTTCACTCCTCGCGCAAGGCTCGTCATTGTCTAGCTCAATTAAATTAGACATTTGTTTTGCCATTAATTGATTGGGTGTGTTTTAGAATTCAGCTATAAATAGTTCCAAAAGGCTTACATTTTACCCAAATGGCATAGCAGTTAACAGCGACTCCTAAAACCATTTGGCTTAACTGGAACACAGTTATGGTTACCGCAACACTCCTTGGCACCGGTACGTTCATTGCCTATGAAAATTTTTGCAATAATTGCATGTAAGTTACTCACAAGCCAAGTGAACGTTCACCTATGATATAATGACGTTACGCTGATGCTTATTTTTTAAAACTGACCTTCAAGGCGAAGTAAAAATACATATAAAAATGCACCAGCATATTCACAACTCCAAACCTAATGAAAATATTATTTTGGAAGTATGAAAATGCAAGTTCCTCAACATCTAGTTATAATATGCTTAATGAATATCTAACGATTTCAAACAATTATCATACCAGCGAAGAATTGGCTCATAGTGTGCATAAGTTGACCAGCAGAATACAAGAACAGTAATGTGATGATACCTGTAGGTTATTTGATTTGAATGTTAAATTTCATCATTAATTTTTAATTTTTTGTTGTAATCACAAAATGAGAAAGTCGACAAATTACCAATGTAGAAACGTCAATGGTCTTTTTCTCAGAACAAGAAAAGCCGTGTCACCCAACTCCACAACTTTAGACCATGTAAAAAGAAAGGCCCAGAAAATGGAGCTTGGATTGAGAGTATCTCTGAAAAACGGTTAATTTATCTCGTTGAATCTGTTTCGTTTTTTGCTTACAAGATTTATCTGCTGGATAATTTACGTTTTCGAAAATTACAACTCACCGAACACAGATAGATCGGTGAAGTCCGTTCGTACCGCTAAGAACTTGATAGAGTTCAGGAAATGTCCGAACAAAGCCAACGAACGAAAACGCAGCTAAAAGGATGTTCCATCCGGCAAGGACTGGTTTCAATTCAAAAGAATTGTAGGGTTTCATTAAACTTCTTCCCCCAAAGATGAGAGCTAAGTAGATTCCCGAAATTACAATACTGAGTGGCCAGTTTTCTGCCATCCATTTTCGCCAGCTTAACGCATCAAAATGTTCGAAATCGTAGGCATGAATCGTGGGAGGTTCGACATAGGCCCAATGTTCTAGCGTCGTATTTATCTCAAACCCCAACATACTTTTACTTTTGATGATTTGGTGTAACTTTTAGAAATTTTAAGAATGGAATACGTTAATACGAGTCAATTAAACATTTGTCGAATTTCGACAATACTGTTCCAAATGTCTAAATGGTATTTGGTGTGTATTGTGACGTATGAATACGATGAGCCCTGAACATAACTGTTGCTAATTTGATTTTGCATTGACAAAATATGTTGATAGCTAAAGTACAAATTGTCAAAAGTTGACATGAAAGTGGTTTTTACCGAATTTATAGCCATGTAGTGATAGCGGTGTAAAAAGAACTATATTATGAGGCCGAGCTACCCACCGGATCGATAATCATCAAAACACCCGGGTATTCTATATAAACTGTGCAACCACCGACTTTGTTTTTGCGACTACCACATTCCAGACCATGCAATGCTTTATTCAGTATCTTTTCAGGATGTAAACCTACTTGGAACACAAAATTCCAATAAAATCATTTAGAAGTGCGTTACACGTTAAAGTCCTGATTTCTGATTAAATTAATGTACAAATTGAAATAGTAACTGTCTGTTGAGATTTTACAATAAAACCCCGGTTGTTAAAGATAAATAACAACTAGTTTGATAATTTCATTTCTCAAAAAAATTTGCAATTAAAAAAATCAGCTTGGTTTTACAAAAATTGAATCCTATTCAAAAATTGCGAAAATTCTTTGTTTTATCGGGAAGTTGCCGAAAGTTTGTGATTGTTAGTAATACTGTGTAAATTTTAGCCGACTTAAAGTTAGGATGCGATTTGATTCAAATAAGCGAGAAGGAATCTGATAAGAACACATTCAATTTCTAATAGAACATGTCAAATTGACGACTCATAATTTGCAGTAGGTAAAGCATAACACATAAACTAGAAAAATGGCTAGATAATTATTACTCGTTTCTATGATGTAGAAATAATAGAACCCAAGTCGTCATTAGTGTAAAGCGAAAATAGGAATTCGATGCATTCATGGGTAAACGCTTACCCGGAGTGAAAGTACAAAACAAGTTCTTCCAATTTCCATAATTGATGGACGCCTGCACTTACGTAGTGAGGAGAAGATTAGTCTATCGATGTGTTCCTATCTGAATAAAAGTTATAAAAGGGAATATAAATTGATTTTTTCGGGAGTTTGTCATGTCATGAGTTTGTAAGGTGTATATGAAAGTACGTAAAATTGATTTATTGGGCTTAAGAAGTACGACGACCTGATCGAAAGGTGTCTACTTTATATAAGGCTTTGTATCTTTCTACATTTATTATTAAAAGTCGTGTTTACGCTAGTTTCGATTATCAATACTTAAAATAAATACTTCAAATGGGAAAATTGGCTTGCCTGATTGCATTGTCCGTTCTGTGCCAGAAATCGAGGTTGAAAACTTATAAGTTCTGATCTTTCTCAAGATAGCAAGTGTCCTAGTCCTCAGGAATTTCCAATGCAAAATTGTTATACAATTTCTAAACAAATGTAAACATCCAACTTTAGTTAATTTCACTCCAAGTGGGTTACGAGTTCAAAACAACAAGAAGAGTGATGTACAATGAAGTTGGCAAAAAGATTTATTTTAAAATGCCTACATTATGTCAAGGGTCGACGCGATGCCGATGATATTCGGTGTTCGGAGAATTTTTGTTTGTTAAAAGTCATTCGGTTCTGTATTAATTACTTCAGCATTTGTATACAAAATGAACCTTCATATCCAGTTGGCTGAACTCTTCAGGCATAAATGTACTACGTAAAGTCTAGAATTTCGCAATACGGTTGAAATGACAAAAATTTGGACTTGAGTTGTTGTGGATTTGAATGAAATTGCAATCGTAAAAAAATGGAACGATTGTGGATTGTTTAAAATTCCTTTTAAGGTTTGATTATGTCCTTCAAACTTAGTTTGAAATCAAATGGTTAACTAGTGTTCAAAAATCAATATCCATCGAAAAACTGAGTCTATTTAATATTTACCTCATTACATTTATTCCATTTGCCATACACGCAGGGTGCATAGCCGACATTCATTTCGCCAAAACTATAGGGACTATAGATTACGGAGGAATGTTTTAGTTGTTATATTTTTCAGTTCGATCCATCTTCTTATCCCAATGTAATGTTTATTGACAGATATGGCAAAGTGTCTACGACTGTCCGAAACCAGGATTGAATTAAGTAATAATCATGCGGCATCTCGGAAAGTTGCGTGCCTATACCGGACTGTGTGCTCAAGCAGAAGAGGTTTTCTTTTCTTACAACGGTTTACGGTGCCGGGACAGGTGGTGGATGCGGTAAGGTCCTCGGCGTTGGCTTACAATATTAACAAATTGATGAATAACTTGAATTCCCCGAAAGTATACCTTAGGTAGTATCTGGAGAACCACTACAGACTTATCTTATATTTCAAGTTGTACAGTTCAAATTCAAAGCACAACAAGAAAACTCAATGTTGAATATCTTAACAACGTCGTGAAATGTGAATTATATTTTGTGTCCTTCAAAACAATCCTTCTTGAGATTTTATGGTTTTAGACTACCTAGGACTGCGAATTTGGAATGTTTTTTGAACCATTTAAAAGGATACGTGTGTCTAAAGCATGCAAGGATTCGTTCCGACGATTTGTGCCTCTCAGTATTTCAGTTGTCAACTAGTGCCTTCGGGACTATTTTGGCTATAACTGTTGGGGCCTTTCATCTGCATAAGTTTCTATCGTTCTTTGTGCCGTATTTAAAATAATACGAAAAGCTCTCAGCGTTCATATCAAACAGGAGAACAGGAGAACACCGACATTTTTTTCAGACGATGGGTTGCGATCAGAGTAAAGGAAATAAAATTCCACTAAGTCCAACCAGAGTTGATCGGATCATAAACATTGAGCCCCAGCAGGTTTGTCATAACTTTAATTAAAATTTGTATTTAGTAGTTTTAATGATTTTTAAAGTACAAAATATCATACTTTTGTGAGTATCTGAGTATTTGGAAGATACCAATAATTGTGTATTTATTGTGGGGTTCTTTTACACATTGACAACTGTTAAGAAATAAATGTCTGCTACGTCGGGCGAGTTATTTTTCACGCACAAAAATTGGTGTAGCTTAGCATTGTAGGATATGATAGCTGAACATGTAAAAGATAAGACATGGGGGCATTTATTTAATTTTTGAATCCGGGGGATTTATTTCAGTATTTACGGTACTTATTTTTCTACCGCTCTTAAATGCTTAGTTTAATAGGTAATATGTTCATATATTTGTTCATATGATATAATAAAAGATGAAACGTAGCATAATCAAAAAAGTAGTTCGTCGTTCTTGATAAATAGGCAAGTTGTCGAATGGATAAAAGACAAGGGATCTGATTAATTCGATTCCGTCACTTTTTGATGTTATTCACAGCATCACAGCTCGTGCGGGTTTATAATTTATTCACAGCACCATTGGCAAGTTGTTCGGCAATGGATAATGGATCTCAAGTCTGTTGTATTGGCTTGACTTAAAAATCGATTAACCTAAATCCCGTGTTGTTTATCGATAATTCGGTTGCCGAAGTTATGTTCACGATGCGGCATGTATCATTTACACCGGACAGGGTTCCAATACTATAAAGGCTGTTTCTATTGACCACAGATTGTCGTCGATTCTTCCGGAAAGGAGCTCAGTAGGAAGAAGGAGCCTTCGACCAAGTCGTACCAGGGCGTACAAGTGAGTTATATATCGATTATAAATACACAATGAATTTGTTGCTGTCATTACATCTTAAAACCACTTCGTTTCATTCTTCCTGATGGAAGGAGTTTCGGAGTGCCAAGTCTATCAGACACTACCAAAAGGTCCATCAAAGTCGACCGGAAGAAAAAGGCCTTCGTTATCAGCCTACAAGCCTACATGACATTATTGTCAATCTTAACAAAAGCTTAAATAATAAATAATACGACCGGATTTTTTCTACACGCGAAGACTAAGAAGTAGAATTCTCGCCACAGCTACTTCGAAATAAATCCTCGCCATATTTTGAGAGTAAAAGTTAAAAAGCAATAGATATCAGTTCCCCTTTCCAAAATAAATGCATCCTTCCTTTATCGCAGAAATACTGAACGTCTAAATAACGTAATAACGTAAGCTAAAAAAGTGAAAATACATAGGACGTTGTAATAAGAGTATAACTACGGTCAATGTCAATGGTGAGTCTGAATTTTGAAGTTATCAGAAAAGAAAGTAGAAGGTTATTGTACATTTCATGAAAATATGGAAAAATTGTGATTCTGATAAAAGATGGAGGGTTTTTCTGGTTTATTTATTTGATCACATAACTCTATAAAACATTATTATTTAGTTCTCCTCACTTCGAATAATCCACCCGACATTGACCTCCACTTCGAAATACGTCCCTTACAACTTAGGATGTTTTGAAACAATGTATCCCGGGCAATACGACTGTATATGGCCACGGCATCTATAACGTCAGTATTAAAAAACTATACACAAAGTACATGATAAAATTTGGATTTACAGAGTGTGAAGCTCGACATAGATCCTTCGATCTTACAAGATTTTCTCCAGGAATATGGAGAATGTGAAGCTAGAATTAGCAGTCTAGAGAAGGATGACCCTTTGACTCTCTACTTTATTAAAAAATCCCATTTACAAAGCCTTAATGAGGCAATCCAAGCCACTGAAGAAAAGATTGATAACTTTCGCAAAGCTACTCAGAATGAGGAGACCGAACCTTCCAACCGAGGACAGAGCCTTAAGAAAGTTGTTTTGGCCTATGGAACAAAAGGGGTTGCATCGAAGGCTGAACAGGAATTTCTTACCTCTGCAAATAGACTAGTATATTTATACGTTTTAAAATATTACTGACTTCCAACCATTTTCTAAAAAAAATCTAATTTCCGGACATTTTTAATATTCAAGGAAATTGCTACAACGGAACTTGAAATGCTTATTCAAGACAAAGCTTTGGTGGAAAGCGATATTTCTGAGTTCAAAGCTGTCTGCACAACATTGGCCGACCTTTACGGTCGTCAAGATCAGATATCACGTAAGAAGTTCAGTTTATTTATTCCTCATCTTAGTAAACCTTGTTAGTAATAGTGGCAAATCGATGGAATATAATTGTCAAAAGCACTAAATTATTCGTACAGATTTAGCTTTTTGCATTATTTTCTAATCTATATAAACCAGAGAAACTGTCAATGAGCGTCAATAATTCAGAAGAAGCACAGTTATACAAAGAGCTGGCAGAAGCTGAAGCAAATAAGATCCGAGTTGCAGAGACATTTCAACGCTGGAAAGAAGGACGGCTACAAGCAATTGAAGCTTGTCGGCAGTTTGCATTTGCCTTAAAGAAATGGCGAGAGATTAACGATGATTCGTAAGGCTCTGGGAAAAAATATAACAAATCAATACCAGATAATGAACCTTGTTCTAATTACAAATGTATTTTCTACCGATGACATGCAATGCTATCTTTAGCCCCTCCAATCTGTATGATAATACTGAGGAAGTTCGAGATGACCTTGTGACTGCCTTACAGTCAATAAATAATGCCCGATTCTACATTAAATCCGAACTCCCTTACTGTTCCAAGCCGGAAATGGCGGTCCTTGAGAAGGTAATTAAAATCTACTATTTATTACACTTTACGTGGAAATTTGAGGTGTAATTGGCAATAATAAGTTCTTACTTTGGTAATCTCCAATTCTCTTTGAAGGCTCTCTCGTATATTTTTATTGACATGAACTCACCTGAGCGTCGACTTCATGCCGACAGTTGTTACACTGCTTTTCACAATCGTGCCGTAGCCTTGTTTGCATGGACGGATATGGTACATCAATTCCAAAAGATATATAATGAAATAAATATTTTAGAAAATGAGATCGTGAATAATAAAATTACATTTGGTGCTGGAATAAAGACACTGAAAACAGTAATTGTTCCCGACGTAAGGAAAGCGTCTGAAGAACTGGTGGAAACATCGGGGAAACTTCGAGACGCTCGATTTCAAACTATCAAGCAGCAAGTACGGAATTCTGAATTTAATCTCAATCCAGAATAAATTTAACAAAAATTACTTTCAAATATTTATTATCCTCGAAATCTGAATTCAGTTTCCCGACGTTACATGGAAAACGAATGAGAGTATTTTACTGGAAGATCCGGATGTCGGACTGACGTCGCTAGTAGAGCTCGATTCTGAAAAAATTCTTGCCCAACTGGATATTAGCCAGTTGGCAAATGCCCCATCAAGAAGCGAAATTTATGGTAAATTTGCAGGTGGAACTGACTATAAGTCCTTGCTTAAGAATTCGACGAGTAATGGAACGGCTAAAGGTAGACCTGTAGTTGATAAAACTATCGATACAATTTTAGCCGAGCGTAAAAGCTCGTTAAAGAATGATCTTCTTAATGAAGAAATGGTTCGATTAGCCTAATAATTAAAGTACCCAATCTAGGCATGTAAGAATATTAAAACTATTTTTTCTGTCAATGCTAAATGGTCATGACTGTTAAAACTGTATTTGAAATTAAAGATCTCCAATTTATTTTCTATTTGAGAAATTCATACCTCTGGATAAGCATAATATCATAACGGTTGCATTTAAATTCACTGGCATTCTTAAGTGCAGTAGCTAATGGTTGAATGTGATATCGATTTAAATTGGCAATATATTAAATTCAAACGGCATTTTCACACTATGACTTTAAATAAACGTAACTATGTTCAGTTCATTTTTCATTTCTTATTGATTAGAATGACTGCATAATTTTAATTTTGTTTTGCTGCATCCATTTTTTCAAATGACCAGGTTCCGTCTCCACCAAATCTTAGAATGTGAGTATGGTGCTTAAACAGCGATGGTCGGTGAGTTATGGTCAGCAAAGTAATTCCTTTTGTTGTCATTCTAAAATGAGTTTTGATAAAATGTTTTTTAAGTACTCGCTATTTCACTAGAATTGAAGAATATGATTGCCAGTACTTACAGATTGTACATGCTATCTTCGACATCCATACTAACTGCTGATGTACATTCGTCTAATAATGCGAAGCTAGGCCTAAAATGGAATTAAAATGCTCATAATAAATTCCACAAACAAAGGAGGATGTAAAACTCTTCAAGTTACCTGTGATAAAACAACCTAGCGATTCCAACCCGCTGTTTTTCACCTCCGGACAAAACGTCTTGCCAATCCCGGACTGAATCCCAACCTCCTTCTCGTGTCACAATATGATTCAATTGAACAATGCCAAGTATTTCAGTCAGATCTGCGTCCGTCAGCCCTTTTTTCAACATTTCTGCACGAGTGTGTGGATAAATTACTTGTTCTCTTAAATTACCCAAAGACATGTAAGGCCTGTTCCAAAAATAGCAAAAATTAGAAGCAGTTAACATTTAACAAATTAAGACAGTATATTTAGGATTAAAATTGACCTCTGTGGAATATAAAATAGTCTGTCAACAGGAGGTCGAGACATGAATCCGCCATAAACTGGCCATAGTCCAGATAATATTCTAAATAAACTGCTTTTCCCACAACCGTTTGGGCCTGTTGGTTGATTAGAATTCATGATTTACTACCTAATTTTGATTATTTTCTCTATATGTCGATGTTTCGATAACTCACCAGTAATTAGTAAATGCATCCCAGGTTTCATAACCAAGTCCAGGTCTGGTACAATCACATCTCCAGTCGGTGTAACAATTTGTATTTTACGGAGCTCAATGCTGGAATCATCATTTTCAACGATTTGACCTGATAAGTAGTACATGTACATCAGTGGACTATGAACATCATAAAATTGCCTTAGTGTGAAGTATTACTTATATTGTTTTTTACCCATTTTTAATGGTTGTTGAATACAAGACTCTCGGACATATTTTCCTTCCGAAACTTCGCCAAAAACTTTAAAAATATTCGAAACTCTAGAAGCATAGCCAGCTAACTCGACAATTTCCTTATAGCTTGACATAAGCCTCTCCAGAGCATCCGAACCCCCCATTAATAAATTTCGTGTTGTCATATAATATTCCGTTCTACTGGCTCCCGATCCGTCTTTAAGCCCTCGAGCTGAAATATTAATTCGCTAATTAAATTTTATAACCCCAGATTTACTAAAAACACAGCATATTATAGTTTTTCCCAATTGTCAAACCTACCAGTTAGAATTGGAATTGCTGTGACTATCATTCCAGATCCAGCCCAAAAGTATTTCATTAAAAACTGCTCGAAAAAAACGTACCACCACTTTGCAAAGTAAATCTTCTTGCTTTGTTCACACTCTAATTTATATCCTTGCTGAAGAACTTTTTTCTCTACATCAGCTCCACCGTAGAAAGCAATTTCTTCACTATTTGTCACAATTCTTGAGTGCTTATGTCTTAATTTAGCCTTAAGGTCGGCTTCTTTCGCTACTAATTGGCCAAACTTGGGAGATAAGGCTTTCAATATTTGACCGGTTATCCCAATCACCGATAATGTTATAACAGGGCCAAGGAACAAGTTGGATCCAATTGTCTTAGCTCGTTGAAGCAATGTTAAGGATATCATGAGGCAATCTAAAAGTGGTTTAGTTATATGAGAATAAAGATGCGCAACGGATGTGCTAAATTCTGAAATGTCTTCAGTCAAACTATGATCTGCATTAGGAATTCTGGTGTCCAAATTTCCGACACTAAAGAAGTGTAAAGATCAAGAGGCAATTATAATATTTAAGCGATATTCAATTAAAAAAGTTAATTTCTTAATCATAGTCTGAACTTACCGATAGTAAATTTGATTGTCAAAATACGCTTTATATGCTTGACTAACAAGGCGTGTTCTCAAACTCAGGGCTAGATGTTTCTCAAGGAATCGAATAGATGAGTTGCATATACAGGCTGGGACAGCGATTAAAATCCACTTTCCAAGAAGATTGAAAAACTGGCCAATATCCCTAAAATTAAATGCGACCAAAAGTTCGTTAATTGCTGCTTTTGGTCAATTTTCAATATTTCCATTGTATTATGTCATTGACTTTACATATAAATTCAACATCACCTTTGAACAATCTCTTTGACGATTTTCCCTTCAAGTTGGGCAACATAGATAGATAAAAATGTCCTTGTTATTAGCGTTCCTGTATGAGCTAGCAAAAATCCAACTTGCTTAGACCAAATGCTTGGTATCATTATCTTCAGCAGAAATTTCATTTGCTTCAAGAATTCCAAATTGACTCCAGGTGGTCGCTGGTAATTGGGAGGGCGAGAAGTGGACTTGGCCTTATTCTTTCTCCCATTACGGTATAACTGCTTTAAAATCGCTACAAGTCCAACTATGGACGCAAGAATGGCGTATTTCTGAGCCGTTGATAACTTCATATAAAAGAGTATCCATTCGGACGGTATCTTACTGAGAGTTTTAAACGCAAGTTTCGAAAGAGTTGAAGGCATTTTGTGATTTTGATTTGATAACTAGGCACGAAAACGGAAAATCAATTGCAAATAATTTTCGCTTTAAAAAATTAAATGTTGGATAATCGTAATTTTGTAAAATATAGAGATTTTTCCTCCATTATATAAAACTGGAATTAAACGTATTATCTATCAACTAGGGCGCAAATTATAAAGTTGTATTGTAATTGATGGAATATGTAAGAGTTATACTACAGATTTGTGCAGATATATGCTTAAACAAGATAACTTTGTAAAGATACAAGAAGCAATATGTCTGGGCCAATCTCCAATCTCCATATGAATGAGTTTCGACTTTGACATCATTAGATAAGATAAAAATGGACTGAAGATCTTTTCCTACTCCCAGCTTCAGCATGCAAAGCTGAATCTTGTAAAAAATTTAGATAATCCAACAACGATACGAATTATTTTACTTGTTTAGTTTATTCCCATCGAACATCGCAAGACATAACCCCATGCTCATTCATAATTATGTAGAGTCTTTGGTCGAAGCTCTAATCTCAATCCATTTATTTGTACTTCAAATTTGGGGTTTATCACTGGTGACTGGTCACTTTTAGGGATTGCCTTGTTGATCCTTAAGCTTCAGTAATATGACCTCAACTGTTGATCCAGCTGAAGAATGAACTGTAACAATCTTCTGTCTTGACTTTCCACCCTTAAAATCAGAAACACAGACTTTTAATTTCGGATATATTTATTACAGTGAAAATCGAATTCTCACAATGTGTTATTTTTATAACTTTGCAGATTTACCATCCTAAATTTATTCATGATCCAATATATTATAATTATGTGAAGTTAAATTTATATATCACAGACTTATTCTCAGATTAACACTATATCAAGGTTGAAATCAAAACTGCAAAGTTTACTTCTATAGGCAAATTATTACTGTAAATGTAAACGTACGAATACCTAAATAAAGAATATACGTATAGATTTAATCATGGTTATTTTGTATTCGTGAATAGAAACTTTAATTCAATTACTATTGAACAATTGACAACCTAGTACTAAGCATTACACGAACCATGTAAAATTTTAATATTTTTTCCAATATGAAATATGTTCAGTGGTGAACATACTTTTTTTGGCATTTAGAATCAATTCATGTTTAAATGTACTTCAAATCTTTGACGATAATTCAGAACTATAATTTTATATGATTTCATGATAATATGTACTTGACATTTAATTTAAGTTCATGGCTAACTTTAAGGTTAATATTTTCAGTCGAGACATGCTAATAAGATTAGTAAAACTATGTAAACTACTACTACGAGTTCTAGAAAAATCTAAGTCTGTAAAGAAACCAATCTAATTATGTATGCAATCGTAATACTCCAGGTCATATCCTTCAACTATGTTTCATGGAACTTTTCCATTACTTTGTCTTCTTATTGTTCACATTCCTTCCAGACCTTTCTAAATTGTCTCAGCTAAGTTTTCCTTGTAAACGCAACTGCAATAAGTCGACAGTCTCAATCATAAAGCCTAACTAGAATTACCTACTTTTTACAAGAACAATTACTGTAACATTATTTTATCTGACTAAATCAAATTCTACGTTTGTTACATACTTTAAAACCTCTCAAAGTCCTTCGCTCAAAGTCACTTATTTCAAACTGATACAATTCATCACATAACCATTCCATCATTTACTCATCGTCACCATAATTCATTTCCACTATTAGCCAACTCCTAAAACACTAGACTACGAATATTCATTGGTCCTTAATCGAACCGGATTTATCCAGTTATAACTAACTCTATCGTGACATTCTAGTGAAACAAGAACAGTTTTAGTGGAATTTAAAGTGACAAATAACAATCAAGTGAACAGTCAAAATGGTTACAGCCTTGGAAAAAGCTGAGAAGGAGAGAGACAGTGTCAAAGTGGTAATAGGTAGATTGGAGACCAAATTGGCAAGCAATGCAGTAGTACCACTGACAGAACTCATGGTAAACTCATTTTTGCAACAAGCACAATCAGCGTTGACAAAGGTCAACAAAGCGTTTGAAAAAATTGTGGAGTGTGCTCCAGCAGACATGGACCCTCACAATATTGAACATTTGGACCTACTTGAAAGGGTAGAACCTCTAGTTTGGGGATTCACAGCACTCAAGGCCGCCTATGCCCCAGTGCCCCCACCTCCACCTCCAAAGACGGCAGACGTCAAGTTACCAAGACTTGAGCTTCCAACTTTCGATGGAAACATACAGAACTGGATATCATTCCATGACCAGTTTCACGCCGCCATCCACAGCAATGCTCTCCTCAAAGATAATCAGAAGCTGAGTTATCTCAAGTCATCCTTGACCGGGGAAGCCGCTCGTCAGGTCAAATCATTGGCAATTACGGACGACAACTACGACATTGCGTGGACACAGCTTCGTGATCGCTACAACAATGAACGTGAACTGCTTTTCTCAATCATGAGAAGATTCACTAATCAAGGCACATTGACTGGTAACTCGGCAACAGCATTAAGGTCATTAATCGATGTTAGCAAGGAGTGTATCAGGGCAATGACAGCCCTTAAACTTCCAGTGGACCAAGGTGACTCCATCCTGTTATTCCTCATATTCTCCAAGGTGGATCATGTTTCACGGGAAATGTGGGAACAAACCCTCACAGACAGTGCCATTCCGCCACTCAAGGGCTTCGTGGATTTCCTTGAACAAAGGGCAAGGGCATTAGCGGCTGGAGGGAATCAGAAGCAAGCAGCACAAGGAATTCGAGCTGAGGTTCCAGGTCATCATCACCAAAGACGGGCCAATGCCAATCATGGACAGGCCGTATCACCATGCAAAGTATGTAAGGAAAATCACCAATTACACAAATGTCCAAAATTCCTTGCAATGTCATCAGCAGAGAGATACGAGACAGTCAAGAAGCTCTCCCTTTGCTTCAACTGTCTGCAAGAGGGTCATTCACTCGCACGGTGCACCAGTGCAGGTACATGTCGTTCGTGTGGTAAGAAACACCACTCTCTGATTCATAAAGATAAAAGCTCAACAACAAATACCGATAATGATGCAAATGTTCCGATTCTCAATCACCATTCAAATTACGATGTTACATACCAGCAAACAATGCTGGCTACAGCCATGGTCAGAATTCAGGATTGCCATGGACAGTATCAGAGCGTTCGTGCTCTAATGGATGGAGGGTCAAATTCTAACTTCATAACAGAGTCATGTATGCAGAGATTAGGAATCCCTCGACAGCAAACAAAAGCTCTAATCACCGGATTAGCATCATCACCGATTGGGACAGCCCGTGGATCGGCATCCCTTCTCATGTTACCGAGATCTACAGATACAGATAAGTATTCTATTCAAGCACTTATAATGCCAAAAGTCACTGGTATTCTTCCAACTTCCCAACCAGACCAAACACAATGGTCTCACCTTCAAGGATTAGAATTGGCCGACCCCATGTATTATCAACCCGGACCACTTGACCTTCTCCTCGGGGCAGAAGTATTTTACAACTGCCTATCAAATGGAAAGGTAACCGGCCCTAACAATTCACCAGTAGCAGTACGGACAACCTTCGGATGGCTGATTGCAGGCAACATAAATGCAGTCTCAAACCAGGTTACTGCATTACACACTGACACCAATCTTGACAGGACTCTACAGCAATTTTGGGAGATAGAAAATGTATCAAATTCTCGAGCTCTAACAGTGGAAGAAGACGCCTGCAACAACCACTTCATTTCAACTCATGAACGAGATCGGAGTGGCAGGTTCGTGGTTAAGCTTCCTTTTAAGGACCCGATCCCCACTCTTGGAAAGTCGAGGGACATTGCAGTCCGAAGACTTAAGCAGCTTGAGGGCAGATTCAATCGGCAACCAGATCGACAGCGGCAGTACAGAGATTTCATGAACGAGTATATCGAGTTGGGTCACATGCAAGAGATTCCAAGTTCCGACATTCCTCAATCTTAAAACCCGGTGTACATCCCTCATCATTTCGTCATTAAAGAATCAAGCAGCACAACAAAACTCCGAGTCGTGTTTGACGCATCAGCCAAAACATCGACTGGAGTGTCCCTGAATGACACACTGTTGGTAGGACCAACCATTCAGGACAATCTTGCGGACATCCTCATGCGATTCCGTATTCATTCTATTGTGTTTGTCGCAGACATTACCAAAATGTACCGACAATTCCTCATTCATCCAAGCCATACGGATTACCAAAGAATCCTATGGAGAGACAAGCCTCAAGATCCGATCAAGGATTACCGGCTCCTCACCGTAACATACGGAACTGCATCAGCACCGTTCCTGGCCACGAGATCTCTACAGCAATTAGCAGAGGATTCCAAGGATATCCTACCCTTAGCCTACAATCCAACGATGAAGGACTTTTACGTAGATAACCTGATGAATGGATGTAAAACAGTAGATCAGGCTCTAAAAGTTCAAAGTGAGATAATTCAGCTCATGGAGAAGGGTGGAATGGAACTCCGCCAGTGGTCATCAAATTGTGCAGCTCTTCTCGACACCATTCCCGTGGAATCTCGAGAAACCAAGTCACTGCTGATTTTGGATCCAGACCAGACGATGAAAACACTCGGTGTTTATTGGAATCCAGTTTCAGATTCATTCAGTTTCAAAGTGTCGCTCGATCCACTTGAAACAACCATCCGTCTGACTAAGAGGAAGCTGTTATCGGAAATCTCAAAATTGTTCGATCCTCTTGGTTGGTTAGCTCCCATAATTATCAAACCAAAAATCCTGATTCAACAGCTGTGGAAGTTGCAGCTAGGATGGGACGACCCCCTTCCTGAAGACATTCAGCAGTCCTGGTACTATTATCGTAACAATTTAAATTCAATTGAACAATTAACCATTCCAAGATGTGTTATTACAAATAGTCATGAACAAATAAGTCTTGTGGGATTCTGCGATGCGTCGGAGAAGGCATACGCAGCCGTCGTGTACCTATGCAGTTACCTTAACAAAACGGATCCCTCGATTTATCTATTGACATCCAAAACTCGAGTGGCACCAGCAAGGACCATATCCCTTCCCCGACTCGAGCTCTGTGGAGCTGTACTCTTGGCTCAACTCATGTCAAATGTCAAAGCCAGCCTCAACCTCGAGTTTCAAAGCGTCAGTGCATGGACTGATTCTACTGTCGTCCTAGCATGGATACAGTCTCATCCCTCACGATGGAAGACTTTCGTCGCCAATCGGGTGACGGAAATACAATCAAAATTACCAACCACACATTGGGGACACGTACGTGGACTTGACAACCCGGCCGACTGTGCCTCAAGGGGAATAGATCCGGACGAGCTCAAAACTCATTCCTTGTGGTGGACTGGACCTCACTGGCTGCTAACCGGAAATCATCCGCAATGTGAGCAGCTCAATCCCATCAACGACATCGTTCAAGATGAAGAACGAAAGGTAATATGCAACTGTACATTATCAACAGTCGATACTTCTACGATCCTGCTCGAGGAGGAGGAAGTCGTAATTTGCAATACTGCACACAGTCATGATCAATCGCTCATTCATCAGTACTCATCCCTTCGGACCCTTACCAGAGTCACAGCATACATTTTGAGATTCGTTAACAATTGTATGATTAAGATTCACTGCCAGAAGAAATTGTTCCCGAGTAATCAACCTCAGCACGGACCTCTTACTGTTCCTGAACTCCAAGAAGCCTCATTAGTGTGGACAAAAATGATTCAGAATGAACAATTTTACGAAGAGATCAAATATCTTAATGATGGCTCCCTGAAGTCACTCAACCCACTCCTGGATTCAAGAGGCACTCTTCGAGTTGGTGGACGACTTCAAAACTTGGACGTGTTATTCGAGCAGAAACATCCCATAGTTCTACCGAGGTATCACCAATTCACAAAATTGGTCATCATGAGTGAACACTTACTCAATCATCATGCAGGTGCTCAATTACTGTTGTCAATTATCGGCCAGAGATATTGGATAGTAGGAGCCAAAGATGCCATCCGGCATCAACTCAAGAAATGTGTGATATGCGCTCGGAATTCTGCTAAACTCATGCAGCAATTCATGGGTAACCTTCCGGCTGTACGAGTGACCCCGTCCAGACCGTTTCAGCAATGTGGAATCGACTACGCTGGACCCTTTCAGATAAGACCAATCTCCCCCCGTAGCAAAATCACACACAAAGCATACCTTGCCCTCTTCGTATGTTTTACAACCCATGCAATTCATTTGGAAGTCGTAAGTGAACTATCAACTCAAGCCCTGATTGCAGCCCTTCACCGTTTCATATCTCGACGTGGAAAGCCCAGCGCAATATTCAGCGACTGCGGAACAAATTTTGTGGGGGCAGCCAAGGAGATCAAGGAAATTGAAGACATGATCCTGTCCAAGGATCACAATCAAAAGGTAGCAGATCAATTATCAAATAATGGAATTCAATGGAATTTTAACCCACCCGGGGCTCCACATTTCGGAGGCCTCTGGGAAGCTGGAGTCAAATCCGTAAAGTACCACCTCAGGAGAGTGGTTGGACTAACAAGACTGACGTTCGAGGAGCTAAGCACAATCATGTGTCAAATCGAAGCTTGCCTCAACTCAAGACCATTGACCCCTGCATCAAGTGATCCCAACGACTTGGAAGCCCTGACTGCCGGTCACTTCCTTATTGGGACCCCTCTGACAGCCCTGCCGGAACCTGATCTACAACAATTGAATCCAGGAAGACTATCCCGTTGGCAACATTTACAGAAGTTACATCAACACTTCTGGCATAGATGGTCAACAGAATTCATAGCCCGACTACAGCAACGGCCGAAGTGGCTGAAGCAACGAGAGAATCTCAACATCAATGACATGGTTATCATCAAAGATGACAACCTACCCCCTTTGAAGTGGAAGATTGGCCGAGTAATTCAGATTCATCCTGGACAAGACGGACTTGTACGTGTAGCTACTCTAAGAACTGCAACAGGTGAACTGAAACGGCCCATTGTCAAGCTCTGCCTACTTCCCATGGACCCAGCATCCAACATTAGTAACGGTACTCAAGACACTCCTCCGATTATTTAGAATCTGTTTCGAAATTATTATTTCAAAGAGGCCGGAATGTTCAGTGGTGAACATACTTTTTTTGGCATTTAGAATCAATTCATGTTTAAATGTACTTCAAATCTTTGACGATAATTCAGAACTATAATTTTATATGATTTCATGATAATATGTACTTGACATTTAATTTAAGTTCATGGCTAACTTTAAGGTTAATATTTTCAGTCGAGACATGCTAATAAGATTAGTAAAACTATGTAAACTACTACTACGAGTTCTAGAAAAATCTAAGTCTGTAAAGAAACCAATCTAATTATGTATGCAATCGTAATACTCCAGGTCATATCCTTCAACTATGTTTCATGGAACTTTTCCATTACTTTGTCTTCTTATTGTTCACATTCCTTCCAGACCTTTCTAAATTGTCTCAGCTAAGTTTTCCTTGTAAACGCAACTGCAATAAGTCGACAGTCTCAATCATAAAGCCTAACTAGAATTACCTACTTTTTACAAGAACAATTACTGTAACATTATTTTATCTGACTAAATCAAATTCTACGTTTGTTACATACTTTAAAACCTCTCAAAGTCCTTCGCTCAAAGTCACTTATTTCAAACTGATACAATTCATCACATAACCATTCCATCATTTACTCATCGTCACCATAATTCATTTCCACTATTAGCCAACTCCTAAAACACTAGACTACGAATATTCAAAATAAGAATATGCTACAATAAAAATAACTTAGAAGGTTATTCTCATGACATGATATATGTTTAATATCATCATTTTTCTTTAATTTTTATAGTTAACCCAGTTTTAATCCATCAACACTCAGTCTGGTAATATCGGGGTCTTTATCGTACATCATGATTTATTTTATCAATAGTACTTACTAGATCATGAATAAAACATTATTAGGAAAGTACAAAAGAGTTGGAATTTTTGAATACCCTTAGGGACAGATTAGGTTTCTTTAGATTGAGTATTTCTGCAAAATATTTTATTATAGCAACATTAGCTTCGCCGTCCACTGGGGGAGCCGAAATCTGAATTGAAACGGCTTCTTCAGATACGTCTGTAAATTGAAAATTTAATCATCAATTCATTATATGTTATATATAAAGTTATGATTTTGGTTGACCAAGACACTTTCAGACTTCAGGCTACCCCTGTTTTCATTATACATAATTAAAAAACATTTGACAGCAGCAGGTAATTATGAGTACCACATATGATTTTCTTCGTTCCGCTTTTAAATAATTAAATTCGTGGGCAAGAGTTCATCATTAACCTGTAATTGCATTAGTTTTGGCCCCAGGTTTTACTTGAATAGATATTGCTAAATCTCCGTCCTTGGTTAAAGTTACTGGGCCTTTAATTACAGACACCGGGTTTGGTCCAGGCTTCTCCCCTTTCTGCAGATACATTTTTTGTTATAGATTAGATTAGGTAGCTAGACCAAGTTAGTACAACATAATTAAGTATTGTGCAACAAGTGCGATAAATTCTTTTAAAAAACGCTCACAATAATTAGTCCTTTACTGGTCCCTCCTGTAGCTGCTTTCTTTTTTGGCATATTTCTACCGTTTAAGTAGGAATTGCAATATATATCCCGTACTGTCGGAGTATGAATGTTTAATCCGAAAAAATAAAATAACTTTCTTCCACTTTGATTAAGACGGTTCAGAGTTGTATTCATTAAAAATTAATTCTGGGCAATAAAAACCTTAATTTCGCAGTATTAGCAAAGTTATGCTATTTTAAGTATTTTTACTCTGTTTGCTATTCCTTGTCCGTCGTGAATTAAATTCTGTTGTATTGTATTTTGTATAACTGAAAAACTCTGCTTGACTTGACGTATCAACGAATTTTTTCTGCAAAATGGAAATAACCTGATGCCGTTAATGAAATATTTGTGCGAATAAAATAATCGCATTTGTCAACATTTTAATTGACATTCTCACAATGTCACAATTCAGATATGGAGTTTCTAGGTGAAGAACAAAGACCCGCTACAAATCCAGAATTCGGTAAACATTGTATTTTTGCACCTAGCTTAGTGTTTAGTAACACTTCCATCTCGATCATATCATGACTGAGATTTGTGAGAATCCCATGCATGCATGAGACGTATCGGTATCGACGCATGAATCTCTAAATATCTGTGAGAAATATTGCTGTAATATTTTTGTCCCTACTTAATTAATACTAACAATTTAATAAAATATGGGTTTCGCCGACGCAGACCTCTAGTTTAATTTTGAATCTAAAGTTTAAAATATATAATCAAATTAATGTACAACACCCTATTGTAGTTCAACAAAGTACAAAGGCAAGGTTAGTTATTTATGATAAAAATCTGAATCTGTATACAAATTAATGCACCCACAGGCACACTACCCACAGTCATCACGCATAATGTATTTAATACAAGTAATCCATCTCTTCTAAAATGCGCTTTAATAATTCCGAGCTATTTTAAAATAGTTTACTATAAAGTAAAGGAGGGTACCGGATTTCAAGAGTTTTTGGGCCTCAGGTAACTTAGTTTTGCATGTAGCACTGGGCCTTTGGAAAAAATCACTTGGCAACCATCTAAAAGCAAGGTTCCAGTTACACGTTGCGAACGTCCCGCTAGTGGAGTGTTCATCGTTTAAGTTATTATGCTTCTCCCTTCAGCCTCGGTATTGGATTTCCAGATTATGCGATCACAATAACATATTTACTGCATGAAAATAATTTTTTGGACAATGGTTTACGGCCACCTGACTGGTTGATTGATAGTCTAGGACCAATGGTCGATGGTCGAGGACCACTGATCGATAGCCTAAACAAATGGTCGATGGTCGAGGACCACTGGTCGATAGCCTAAACAAATGGTCGATGGTCGAGGACCACTGGTCGATAGCTTAGAACCACTGGTCGATGGTCGAGGACAACTGGTCGATGGTCGAGGACCACTGGTCGATAGCCTAAGCAAATGGTCGATGGTCGAGAACCACTGGTCGATAGCCTAAATCAATGGTCGATGGGCTAGTGTCACAGGTTGATGGCCTAGGACTACTTGTCGATTAGCTAAAGCCACTGGTCAATGAGCTTGGGTCACTGGTCGATAACCTAGGACCACTGGTAGATAGCCCAAACCACTGGTCGATGGGCTAGTGCCACTGGTTGATGGCATTGAAGTACTTGTCGATGATCGAGTGCCACTGTTCAATGAGCTTGGGTCACTAGTAGAAGGCCTATGACCTCTGGTCGAAGAACTTGGGCCACTGATAGATGGCCCAAGACTACTGGTCAATGAGCTTGGGTCACTAGTAGATGAGCTTTGGCTACTGGTCAATGAGCTTGGGTCACTAGTAGATGAGCTATGGCTACTGGTCAATGAGCTTGGGTCACTAGTAGATGAGCTATGGCTACTGGTCAATCAGCTTTGGCTACTGGTCAATGAGCTTTGGCTTCTGGTCAATGAGCTTGGGTCACTAGTAGATGAGCTTTGGCCACTGGTCGATAGCCTAGGACCACTGGCCGGTGGGCTAGTGCCACTGGTTGATGGCCTAGAACTACTTGTCGATGAGCTAGTGCCACTGGTCGATGAGCTTGGGCCACTGGTAGATAGCCCAAGACATAACTGGATATGCTGAGGGGTAAGGTACCTTTGGGAACTTATCCTACAGTTTTTCAGGCTGAGCTAATGGCAATCATTGCAGCCTGTGGGCCTCTAAGTGACCCATATAGGGCCACTGATTTAACATGGAAACAACTAAGTAGGGGCTCTCTTAGACTCCTTACTCAGATTATCACTGGGCACAATACTCTTCAAAAACATCTGTGTACGATGGGATTAGTGGAGAACTCTACTTGTACTCTGTGCAATGTGGAGGACGAAACTAGTACCCACTTCTTAGGTGTGTGTGACAGATATTGTGCCTTGCGTTTTCAAATCTTCGGGTCACACACGCTGGGCCCGGAGGAACTATCAAAAGTGCCCCTCACCAGTATAGCGCAATTTATCGCTAAATCTGGGAGATTTGACCGAGATCGAGAGGAGCGCTAATATCGGCACAACAAACTTCTTGTTCTTTGGGGAGTCCGTAATAGGCCAGAAATGGCCTTGACGGCCGAGTAGGCAAAGCATATGTGCAAATGGGTTCAAACTATGTCCCCTTTTTATTGGTCCGCATAATGTCGCCCAGTTATTGCCAGCCACCTACCCTCATCACTGAACATTAGATGTTGTATTAGTAGTGTACACAAGTAAGTATTTAATGGTCACCACCATAACTTAGTTAGACCATCGACCAGTTGAGTCAGACCATCGACCAGTTGAGTTAAGCCATCGACCAGTCGAGTTAAGCCATCGACCAGTCGAGTTAAGCCATCGACCAGTCGAGTTATACCATCGACCAGTCGAGTTAGACCATCAACAAGTCTAGTTAAGCCATCGACCAGTCGAGTTAGACCATCGACCAGTTGAGTCAGACCATCGACCAGTCGAGTTAAGTCATCGACCAGTCGAGTTAGACCATCGACAAGTCGAGTTAAGCCATCGACAAGTCGAGTTAAGCCATCGACCAGTCGAGTTAGAGCATCGACAAGTCGAGTTAAGCCATCGACCAGTCGAGTTAGACCATCGACAAGTCGAGTTAAGCCATCGACTAGTCGAGTTAGACCATCGACCAGTCGAGTTAAGCCATCGACTAGTCGAGTTAAGCCATCAACCAGTTGAATTAAGCCATCGACCAGTTGAGTTAGACCATTGACCAGTCGAGCAAGGATAATAGAATGAGGCTCTAGACATAATAATTTTGTAATTGCGAAATATACTGACAGTTGTGATGCAGTTAAACCGGCCACTATTTTAATATCTCCATGGCTAGGGATTTACGGATCTTGAAGTATTTGTTCATTTTTACCTACAAAATCAGATTGGGTGACCAGTTTTATTTTTCTAAATCGTCTCAAGCCATTTATAGAAATAGGACCCTCGAAATTTTTTTCTTAAGTGAAAGTTTAACATTCAAATTATGACTGCTGAGATTTTTATTAAAATCGTACCATGCAATCTTATACAAATCATCAACTGAACTTTAACCCCTATCTCTTTCAATGTTAAAATAGGTTTGGCAGGTTCCACATAGATAGGCAATACGGAATAGGACACTAATTTTTTTTGCGTCAATATAAAGATCAGGAGTTGCTTGATATCATACTAAAAAATCGTAAAAATCGTTCCATGCAACTTCAAATGGTAGGCCGGCCCAAAAAGCCTTAAAATCCGGTACCTGCCTTTTTATTCATTGTCCAATTTTCCTAATCGTATATGCAACAGACCCGACATTGGTGTAGGGCCAGACTATTACATATCGCAATATTCGCAATAATGCGACTTTGAGGGAATCGTTAATTGAAATGTATCATTGAATCACCCTTATCATAGCAATTACTTCCCATAACCGTTCCTTAGACAGAACTGGGGCTACAAGTAATTCCGCCGCGATCCCAAGTGTCATCACCCCTGCAGCACTTCGACGAATTTTTCTCACGCCTCCTGTAATATAAATAATTTATTCCTTATTAAAGGAAAAATGTCTAACTCATCTTGTGTTCATTGGGAACATTTAAATTAACTTATTGAAAAGTTAATACCATATGTGCCAAAGTATGCCCCAACAGTGACCCCAGTGATCATTATTCGTAACCATCGATTCTTTAGTCCCGTCTAATTTTTGAGCGATTCAATATATTTATAGCGTAGAATTTTGATAAGTTTTATTTAACTATAAAATCCGGATAAACCAAATATCATTAAAGTATTTTCAAACCCTTAAAAGCAGATGGTCAACCGACCATGACAAGGAACTACCAAGAAAGTTTCGCTCTTCTATCCTAATTTCAATCCTTGCCATTTCTGATAGACATTTAGCCGAAAAGATCAGCCAATTTTTCAGACTTTCCAAAAGTGGCTCATTTGGATTTGCCCTTTGTGGAATATTAGGAAATCTGATATTATTGAGAAATGTCGTAGTGTAGATTCCAACTGCATAAGCTCCTGCAAATAAATATTAACTTAGCTGCTGTTAGCATTATAAGATGCTATCTTAAATTCGAGGAATTGTTTTCAAACACTTCAATTTGGGGTTACCGAGAGCTCCCATGATGTAAAATATTGGATCATAATCAATAATTATGATGATAGTGGGTCTTTCAAGTAGAAATCCGTTCCTTTGTAAAATAGCAATAATCGCCTCCTTAATTAAAGCAAAGCCTGTGACAGCCGATATGGAATGCATTCGAGATCTCAGGGTTCCTATAAAAAAATTTGTCAAAAATGTCAAAGTCTTGGCTCAATATGACAAGTGATACTTGGGAGGTTTGAAATTTCGAAATTTTAATATGGATTATTATGATTTTCAATATCTCCATAATAAATTCTAACTTCATAGTTTACTCCAACCTCTCATTATAATATTAAAGTGTTTTAAGTTCCTCTCAAAGCTATATAGTTATTTAGGAGAAGGGACTAATTACAAATTCCAAGAAGAAAAGTATTTTTTTGGGTAAGAGTTAATTGCTTCTGGGAAGTGTGGGAAGAGTGAGCTTTTCCGGGTGGGGCACTTATCACGGGGAGGGAAAATTATTCTGATGAAGAGATTATTTTCGGGATTTATGAATAGAATCTCCCATAACAAAGTCCTCTATTTTTACTGTTAGTTAGTTGTAGGTGTGTTTGTAGGTATGTCCGACTAATTCTTTGTCGCGATCTAGTTGTTAGACGCTTTCTAATTATTTAGGTAGTAACTATTTTTAAAATCCTATGAGGCTGAAGTAAAGAGGCTTTCAGAAAAAATATTTGAATACAGACTGTAGTAGAAATAGTAGTAACGATTTTGTTTTTATAATTAAATTTATTCAAACCATGATATCCGCATTCGTAAGTTCCCAAGATACTACCAGCAATTGCTGCATTGATAACAGAATTGGTTATTCCATGCGCCTTGAATGTTACCAGAAATAAATTTATTTAGCTATAATCCTGGTTCGGATATTATTTTTAACTGTTTAGTAATAAACTACTTACAACCAGCATTTTTTCTACAGATATGTAAACGCATCCACCGATAAAAAATCGTTCGATTGCCCTTAATTGAACAAGGCTAAGAGTGTACGCAAATTTTCGCCATCTTCTAATTATTGCTGTCCAAAAAATCGGTTCCTCTCTCTCGACATTGACATTTCCGGGTAGCACTGGAACAGAAAAGGGCAATGGTACTCCTTTATAAATGTTTAAAGTGTAGAAGCCAATGCCCACCGCTCCTAAAAACCATGAGATTTTAATGAGTGAAGTTTTTCGAGAAAGTTTTTCGAGAAAGGTTTATTTGTACAATTTCTGCATACCATAGCCGCCAGTAATGAATGCCAATTGATCGACGGTAATGGAAGTAGACATGTTTTAATTATTTAGAACTACAGCCATTCAATCCCTCCAAATACTCACAGACATTTTAGAGATTTTAAATTCGAGTTTCATAACATTATCTACCGAAAAGAGCATGTGAGTTTTTGCAATAGTAAAGTAATGACCAACGAATCCGGATTGCTTGACAACCGGCGTTTCGAGACTTATCTCGTGAAAGGTTACGTTTTTTAGCCCGACTCCAAGGGCTTATAAGATCATGTCAAAGTCTGTCCGTCTGTCTGTCTATCTGTCTGTCCGTATCCATGGTAACTCGAGTTATACTGGTCCGATTAACTTCAAATTTTGTACACAGGGGGGTTTGGGTAAATTTAGGAATCAAGTTCGAAGATGGGTAAAATCGGTACATACGTTGACCCCTTGGGGGGTCCGCGAACCCTATCGGATTTTCTGAACAAAGGTTTGGAAGCACCCTATTTTGCATGGTGGTTGATCGAGGTTCTAAAACTTCAAATCCAACATTTAATTCTCAAAATTGTGGCCAAAATTGACCCTAGTGAGCAACCCATGCGGGTTTTCCGAAAACTAACCTAGAACGCCCAAATGTGGCATACAGTTATGAAATTAGGTATATTACGCTTTTAGCCCCTACTCATAGATTTTGATGAAAATTTGTGAGCTTAATCAAAATTTTACGGAGAATCCGAATCCGTTGAAATTTTTTGGGGCTGACGTTTGGTTCGGACCCTATGGGGTCACAAAGTTTCCAATTTTTATCTATTTTTCGTGATATATGCTAGAGTTAATAGTGAACAGTACCTTGACAACTTCACAATGGTGACCTTTCTAGAGTCAGGTTAGGTTACCTTTCTATAGTTAGGTTAGGTTAGGTTACATTTCTATAGTCAGGTTAGGTTAGGTTAGGTTACCTTTCTATAGTCAGGTTAGGTTAGGTTACATTTCTATAGTCAGGTTAGGTTAGGTTAGGTTACCTTTCTATAGTCAGGTTAGGTTAGGTTAGGTTACCTTTCTATAGTCAGGTTAGGTTAGGTTACATTTCTATAGTCAGGTTAGGTTAGGTTAGGTTACCTTTCTATAGTCAGGTTAGGTTAGGTTAGGTTAGGTTAGGTTAGGTTAGGTTAGGTTACCTTTCTATAGTCAGGTTAGGTTAGGTTACCTTTCTATAGTCAGGTTAGGTTAGAAAGGTCACCATTGTGAAGTTGTCAAGGTACTGTGTACTATTAACTAGCATATATCACGAAAAATAGACAAAAATTTGAAACTTTGTGACCCCATAGGGTCCGAACCAAACGTCAGCCCCAAAAAATTTTAACGGATTCGTATTCCTCGTTAAATTCTGAATAAACTAGCAATTTTTCAGAAAAATCCGTGAGTAGGGGCTAAAAGCGTAATGTTCCATGAAATTATATTGCAAAAGCAAATATGACCAATTGTGGACAAAAGGTTGCATCTATAGACCCTGTTGGGTGAACCACGTGGTTTTCTTGATACATGGATTTATAAAGCAAGGTTAGAAAGAAATTGGATACCTTGCTGGATTTTAAATATAGTCTAATTATTGTATTACTTTAATATAATAAATTATTAATATTACTTGGAGTCGGGCTATAATAAGTTGTACAGGGAAGTTTTTTTCTCGTCTTTCTTTCCGACCTTTTTTTACCAGATCAAATATATTTTAACCGTCTATAGTTCCAGTGTTAAAGCTTTATTATTTTAGCTTTTGAAATGAGACACGAGACTTGTTTAAAGAATATCTGGTGGTTCAGTTGGGAATGTTTCCTTGTAAGCTTACCTTATTATTATTATGCTTATACGCTTATTATGATAGGGCGCTTTTTCGGCAAATCCTTTTAAATTCATTTATACAGCATTATACATTTATAAGGTTTCATTTCTAAAATGCGTAATTTAGTATAAATAAATTGAAATTTTACTACGATTTTAACCCCCGAAACTTATCTGTACAACTCAATTTAATCCGAATCTGTCCAGACGAGAAAAAAATAGTCTTGGCGAGAAAAAATTCTGTTCATTTAAACGAAACCAGGAGTAGTAATTTTGATTAACACTAGATTTTACAGGTTGTTTAAAAATCATTCCCACTATTGACTATTAGAAGAAAGTATCTTACCCTGTATTACCATCACGTTCTCTAACGTCGTCATTCTATAGCATGATGATATGAAATTTTGCAAATTGTTTAAATGAACAAAAGGTTTCAGATGAATTACAATTAGAACAGTCTTGCGGAGCAAAAGCTTTCAATTCAAAACTTTATTTTTAGTATGCTTTCTTAGTTGGTAGAATGCTTCTTAAAAATTTTCCGGATAATAGGTAGAGCAAAATCAACGTCTGCTTTTGTTAGGCACATTGGTGGGGCGATTCGGAATATCTGTAATTAAAATTTAGTTTTAATTAAAGAATATCTCTGCAAATCGGAGATTTCTTAATTTACAGACCCTTTCTGCCTTACATTTCCATAATGTCCCCCGCGTCCCATAAGAAGTCCTTCATTTTTGAGGTCTTCAAAAATATCCAGGACTTTTTCCAATGCTAGCTGACGCCTAGATTCTTTGTTTTCGACCATTTCGATACCAATCATGAAACCCTTTCCACGAACATCTCCAACAAAGCTGAACTCATCCCTAAATTTTTCTAACTCTTTCAAAAAGTAAGACCCAACTGTTTTGGAATTTTCTTGTAACTTTTCCTCTTCGATGACTTCCAAAACGGCTGTGCCAACTGCACTTGCCATGGGATTGCCACCGAAGGTATTAAAATGACTTGCAGAGCTTAAGCATTGGGCTATTTTAGGGGTGGTAATGACAGCCGCCATTGGAAATCCGTTTCCTACACGAGTCAAATGAATAAAATGTTAGATTATGTTATCTCTAATCGCGAGCCATTCAAAATTCATTTACCAATGCTCTTCGCCGTTGTTACAATATCGGGAATGATTCCATGGGATTGGAAATTCCAGAAATGATCTCCAGTTCTGCCGAAACCAGTCTGTACCTCATCCGAAATTAGTAAACCCCCGTTTTTGTGTACTACGTCCAAGGCTTTCTTGACATAGCCGTTTGGGTACTGTACAACTCCGCCGACTCCCTGCGTTTTTATGGAGATTAAACTAAAGGTTTTTTTAAGGGTTTATTAGAAAAAATGACGAACCTGAATAGATTCTATATACATGGCAGCGACTTTTTTCTGAGGGATTGTGTAAGTGAACACTTCCTCCAGTTGTTCAATGTACTTATCAGCCGCTTGACAAACTCCGCCTGAGCAATTGCATTTCCTGTCCGTTTGGACCGGAGAATCCCGGCAGTTAGATCCACCCCATATCCCTTTGTAAACATCCGGGTTCATTGCCTTATAGATCAGAAACAGTAAGGAATTAAATGCGTCGTCATAAATCAATGGATCAAAATGTCAAAGTAAAGGCCGGAGTATTTAATACATGGTGTATTCCAAAGTAGTGAGGAGAATTTTGTTTCCAAGTGGAGTGACCAGTTAGTCCCATGGTATTTGGACTCATGCCATGATATCCGTTTCGAAGGGCTACCACGTCATAATTTCCAGTATACACACGGGCCATCAACAGGGCCAAGTCATTCGCTTCCGATCCACTGTTAACGAGATATACGGCCTAACATAATGACTTTGCATCAATTTCATTAAACCGAGATTAATTTAAATAAACACCAAGAATTTAATCACAAACCTTAAGATCTCCAGGTAATGTAGCAGCCAATTTTTCGCTGTACTTATGGAATGGTTCATTGTAATAAATGTTTGTCGTATGCCACAGTTTATTAACTTGTTGGATCAGCGCGTCATTAACTTTTCTAAAGGTATGAATCAAAGGTTCAAAATAAATATTACAATGGCCATTAACACGGGGTTTCACAAATAAAACTATATGAAAAGTAAACTGTATATACTTATGGCAATGACCAACACCGACCGTCACAATCCCACCAAATAGGTCAAGATACTTCTTTCCGTCCGTATCGTACATCCATTGCATGGATGCGTTATTTACGAAAACGGGCTTCCTGTACAGCGTAGCTTTATTTACGCTTGGATGTACATTTGCTGTTCGGATTTTCTGAAGCTCTTCCAATCGCAAACTCTACGACCATTTTCAGATCAATTATTTCGAATCCAAGTCCTAGCCATTATGACAAATAATTTCTAACAAATTTTTAAATAACAAAAATCGTTACCTGTAAAACCCGTGTTACCCTCATAATTTTTGGATTCCTAGAATTTTACACTTTATAGGTTATAATTTATTTTGTGGTTTTAATAAATTTTAAACCGCTTGCATTTGTGGTACTATAGTCAGTGAAACATATGAAAAAGTTCAAGTTCAGACCTTCTTCATATATATGTTTCTATTCTAAAGTGAACTCACACTCACCAACCAGATACTACCGACTCTACTTAACTGACTTGGCACAAGAATAGAATTAAATGTCTGGCCAGATAACATATGCTCTACGGTATTAGGTTCTTATTTCAATAAAAACTGTCTAACCGAACTATAGTCTTCAACTTTATATGCTCGATCTGGGAACTGATAGTGATACCAGTTTACAAGCAGATCCCTATATTATAAGATTAACAAGATCCGAAGGAGACGAAGGTCAGGCTCCAGGATTAAATAACATGGGATTCTGCAGGCAACCTACTAATCACTTACGAAGCTGTATGCAAATGTAAAAGCATTTTATTATAACCTGACCTGAAGACACATTCTTGAAGTTTATTCCTTGGATGTCAGCGTAAATATACTATTTGTTTTTAATTTATCTTGTGCCAACTATAAACAAAAACTTTAATATGGATTTTAATTTGATCGCCAATAGGGTTTATTGATATGTATACGTGAATTGACTAATTCAACAGATATCCAATGCTATATAATTCTTTATTTTCCATACTTATCAACTGTACCTATAATGAATTACCGAATGTAGATAGAATATGTCATTTTATAAATTAATTTCACTACAATTGCATACAAATTGACATCAACTTTTTGAAGCACATTATTTCAGCCGTGTAAAGTTATGTTAAAAACGATAGGTATATTACTATATAATAGGTCATTAGAAAAGAAAGATAATCATTAATAAAAACTTTGCTAATCTCTGAGAAACGTAACTAAGTCAGTCGAACAAATAAATTAAAAATACTGCTGTCAAAAAGTCGAATGTCAATAAGTCAACAATGCGGAATATACGTTGCATCGTTGCACGTTGTCGACAAAACAATCGAACCAATGAAAAAACTATAATTATTAATTAATGATAATTATTACATCTTGAACACAGTTACGGGTAAAGAATTATAATGTTTCTGAAAACTTTGTAATATCATACAAACATGCGTTTGCACATTTTTGTAACCATAATTTAATACGGAAAAATATTAATTATTAAGATTCTGTTATATCTACATCTTGAAAGCAATTGATTGACAAATGAAGTCAGCGTTTACAGCATTTTATATATTTTCAATGCTTCAGGAACAATAAGCACATACATCATATGTATTGTAATTGTAAGTTGTAAGTTTCTAAAAAGATCTGTAGAAGATTTTCACTCAACCAGCAATAATAAACTCTTTACAAGGCATACCACTATAACATGTACTATAATTTCTTTCCAAGCAATATCTATTGATGAGACTTCTTAACAGAATCTTTTGATTTCAATTTTTCTCCGTTTGATTGAGCTTCAGATTTTACAGCCATCTTCTTCAATTCCTCTATCTGATACATTAACTGACTGAAAATATTCAATACAAGCGATTTTAGAGTTTCATTAACGCTGGTTTAATAATGGAGATGATTGAAGTTGTTGTACCTAAGCAGGACTTCCGACGATCTAGCCACGCTCAAAACAGAATTAGCATTCATCAAGCGAGGAGATTCTATTCCATTTCTTGAGACCATGTGACTTATTCCATGTGAGCTGGAGGAGGTACAGGGTCCTGCTTCTACATGACCGTTTCCAACCCTCATACGAGATAACTCTTTATTCAATGCCGCGACCTGCTTCTCAGCTTCTGCAGCTCGTTTCTAGATTTAAAATACAGCTTGACATAGATTTAGACAAACATAACACTATACGCTTAAATAACAATGGTATTTGTTTACATTTGCATCAGTAACATTTTTTTCCGCAGCTCTAATGGAAGTTTCCGATGTACCAGAACTGCTTCTGCTTCTAGCCAATTCAATCTCCAATTGATTCAGTCTGTGTGATATTACATACAAATTTTTAAGTCTTACGCCATCGAAGTAAATGCTTACTTTACTAATGCAGAACTTCTTACAATGAGATGTTAAAATTATACCTGCGATTCTTTTCGGTTAATTCCCTTCTTAATCTATTAATTTCTAAGCGTAAACTTTCTTTCGACTCAAAGCTTGGACCGCGCACTGGTTCATCCGCCATCTGATTTTCGAGAGGGGGTCGTGACCTGCTTGACCTATTTGTAGAGGATGAGGATGGTGAGTTATTTACGCTTGTATCGTTATGGTTAAGCTGCATTGGACCATCTGAAAGGAAATCAGGGAGCGCTACCGATGCATGAGAATGCGGGTTATCACTATTGCTTAAAGAATGGGGATCTTGACCACTCCTTCTTCTACTGGGTCTGAAAAGAGATAATCAATAACAATAAGACACTTTAACTCAATAAAGTCCAAATAAGACATTGGTGGATGAAAAGCTTCGAAAATTACCCGTGGGAAACACGATCTGGATTTCGCTGACTAGAGCTGAAGTCGGGGAGAATATCGTTAAGGACATTAAGATCTAATGGTGATCCAGCGTGATCGATTTGTCGAGGTCGAGAAGGGTCATTGGTATGATCTCCAGCTGCCCCTAGAGACTCCATTAGCAGATGGTCTTGAACAAAGTCTGGCAAGGCCATGGTCACATCAACAAGATCCACAGTCCCAGCATGAGGGCCTATGCAATTACATATAAAATAATTATTTTTGGTAATACATTTAACATTCCATTGCACAATTGTTTCTCCCCACCATTCCTCAGTCAATATCTTGACAAAAATTAGCGTGAATTCGCAGTCAAAGATCGAGCTCATTTCAAAATCTTACCTCTAGAACTTCTTCCTCGAGTTGGAGCTGGCTGTGGAACCACGTCGGAATGTTGCTGCAAGAAATGTCGAAAAGAAAGAGAGTTTTCATCCCGATGACGACCTCCACCTGGACCAGCCCCGACCGCTCCTAAATATGACATCCCATAGCATTGTGAATTGACACATAACTACAACAAATTAATGTGCTTCTCTACAGACTTATCAATATGATTCAAATGTTATTCATTATTGTTAACTGTCGTCTGACGTCTGTCTTACCGTCATTTTCAGGATATTCAGGAAGATTTCTGACCATCTCACGTTCTTCTTCTGACGGTTCTGGTGTTAGTCTTAGAATGGAATTTGGCATTATGTTCCCATCAACTCGAAACTCGAAACTCAACTCAAGACCACAAGTTTGAAGTTCAGTTCACAGTTAAACTGAACTGTCAACTCTGGGAAACAATAATGAATAACAAAATGTGAAATGAATGTCTCCACAAACAAGTGACAAGCCTCAATCTCAAGAAGACGTTGTGCGTGTTCACTGTTTGCTGTTAGCGTTAACAGTTCACAAGCTTGTCACATTTGCAATTAATTTGACAGATTTTGAAGTACAAAAAGTCAAAAGTAAGTACGAAACAAATCTGAAATCAAGTACAATTAAGTACAGCATGGACCACACAGACCACAGACAAGCCTGCACAATGACAATTGCAATGCACAAGCTCACAGTCAGTTAGTCACAGTGTAGCACGCAGACAGCAATTCAATTAATTCTGAATTATGTTTTGTTACTTGAGTCTTTACACCTTTTAAATAAAAACAAAAAAGGGCTAGCCCTGTTGCTGTTGCTGTTTTGATTCTCTATTACACATAAATATAACTTCGCACTACAGAATTCACCAAATCACACTTTCCCAGATCTTGAAATTTAATACCTGCATTCAACAGCGATTCTCGTTTCATTCAAGAATCGCTCTCTATGCTTGGAGTTAGAGAAGATTCAGCAAAAAACCATGTGTGTTCCTCTTCCACTAGCGCCGGTAATTCTGAAACCATTATAGTCCACTCACTACTACTGTGCACTGCAACCAACCGCAGCGGAAGCCGCAAGTCCAACTTTTAAAACTTCAAGCTTCAAAGTCAAAAGTCAAACTTTGAAAAACTTCAAAATCAAATCTAAAATCTAAAAGAAAAAGTTTAAACTTTAAACTCATCCATTCTTTCTTCTTTTGTCTTTTGTCTTTGTTCTTGTGTCTTGGCACTTTCGTTTCGTGGTCTGCAATAATTTTCTGTTCAGCAAAGATTTCAGATTTTGTCCCCTGCCAGCAAAGCAAATCTACCGTTTCGATTTTGGAATATTTCAATTTAGTGAAATTACAATCGGACTCTAAAAAATGAGTGCAACAACTTCAAGTACAGGTTCTCCGACGGGAAGTCAATCAGGGCCCGAGGTAACCTTTGCTCTGGAAGCGTTCTCCAAAGTGATCCTTCATGTAACCAAGTACCCTCAGAATCCCGTCAATGGCCTCCTCATCAGGAAGAAGAAGGGGAGTCAAGGTGCTGGAGCTGGAGATGGACAGGGAACCAAGAAGCTAATTATTCAAGATGCCATTCCTCTACTTCATTTGTGTAAATATACGACTCCGATGATGGAAATTGCTTTGGCTCAGGTATTTAAATTCTGTTCGAATCGTTGATTACAAATCACAAAAATTACAAATTACATCATGTTATTACTGTTTCATTTTTGGTTGCTTTAGACGGAACAGTATTGCAAAGGATCCGGCCATGAAATAGTAGGATACTACCAAGCTAACGAAAGCCTCGAAGAAAACGGCCCTGATTTTGTCGCGGCCCGTATTGCGGATAAGCTGGCTGAAATCAATCCTAACATCTTGGTGGTGATGGTAAGGGTGTGCACAACATGAATGCAAGCAATACAAATGGACAGTATCACACACAAAATACATAAAAAATGTAATGTTGTTGTCATTTTTTATGAAGATAAACAACGAACTGCTGAATTCTAATTTGGAGCACATCCCGTTCAAATTATACCAATGGTCTGATGGAAAGCTAAAACCGAAAGAGTCTAAAATAACCCTACTTCCCGACGAAGACGGAGCCTTGTCTACTGTATCTGCTCTTATTCAAGCCAAAGTATACCGAAATTTGGTGGACTTTGATAATCACATGGATGATATCAACTTAAATTATTGGGTTAATCCGTCGGTTAATGATATGATCGAGCAATTATCTTCTTGATTGTTTCTTCCCAGTGTAATGAGTTTTGTTTGTCTTTGCATCGTTAACTCCAAGCCGTTGTTATCCTGTATTTACAGCCTATGTAAGTTTTTTGTCGTATTCCTGTTTTTATTTATCATTCAAACACAAATTAGATCAAGAGTTTCAATTGTTGTATAAGGTCCAATTAAATCTGTAAACAAAAAGGAGTCGAGGAAGTTGTTTGGTGAAAAGTATTCTAAAACTACCTTATCATTCCCATTAGACCGATTAGCCGAATATGAGTTTCTGAAAGATTTAAACAAAATTATTTCAGTCAGTATATTAGGTTTTTACGTTTTGCATTACCCTGCAAAAATTCGTTTGTAAAAATATGAAGCGAATGATTAGATGTATGAGATGTATCTAGAATACAGAATACATCAACCTACCCTATTAAGTATGTATAGTATGTACTGCACCGTGCAGTCTGAGATCCTGCTTTAACTACTTTATACATTTTCAAAAAATGACGAATTTGTTTTTTAGTTCATGTTTTCTAAATTAGAATTGAGTAGCTGTTTTAAAGCATATGTAACAAGTATAAAATAGACATATACATACACATTTCACATGCATAATATTAATATTATCCTGAACCTTTAGTTTATATTTCAGTTGCATTTATGATAAAATAAAAGAGTTATAAACATTGTTTTACTATATACAAAATTAAATACGTTTTGACTGAAATCAATCCACCAACTGAAACTTAAAACGCAATATACGTGAATGATCATATTATATCATAATTAAAGTTAATTATTTTCTCCGATGTAGAGCTGCTACATAAATCCAAACCGAATAGACACTGGCAGGATAGGCATGAGAATAGGCTGCAAGGGCGAATTCCACTTCAGGGGTGTCAATTGTATGGACCCCTGTGGCATGTACTGCCTCCGTAATTGATTCCATATTTACATACGGCTGTTGAAGAGGAAATCCGGTCATCTAATGTTAACATTAATAAACCCAGTAAGAGACACTCAAATTGAGACAATTAAACATTTCTGAGTTTGTAGTTTTGTAGATGAAACTAATATGATCTTTAGTAACGATTTTTTTTCGAGTCTCACTTGATAGGAAGTCGTTACTTCCCTTAATTCGATTAGATGCTCCTCGTTTAAGCTAACAGCAGATCCAGATTGTAGACTCACAGCCGACTCAATACTCCCAGTACCCGGCATTTCCGGACCCTTAGATCTACCAGATATCCGTTCTTCCAGCTTTGGAAGCAATCTTCGTAAAGTAGCACTGCAGTAACGATTCCAATTCGTCCTAGAATTCAACACCAAAATAGTTAAACTCCCGAAAGTTTAAATCATAATATATGAAAATTTACTTAGATGTTTTTCGCCACTTCATGAAGGCTTCTTTAAGATGCCGTTCGATTCGTTGTGCAAGGCTATTGGCTTGATTCTGGTCGGACGCTTTGTACCTTAGCATAAAATGTTCGGAATCAGACTTTAATATTGTTGAAATAAGTATGAAGGTTAATCATACAAAATCAATGCAATATATTTACTTAATCGTTCCAGTCTGAATACATGGTAATTTATCTTCTGAGAGGGATTTCGCGAATAAAGGTTGCCAGTATCTAGATTTTCCGATATCCCACTCAATTTGATGGGGTCTGTCCCCTTTGGCAGTGTTAATCCATATCTTTAAGAATTAATGGATAAAATTGCAATGTTTCTGATTTTAAACATTCTGAAAGTAAAATGTGAAAGTAGATGTTCTTATTCTTACATTTTGCTTGCCGATTGCAGCCCATACTTTTTGCAACGGACAGAAGTTATCTGAAGCATTGTAGTACTCTCCACTACACGAATTCCATATCAAAATTACGTTCTTCATCATTTTTGGGACCCCTTTGTCTTCACCTAAACCCTATAGATGCATAGCTGGGTTATGGATCAATCAATATTCTTTACGTTTAAAAGTCTCGTTGTCTTTTACTTTGAACGAAGTGACGACAAAAGTCGCTGGACCATCCGGTATTGCATTCCCTTGAATGATCCAACATGGGATGTTGAAATGCATGAAAAAGCATGCTAACAAGACAGCATGATCTTCTATTCCACCTCCTGGAGTCATTGCGAAAACCTATTTTTAGTAATCAATATTTTAGTGAGGTTGCATGCTAATCCAAATTACATCGAAGGTGTGTCGGATGTTAGTACTTTTACTTATTACTCAATCAATACTCATCAATACTACTACATTTCTCTCTCACTTTCACCTTCACCCCGTCTTGGGACACTTGGGAGTTGGGAAGTTGTCTAAATATATTGGAAACGATTTTGGTTCTTTTGACTCAAGTTACAATTCTTCAGTTTGGTCATGGTTTAGTCATAAAACTCGACATACAGTAGCAGCAGCGCATAGGCAAAAATATAAAACTGCTTTGTTGTATTTCTAGGAACGCTAAAGCATAAAAATAGTTGTGAAAATGATTATCTGGTACAAACAACAGGTTTCATATTATTATGAATCGGTATGGGGTACTGTGAGACTGATCTGGAGTTGATAAAATACATGCACCCTTTGACCCTTTGTATTAGTATTTACCATAGACACTAGTTCTATGGTATTTATGGCAAGCGATGTGATACTTACATCTGACGTAAACCAAAGGCTATAATCCGTGATACCTAATGTCGAGTCTCGAATAGCTGGGAACAATGACACATAGTGCGCCAAGTCTTCCATCGTTTGTATAATATCTCCTTCTGAAAATGAAAATTATAAACAGAATGGATACCAATATTTATCTATCGTTATTCAGAACTGACCCTAAATCCTAACAATACCTCTGTGGAGAAACAGTTCCGGGGGCTCAATCGGTTTCAAGTACCGGGTGCACAAAATTGTGTCCCCTTCTGCAGTCATTACAAACGGTTTTACGAACCTTTCCGGGAAGTTCTTTTCGAATGTGCTCTTCCAGGTTTTAACATAAGCAATCATATCGTTGCTCTCTCCTGATGCACTATCCTCCTATTTAATATTTAATCAATTAGAGCGTGAGGGTGATTTGACATTTTCATCATCATGAGGTAACACCGAAAGTACCTTTGAGGAAATCGTTGGTTGGACCGCCGGTTGTAAAGTAACGAAAATTGTGATGTATGCATTCTTTTGGTTGTTAAACGGTACTGCACCCAGCCCCTTTCCAGTTGCGTTTGGAAGGTTTGCAATAGACCCCGATGCTCTTGTAACAGTTACGCCTCCAAAATGAGACGACATTCCCTGTGCTTCGTATCCCAGCAAGATTGGTGGCGTGTTGAGTTTGAATGTCCCTTCAATCTGCAAAAATAATCAAACTGTTAGTTATGATAACATAGTTTAATAGTTTGAAAATGGTATTTCAATAAAAGTTTGGTTATGATGAAAACTAACACGTCCGGTGGTATAAAGCGTTGAAAACGGTATTGTAATTGAACCAAGCCATCGTTTTTCGAGCCTTTGATAAATATCGGTTTCTCTTCTTCGTTCATCTTCCAACATATCCACCGCTACTTCATCGTAAAGTAGCAAATATACGAGATCATCCATTTTACTGAGATTGGCTTGCGAATAGTCATCATTTGGCACTCTTTTGAATTAAAATGATAATTATCATAATTTAATTATTAAACCTACAATTAATATTTAAATCAATTGATATTATACTCTATTTAAGTCCAGAATTTCAAAATTAAAAAAACGCATCAAAAATTTACGTAATTAGTAGTAGCAATTAAAAAATGGAACACCTTGTGTGTTAAGAACTATTAAGACTATTATACTATACAATTCTATGGTTAAGAATTACACGTACGATAGGTTTAATTGGAGCTCTTGATTCCAGGTTGGATTCGACCCCAACGCTGTAGTTGTACGAACAAGGTTCCTTTGAAACCAAACTTCGACGAACGGTCTTACCGTTGAATAATTTCCAAGGGCTCGGTCCTGTCTTTTCTTGGTTACCTGAACCCCGGTCATAGCTTCTGTAGCTAAAAATTGAAGGATTACAAATTACAACATAAAGTACATATGTTTGGTTTGGAAAACATAAAATTTAATACATATCTTCATTATACTGGAAAACGTATTAGTTTCAATTAGGAAATTCCTTACTCAAAAGCCCCATGTCGGTGTCCTTTCGTAAAGGAAGATTAAACGCACGGACGACATTTACAATTAATCCTATTTTGGCATCAACAAGATTAGAGGCCTGGATTCGCTTCCTTTCCTTCCGAATTGGACGTAATGGTCTTCGTGGTTGAAAAAATGACATTAGATTTAGTCCCAGTGTTCTGATATCAAATGGAATGTGAACAATTAAAATTCATGCTCTGGTTTCATTCTCTATTTCATATGTCGAATACAAATTCTATAAGCTTTATTGTCCGAACCCTATATCAGGAATTTGTTCCTCGATCACAAGGTCTTCGAAAGTAATTTGTTTTAGCGACTTTTCGAAAAGCTGTAGTACGCTGAGTCTCATTTCCCGAATTTTTTCAAGTCGGTTGGATTCGTAAACAAAATCATCGTCTGCGAGTTTTTTTCGTCCTGTTTTCGCCAACCCTGTTTCTCCTAATCGTTTTCTCAGGTCTTCCTTTAACCTTCGCTCATAAGCCTGGAAACCATCAGTAAAATTAATAAATATCGTAAATACGACTTAATAGACTGTATAAATAACTGATTGTTCTTCTGAAACTTACCGCAAATATATCAACAGAAATATTTCGATCATAAGCTGGAATCATCCTAGTGTTTTTAAATTCAGGGACCCCTTGATCCCGTAATTGTAAAACACGAAAACGTAAGGATTTTTCGATTTTTTCTGTGGAACAAAATTCAAATTCTTCCATGTATTTGTCCATCACAAACCCATCTTCTGGAAGGGCACTTTCAGAGTCAGAATACTTTCGGGACACATCAATTTCGAAACCTGGGTCGCCTTTAGTCTACAAATGTGTTTTCATTTTATAATTTCAGCCCAACAACCCATCCCTTTTCAGCATTTTTAAGATCAGTAAAGCACGAACCAATACAAATCGATTTAGATTGACATGTCGAGGATCATTTGGATCAAGTTGAGAATTTGCCGACAATTTCCTCAATTGTCCGTCTTCGAATGGAATCTCTGAATCTAATTTGTCTTGAGTGCTTTCAAAGCCTCTGGGGCATCGTATTTTTCCATCTTTGTTTGTTAACCATCCACAGCGGAATGTGATTTGACCTTTGGCATAAAGGTCTTCGTAGTTCTAGGAATACATTTAAAATGGGTCCCATTTAATGCTTCCAACCGAAATCTGAAATTTGCCAACCATTTGTGTGCAACCATCTAATATGAACCTTGACAACTTTAATTGGCCATATCCGCGACCGAAATCTGAAAGCGCCCAACCAATATTGGAAAGCCCCAACTCAATTTTAACATTGAATTCCTTGCATAAGCATAACCAAAATCATTTTGTATATTGTGAATAGGTCTGGAAGGGATTGGAGAAAAAGCTGAAAAAGCATGTAGATTAATATCCTCATTGTCTTATTCTTTCTAGTTTAAACTGTTCTAGCATTTGATTTAAATTTAAAAAAATTTGAAACATTCTAAACCTTTTAATTTTGATTTTGAGATTTTATAAATTTTAATTGGCAAGTCATTTATCGCTGCAAATTATCAAATCTGAGGATTCAGATAACGAATTTGACAATCAGCGTCAGAACAAAAAAACACAAAGTATATCCATCTTATGAATTCGAAAAGCACTTTAACAATTTTGAAAAAACACCAGCGGAGAAAATTCGCGATTTTGTTTTAAGGACAGAAACAGTCAGAGTGTGAATTCACCATTTTTACGGACAATTGTAAAATATCTTGTACATTCTCAGCAAAGATGTTTATTGTTAACTCTGTACTTTAACTGTAATTGTACACTATTAACTAGCTATCGAATACCGCGATCAAAGATCTGGATAGTATGAAGGATTTGATAACGACCATTCAAGTACAAATAAATATTAGCCAGGATTAAATGCAGGAATAATAAAACAGGCAAAATTCTAAGACCGGAAATCACTTGTGGAATTATTTAAGTGCCTGTTCAAGATGCAACATGACCATGACTGGTCAAAGTACTCCTATGACACCACATTACGGAAATAATTAATCTTAACTTTTTTTATTCCTTTCTCGATCTTTTACGATACGTCGATACTTATCTCCTTCTAAATAGCTGTCATTTGCATTTTAATGATCTAAAAATACGATACAAAATGATTTTGGTTATGCTCATGCAAGGAATGCAATGTTAAAATTGAGTTGGGGCTTTCCAATATTGGTTGGGCGCTTTCAGATTTCGGTCGCGGATATGGCCAATTAAAGTTGTCAAGGTTCAGATTTGATGGTTGCACACGAATGGTTGGCAAATTTCAGATTTCGGTAGGAAGCATTAATAATAACCCATTTAAAATGCTTGAGTGATAAATATAAAGGCTTTATTTTAATCGGCCTCCTATTTATTTGAATTTCGCCTCCTCGAATATTTGAAACTTCCTCCTTTGACTTTAGCTCCCATTTATTTGAATCGGCCTCCTCATTTAATTTGAATCGGCCTCCTAAAACTATGAATGGTCTCCTCAAGATAAATAGGCATTTTAGGATGTTTAAACTGTTTAAAGGTATGAGTTTATCAAATACAATATGTATATGTGTGTATTTACTAATCCATACCTTCATGTTATCATATTCCCTTAATCGTATATGTATATTAGCAGTGGGCTTTTGGGGATTGTATGTAATAGTACTTTACAGGGTTATGTGTATTGCAAAGATTGTTATCAATATTATTATCATGATACAGTAACAGAATCCTTAGACTCGTTGTAGTGAGCCGAGTTGGCATTTTTTTTCTTATTTATTCTTTCGTCAGAATCAGAAAGGTGTTGTTAAATTTGATATTCAACAGTCTTAACTGAGGGACACGCTATTGGCTATGCGAGCACAAACAATCGTTTGGAGTCAATAAATATGTGGATAAAAAAACACAAAACGCTTAGGATTCGAATGCCAATTGCCCAATTCTTAAATCAGATGTTGAGCATCGCTGAGCAGTGGTCGTATGAGCGAGATCCAGCGAGTGTCAACTGCAAGCGTTTTCATTTGTCACCGGAATACACACTTCCAATTCAAACAAGTTCTTACAATTGGACTCAACTTAATTTAAAAATGAAATTAAGGAATGTTTATGAAAAAAGAAGTTATATTTCATCCCAGCAAAAGGAACCAAACCCTTGGTTGAAAATGAGATAAACGAATATCTTCGATCTAAAGAAAACTTAGTGGGGAAATTTTAACACTTATCGGTCAAGAATGACCCGATTGTGGATGGTCGATTTCAACACACTGGACTGGGAGAAATCACATTGCACTTGCTACCCATATAAGAAGTTATATGTTTGCAAGCACATAATGGGACTTGCAATTAAAAATCGGTTATGTGTGGTTCGTCCAGAAGCGAAATCGGTCCCAATAGGACAAAAACGGGCCCGTGGAAGGCCTTCATTAAATAAAAAAGCTCTGATCATTGAATAATTATAGTGCTGAATGTTAAAGTATTTTAAATATTTACAAATTTCGTTTTAAATTGATATAAAGTGACCCACCCTATTATGAGTGGCATATTTAATTTTAACAGAAAAGTCTATTTTTCTTGAGGAGACCATTCATATTTTTAGGAGGCCGATTCAAATTAAATGAGGAGGTCGATTCAAATAAATGGGAGCTAAAGTCAAAGGAGGAAGTTTCAAATATTCGAGGAGGCAAAATTCAAATAAATAGGAGGCCGATTAATTACAAGCCAAATATAAATAGCGATTTTAAGCTATTAAATTAACGCCAGTGCGAAAACAAAAATTAGTTACTTTTCCTAATATCTCGATAACTCCACCACACCCAACTCCTTCATGGAAAGTTTTAATGACATCTTCTGAAAAGAACTTTGCCCTTTGCATTTGACTACGTTCCACAGATATTTTACTATATGGTTGGAATATACAAACATTTTCCATGTAAGAAAAAAGTAGCAAGATGGATGGTGTTAAATTATAATCCGTATTTAAGTGTCATAGTACGCTTACTTGCTGGGAAGTGGGATTGAGATCATGAAAGACTTCATTCTCGTTCCAGTTTCAATAACTTGAATTTCCAATATTTCAGGCCACTCTGTTATACCGACTGGTATTTTGAAACCCAAAAATACGGCAAAGTCCGAGCTCATTTCCCTTGGTTTCGAGACGAAAATCTGAAACATTGTGATCTTGTTGTTTTAACGCCTCATGAACGACTTACAGTTTTTTCTGAATTTACTGAACGTAAAAATCTGAGAATTTTGACATTGTAGGGTAGAAAAGTTTAGAAATTATATGGGGAAAGTTTAGTATTAGCTGTGTGTCAGCGATGGCGAACTGAATGCTACCAATTTTTGTATTATATTCAATATTCAGTGTTTGCTATTTGAAAAATTGTGACCTTTGACCGTTTGAGAGTATGGAACAGTTCAAACACAAAGACTGACGCCGGACGGACGGACAAAAACACCAATACAAATATTAAGGGTTCACCCTTTAACTACAATCTAACAGACAGTTTGCTTACCTCTTTGCCATTAAACCACAAATGCAATTCAATATTGCATTTCTTCAGAGCTTTCCGACGCTGTTGTTCTTTTATAGCACTGAATAAAAATATGACAAGTAGAAGAAACGAATATTATAAATGAATATTAGAAATTTCAAGAGGCTTGTTCATAAAATATTAAAAAGTAAAAAGATGCTCACTCTTCTGGAAGCTGATTCATAGGAGTCACGGAAGCTGTATGAATTAGGTCGAAAGCCACTTTGGGCTCTCCAGGGCGTCGTTTAATTTCTTTGTGTCTAAAAAGCAATAATTTAAAAATTTAAACGCGACAAAATAACAAAATCTAAAGTTGAACAAGGTCCAATGCTAAAGTATCTTTATGTTATTTTCTCTTTCAAATGAGATTATTTTAAGGCGCATCGCAATTTGACATCTGAAAATGTTCCCTTGTACGTTTAAAATTCTAAATTGGACAGTAAGCAGTTTAACATTGAACATAAGCAATCTGATTTCAGTGGAAATTATTCCGAGATATACGGTATTAACGGTATTCGGGTCTCGGTTAATTAGCTGAAATACATTCACAAGACATTTACAAACCGTTTCTCCAGAATGTTCTGCAACTCTTCCAAATTCTGTTTCAGTGGAGGTTTTGGCCTTCCAGAAATTGACAATTCAGAGTCGTCAGTTTCATCTGAGCCGGGGGACTTGCCCGTTTTCCCTTTTCTAGACCATTTTTTCATTTTGGCACGATATCTTTGCATCTCAATCTCAAATATCTCGTCGGCTTCGTCTTCGATATCCTTAAAGTCATCCTCCAAATCAGTTATCCATTTCTCTCGCTCATCACTTGGGTTCGTAGGTAGTTCCAAGATGCTCAATTTTAATGACGTGTTGATATAACCTGGGGAAATGGAAACATTACAAAATCTTGTATCTTCATTAACATCATGATTTAAAGTTAAAATTAATTATACCCTGCTCTTCTCTGATTTTCTTCAAATCCTTCCAAGCCTCCAACACAGCGGATTCTGCAGCGTTATCGTCCCAATACCCTCGGTCTCTTGCTAAAGAACAGCGTCTCATTTCATTTCGATATCCAGCTAATCGTTTCAGTTGTTGCGTTAAGGTGTTCTTAAAGTTAGAAACGGATTCATAATTGCTCTCGACTTTAGACTGTTCTTGTATCATTGCTATAGCTTCTTTGATATGATCTACAGCCTTCCTTAGGGCCCTTAGTTTGTTTACGGCACGGTCTGTTACCATTTCCAAGGCCCTATGTTTAGATTTAGGATAAACATATAGTGTTTAGTGCTTGACAATTTAAAAGTTAAAGCATCAAAGGTTCAAGGTAGAAAATTTTTCTAACCTTTGGGAATATTCCTGAAAAGCAGTTTCAAGTTTTGCAGCTATTACGTGCTCCTTGCTGAAAAATGGATGATGAGAAAAAAGCATTGATCCTAAATCAATTTCGATTTCATATCCTTGGTTTGGATCAATTTTAAATTCTTGAAATGGATCGAGTAGAGCCTAAAAAGTTAAAAATCAGAAAATGAGAAAATGAAACATTTAATCATGTTTTTAATACTTTTATGGAAATTTTATTGTATTTGTTGATCCTCACAGGCTTAAAAACGATATTTTTCGCAAATTCATCTTGCTTATCATCATCCTGATACAATTGAACGGGCTCCGGTCGGTAAGGATCAGAAAAGTGAAATAATTTTCCATCTGAGCCGAACCATTCCCTGTCATAGATTGATTGAAAAAACATCAGTTTCCAGATCATAAATTCATAATTAGCATTATCATTTGAAGTGTATAACACCTCTCGAGGCTTTTATTACTAATATTACGTTAACCTATAACCGCTTACAAAGAGTTTTCAGATACCAAACGACGCTCTAGTAAACTCCAGTTTCTTCCGGATAAAGTTGTGGGTTCCCCAACAAACAAACCCTCATCACTTGGTACCCTTGCTTCCACATCGTCAACCAGCTTTTCGGATTCGAGTACTAAACATGCCAAGAGATATACTTTTATATAGATTTATTGTCTGTGACAACAATAACAGCTTCTTTCTACAGCAAAAAAGGCTTGAACTTGAATAAAGAATGCAATAATTCCTTGTTCAATCCTCTGTTTTCTGTGGAAAACTTTCTTAACAAATAGGACAAGGTGAAATTGTAAAGCATTCAATGAACCCTGACTAAACCGGCTGTATTATAAATGGTCAGTTGTCAATTAAATACCGCACTCATTATATTATATACCAAAAAAATAGTCTTGAAAGAATGGACACAAATTAAAAATCAGTAGATTTTAATTTTTTTGATGTCGTAGAAGGAGTCTCTACACGGCGACGCTAATGATACAATAAAATCGAAATAAAACCATGTATTTTAAGTTATTCCATAAGCCTAACCTGGGGTACTTGAAGGGTAATGGATAAGTTGGTTGAATTTCACCCTGTCATCATCCCTCCTACTTCGAGGCCCTTCGAACACCATGACATTCCAGAGATTCCTAATTAATATAACGATGAACCCCATTGTAATTTATTAATCTTTTATGTGTAATTTTAATCTAGCAAAAGAGTCATTAAATATATTTATACGCATCCATGTTTCAAAAGTAGGGTCGAAATCGGTTAGCCATCCGTACTGCATACATACCCATCCCGCAGCGTTGGGGATCCCAATATTTGAACCGTTTCATCGGCTAGAAGCATAGCCGAGCTTTTTTTCGCATTTGTCTCAAGCCGACTTCCTCCTGCTTCGGATGAATTGTCGTCATTAGGAACATTCCGAACCCGTTCCTCGTCACTACTTGTTCCCGTTTCTGAGAGGGTTCTTATGCTGGTTCCGCTAAGTTTTCGACTTGACTGGTCCCCTGCCTCTTTTTCAATCTCAATGCTCGTGTGTCCTTTTTCAGACAACCGTCTTTTATTCCCTTTGCTTTTCTTATAAAACTTTTCGATTTCATCATCGTCGGTATAAGCATTCTCTGAATCGCGATCCTCAATATCTTTAACTTCTAAAGGACTTTTATGTAAGTCCGATTTCTTGCCTATAGTTGATGCTTTCTTATTATGCTGTTCCTTTAACAGGTGAGAACCACGCTTTTTCCAGTCTAAACTTAGACCTTCGTCGGTTTCCATATCAAGAAAGAGATTTAGAAGCTAACCCTGGGTTGATACAATTTTATTTCCGGTTTAAATTATGATTGACACCCTAGCATCTAAATCCCTTGTCCAAAATAGATCCTGCATTCATAGCATAGCATAGTTCCCTATTCCAGTTCAGCCAGCCGGGTAGTATCGGCTGACTATTGTTTTGGCCAGTCTCCATGGGAATGCATGGGCTACGACGACGACCATGACCAGTAGGGGTATGGGTAGGGTATTGTATTGTATTGTAGCCCACAAACTCTTTGTTGTCTCTAATGTTTTCCCCTAACCCAGATAGGATTTATGGGAAACTGAGTCTTCAAATGTAAAAATAAGAATATGTTCGTTTACGGTTTAGAATATACCGTGTAATCAATGTAAAATATGAATATGTTATTGATGATATTTTAATAAATGTATGATGTATGTAAGCAAGTGGCTAATCCCAAGTAATGACAAAATCTTTGTATATCTGTATAAGATGGTACCAAGGGTTTGCTTTCTCGTATCATCGCTTCGTTGCTAGTTTATAGTATGCTATTTGCTTTGTTTAGAATACGGTACTTCTCACTTGAATAAGCTTGAAAGCAGGTTTCTTACAACAATCATTTGCTATAAAAACGGACCCAGAGTGAAATATTTTTCCCAGTCTTGTGAAGAACATCTTTAGAATATTTAGTTAGTTACCTCTACGTGTAGCACCTTTTTGTAAATACCTGTTTTAATACGTCGATCAAAGCGAAAGGAATATTATTTATACATAGTGATTTCCTCTTTCGGTAAGTAGAAGCTTAAAATCTTGGCTAGAGTTTAATCATAATATATTTACTGCATTCAATAGTAATTAGAGTAGTTTAAAGTAAATTTGAGCTTTCATAACAAATAAACTTTAGCGAGTTTAACAGCCTTGGAATTTTTTTATTTCAAAAATATAATTAAATGAAACTGACAATTTTAAATACGTGTTTCTTTTTTCTTTGAATCGTATTAAATCATTAATCTCTAATATTTGTCATAAAACATGGTATAGGATATGTAGCAATTCATTTTAAGGAACCGCAAGAAGGTCAAAAAACTTTAGTATGAATTTCTTGTTCAGTTCGATGCCTAACAAAATCCGGTTTGAAACGGGACTTGAATAATAGAAGCTTGGGAGATGAGATAACTCATAAACATATTCTTGATTGATGAAACATCAAATCGAAATAATAAAGTTGTTTTGACAATCTATAATTTCAAAATTTATCATCGATAATTTTTAATTTAGTTCGCAAGTTAAAAACTAAAATAAAGCACGTCCAATAGAATACCTTGTGCCTTGTACGTGACAAACTTTAAAATGCATTATTAAAAGATATTTTAAAACTATTTTTATCCATGTAAATGCCAGCAAGACTTCTATCCTTGGCTTTTACATAAAATTATAAACATATTTATAGTTGCATTCTAAAGGCATACTTTGTAGCGAATAAATTAAATGATATTCAAAAGCAAAAAGACATAATGGAATTCGTGTAAAATTAGCATACAAATTAAAAATAAAACAAAAGTGAAATTTATGGCAGCATTACGTTGTACTTCCGTTCTTAGAGTCCGTGCAAATTACATTATTGTTGTTGAAACATTCAAATGTTTTCCATTATTTCATTCAATGCAAATTTGTCTTGACCGACAACTCCCTTGTTTAAACAATGAATATCGTCTTCTATTCTAAGAAATATACTACTCACAAAGGCACAAACAATAAATGCTTTGCATAATTACACTAATGGCCGAATCGGAAAATGCACATGTCCTTTAATATTTAATTTTGGATTGTTTTTTATTCTGGCGTATGAATTTTGCCAATTTATAAACTCAGATATGCGGATACTTTTGTATTAAATTTTAAAACTTGAAAAGGACAATAAGTAGAAGGTTGTACGATATCATCCTTGTTTTGGTTAATGAATACAAGCTTTAACTTCTGTCAGGCCTATGACGTCTTGTTCCCTAGTAAATATTTAGTATTTCCATGAAAATTTTGCATATCATAGGTAGTATGATAAATGCATATCTTTAGTTTTTAAATTATCAGGAGTGCCCGAACCTCACAATCAGTAATAGGTTTTATGTTTCTTCTACTCTAGTTCTAGCCTTAGGCTACTTTCGATCAACGAAAGTAGAATAAACTTTTGAATTAACTAAAATTTCGAACGTTACAGAACAATAATGGAGTCCCGACTACTTTCGATTGTTTCCTTCGCTGTAATAATTGCGGTGGCCTGGGCCTATCCAACTAGCGTTCCCGCAACTCCGGCAGTTTGCTCGAAGATGACACCTGGTCATGGTCCTTCCCCACAAAAATCTCAGGCTCCTTATAAAATCTCCGTTTCAAAGAACTCCGTTCAAGGAGGAAATAGTGTTGAAGGTTCGTATTATAAATTTATTTCATATACTATAAACTAATACTATACAACTCGACATCAATATTTTGCAAATTATTTTATATTGACTGTTCCTGCGAATATATAGTGACACTCACAGGAATTGGCGAGGCCGAATTCATAGGATACTACGTGCAGGCCCGTGATAAGAATTCTAGCCCTATTGGGGAATTTGTTAAAGCCGATGGGGTCAAGACTCATGGTTGTGGCGGAATTAAAAACGTAAGTTATCATTTTCGATACGGTAATTTTCGTAGGTCTTTGCTGTAAATCTCCACTTTACTAGTACAACTGCCGTATTTTACACCCAATTGAAATTCACTCATTTTGAGGTTTCACAAAATAATCCCACGGAGCACTTATTTCCAAAGTTTTATGCCCTGTTACGATGCAACAAATATCGAACAATTTTACATAGTGCATACTGGTCGTTTTTTAGAACGGTGCTCATCACTCATCGAAAGAAGAAAAGCAAAGTGTTGTTGTGTTCTGGAAGGCACCCAAAGACTTCACAGGAGATGTAACTTTCACGTAAGTCATTGCATTGAAACGTCTATACTTTAAATTCAAATTCAAAAATTCCGTTTCTACTTATGAGTGATTCTTATTTCCTCATATCTACAGGGCCACGTTTGTCGAAGAATTTGAAAAATTCTGGACGATGGTGAAGTCTTCCCCAGTCAGCGTTAGCGTAAGGATTGGCTCATAATCAATTTTCCATGCACACATTATTTCTTATCCTTGAATCCGTAAACTTGTAATTATTAAGCAAATTTTTGTAGGCATAAATTAACTCCACGCGTATACAACAGAAATCCCTCATTAGTTATAGGATATTTTTGCACAACTAATAATATTGGTAAGCCCATTCTGCACATTACTAACAAATTCATTTTCAATTGCCTATGCATAATTGGTTGCATATTACTTTTTCATGTACACATTATTAATATATTATTTGCTGTTCTACAGAAAATTTTGAATGACGGACAACAGATTAGGGCATTACATCACCACTCTTTCATAATAGATTCCAGAGAAGAACAGGACGAGACCTACAAACCCTCGCAAGAAGGTAGAATTTTAAACTACAATCCCTATTCTCCCAAGCCTTCGACAAACGAACACTTTGTCTCCGACGCTTTTCAGCAAAGTAATACATCCACTGAAGTACCAACAGGAATCAGTTCTAGTCCTTCGGCAACCAGAATCCGGAAAAGCTATTATATTCCGCAACAAACATTTCAGCAAGAAGGTGTTTCTATCCCAATCCCTGACAATGATCAAGACTGCACTCTAAGCCCTCATTATCACATTCATCATCATTCATCTGCCTACGATGGAAGCATTAATAACCCAACAAGACAACAACGTCAGCCTCCATATTATCCTCAATCCGAAACTTTTAAAGAGATGCAGCCAACGAGATTCCAATCGCTTGGAGCTGGTTATCTTAATTTAGATGGTTTAAAGCCGTCGCCTTTGCCTCCAATTTCACATCAGACGAAATACGCAAATCATCCCCCGAATTATGGAGTCAATCCACTCCCCGGTTTCAGACCTAATTTTTTCGGTTCCCAAAATCCCGAGTATCATAACTACAATCCGATTAAATCTAAACCAACATTCCAATCTCACCCGTATTTGGGTACAAAGAGCATTACAAAAGGTTCCTGGCAGAAACCGATTGTTCCTGTTCCTGTAACTAATAACTATCCGGGCAACGTTGGTCAACATGGAATTCTAGTTGGTGACTACATTCCGAATCCTGGGATCGTAATTCCAAAGGGCATGCAGTCTTATCAAATCCCACGTTATGGTTACTTGGTTTTCAATCCATCAAGAGGACCACCATATTACTTCATCCCGGTCGCAGACTCTGCTTCCTTTGAAGAAGCTCACAATTTGATAGGAGACAACTTCCCAGTATTACCGCAACCGGCTTTGGGTCAATTCCGATCTCGAACGGGAGGGATCTCTTTTGAACCTTCAAGGAATTCTGCCTATAGGAAAGCATAGTTTTTAAATCCTGTTGTATGGTCGAACCGTAATCTATCTAAATCTATTTGTAACTGATAACCGTGTGTGTAACCCAAAAATATTATTTTATGCTTGTCTCTGAACTATTTATTTTCAAAACGATTGCCAATAATAGTCTTTCAAATAAAGTATTTCGTCTAACAATATATATATTTCTCTAACGTACTGCCACTTTATTATTCAAATCGAATCAGAACGAAATGTATTTTTCATGATGCGAAAATTTATGCATGCACTTGTTCTTGAAGTAAAAGAACATGAACAACCGAAGATCTGATACATGGAATTAAGAATGAATATATACAGTCTTCATAGAAGTAAAATTAAAAATATGTTCCTAGACTTTTTTAAAGGAGGTTAGTTTTTCCAGTAGTTATTATTGACATGTTTGGTTTTTTGTTGACTCAGTTTTTCTGGACAACCTTCGTATCAGTCCAAGTCTTATAAGACGAAACTTTTAAACATTTACATCACAGTTCAAGTTAGATTAAAACTGTTTCTGTTCCGGAGACAACTGTTTTTCAGTAACTTTCAGTAAAAACGATAATAGTAGTATATAATTTTAAAACTAAGATTTTGGGTGAAAGCAGTATCTGTGTATTTCACTATCTGTGTAATCGTATTGAATATGTCATTCATTATAGTTAGTAAAAAAAAATTATTTGTAAAGATTTTCATCATTCATCCGCTAAACTACACTATATTATAGCTTTGTTAAACTTTATGGAGTTGCAAGCATTTGTGAACCCTGATGATCATGAATTATAAAGGTCCTGTCCTTTGCAACCAAGCATTGTTCTTTTGTTTCAGAATCAATTCGTCAGTGTTGCTATCAGGGTTTATTACTTTTGTTGGAAAGTAACACTAATAAAATCGAACTTCCGATTTCACCCAGTGTTTAGACTTAGACGATTCCGATCCAATACTGGACGGAGAGCCGTTAAATGCATAAACGAGCCTGGAATAAACGTATCCGTATCACACTAACACAAACGCATATGAGACTCTAACCTCCAATGACACACAATAAAAATAATGCGATTATCTAAACAATGGAAGTATTACTGAACCTCAAAGTAATAACAGTATAGGACGCGAAAAGCCTTAACGCTTCCTTTTCATATATTATTATTTGCAAATTATTTCGTGCAATCGGGAAGTCTTGGGTTCCTCTATTTAGATTTGAAACTGCAGGATGGGTTTCATATTTCAAGTTTTATTGGCCAGCGTAGGGTCATTTTTCATACAAAGTTGTATGGGTTACCCAGATGGACCCCCCACACAAGCCTGTGTCACTTTCCGTCCAGCTCATGGTACCGATTTCTCGATGCAAGTCGATTATAAAGACTACTTTACCATCTCCTCTAAATCGACAGGGAACCAGGACAAGTCTGTTAAAGGTATTAATAAATTAATCATACAATTATTTTACCAATTCTGATTTTCCTGATCTTCATTTGTTTCACCTGCCCTACAGTTACCTTAAGAGCCGTCCAGGACGACAGGCTTTTCAAGGGATTCATGATTAGAGCACTTCCAGGAAAATACGACGAAAATAATTGGGAAGACCAACCAATGCCAATAGGATCTTGGAGGTGTGATGCAAATGCAAACAATATAGACGATCAGACTATTTTAATTTCTCTAAATTATAATCAAAACTGATTTTTTTTAATGTCTTACTTCCAAGGGAAACTGAAGGCAGCAAGCGTATGAGCTGCTTCCGTGGAATTAATGTAATTTAAATCGCTGCATATATGGACTTTGATTGTCTTGCTTTGAATGTTTATTTTATAAAAAAAATGCACTTCGAACTCTAAATTATCGACGAGTGTTCAGAAAATATTAATCACCGTTGCTTCTTACAGAGTGTAATTACACACAGCGACAACGATCTCAAGAGTGAAGCATCATTCATTTGGCTGCCTCCAATATACAGTACTGATAATGGAAACCGCAGCGTCACATTTGTGTAATTAGATAAAAATATATATACCTATATAAATCATTTACGATTATCGAATTGAACTTGTAATGTTTGGAACATTATAGCGCAACTGTCGTGGAAAATTTTCAAAGGCACTTTTCTGGAGTAGCAACAGAAATGAATAATAATCCATGATGAAAAAATGTCGTTCGTTTGTGATTCTTGTCGTGACAATAAAAAACAATTTTTCCATATCGATTTATCAATGATGATGCGCGTTTATTTCCGTAAATATTTTCATTTCATAGCGTTTAATCTTCACAAATTGATTTTTTATACACACGTATTATATAATATTGAGTGGCAGAGCTTTATTTCGTATCGTGCCAAGAATTAGCATATTAGATTTATTTCTTACATCCTCCTTTATGTATGGGGGCACTAGTATTCCAAACAGGAGTTCAAAGATATCGCATTATTCGCATTGCATGAGACATGCTGCCGATCAAAGGCATAAAAATTGTTAACACGGTAGGTTGCTTTAAAACTTACAATAATTAAGTTTGTCTAAACTACGACAGTAAAAGACACGATAAAACAAATTTTCGGCTTTAAAATGAATCATTAAAGGATTACGACATAAAACGATGATAATACTGAAAAAAGTTGGTATAACCTCAAACACTGGAATCCGAACAGGTATTTTAAAAAGTACACGGGATAGTTTCGAATAAAATTAATAACCGGTAAGTGAATCCCATGAGACAAAATGTGGGGATATTGGAGCGAATAAAAAACAAAGAATATCTATATCTAACTAACAGAAGTAACAATATAATTAGCTACGGCTTTCAAGAAATGGGAAAATAAAATTTCTTCGGCAGAAAGATAAAATATTTACAACGCAAATAACAATAATTCACTCTTAACTTAAACTTTCTCTTTTTACATTTCAATACATTTTAGAAGCTCTTTGAGATTCGTGCACTCACTAAAATGTAATTGAAAAAATATGTGATAAAATGGATTCATTGCATATCCATTCATTTTCTTGTCAGGGTAGATTTCCTGCAACACGGCCGTTTGTGACAACAAAATTGCAAAACGAGGGAAATCCTGGACATTCCCAACTAACAGGCCGATTATCCTGTACATTTTAAATCGACGACAACAACCAATTTTAATATATATATATTTACACACTCTTCAATAAATCTGATATCTGATTATTCTATAGAATATTATACATTTAGGTAATTGAATATAGTTATTTCAAAACAAATAATAGTTGTGGAAATTTTGTAACGATGATATAAATTGTCCTATATTCAATATGAAACAGTCTTTAAAATAAATCGTGATGACATGGTCGGTGAGTAATGTTAGTATAACTATACACCAATAACATTTAAAATAAAAAAAACCTCGATATTGTCGATATAAGATTTAAGTCCTTAAAACATATAAAAACTCGCATTTGACTGATTCGTAATTGTTCAATGAACAATTTGTTGTCTGTTGGTGCTTAAGCAAATCGAAATTATTTAAGCTTTAAAACTTTGTAGTACGATTGTTCAAGATGAGAACGGATACAAAGCTTTTGCGCTTGTACACTCATCTCTAATCTAATACAGATCGGTAAATAATTGTCATTTGTCCTAATCACTGAGCTTTACATGAATGTGAACGTCAAGTGTACGATCATCGAATTAAACACGTCAAACAAAGGTCAGATGGGCCTATACAATCATCATGACAAAAAGCTCCACATTTTCTACACATAATCATAGCCCTTAAATCACAAACACAGTTTCCGCCACTATCTAAAATTATTTGCCCAACTTCTTCCACAACCCCATGAAAGTCGTTATGGTCATTATTCGAACTTGTTCCATTAGGATCGTCTCCTGTACTAATAATGACATTACCGGTGCGTCGAGTACCAGAATCAGAGGCACTCCGATTCCCAGTGTCCAAGACAATATTCCCATTGGAATTATTACTACTACCGACAATATTGTTGCCACTAATACCACTAACTTTCACATTCATTCCTTCAATGGCTTTGAATATATCAAAATCCTGACCCCCAAGCATCAACCCAGCTCCATTTCCACTACCTTCATTGCCCTCTAAAATATTTCCAGCAGTCTGGGTTGTATCAGGGATACTCATAACTGGGTGCTGACCTGGCTGGGTTGTTGTTATTATTCTAGCAGTTGATCCCGCAGAAGCGCCATTTAAATTGACATTAATTAGTTGAGCTTGGTTAGAGGCTGTCCCCGTATTCCATCCACTTCTACCACTTAACACAGTATGACAATTGTTGATGGTATGACTGTTTTGGGAACTAATATTAACAACTTGGTTGATAGTTTGTTGGTGAACGATCGTAGCACTTGGTGCTTGAGATACTTGAACATGCATAATGTTTTGCCCATTATTAATGCTCACAGGGTTAATAACGTTTAAATTCTGTGTTGAAAGTGAAGATCCTTGTTGGTGAATCTGAATATGGTTTTGGTTATTTGCTTGCATGTTTTGTTGGATTTGGTGTGATACTGCTTGTCCCATCGGTACACAAAACTGATTTGATGACCCTCCTGCCGTAGAACTAAAAATCTGGCCACGGCTCTGAGGTACAGTAAACTGTCTTTGATGAACTTGCTGTACCTGAGAATTGTTATTCATAGATGTAATTTGGTGTACTCCTCCAGTGGAAGCCTGACCAGCATATACGACCTAAAGAAAATGTTCAAGTTATTCAAGTAGGCCTTAAAATAAATGTAAAATACAGTTAATTATATGAACAAATTCAATTACCCTAACAGCACCACCTTCTTGAATCTCCAGAGTTGGGAGTGACATGGTTTTATTAGATGAAATTGTTTGAGAATCCGACTGGTTCATGGAAGTCATCACTGAATTATGCGAGACACTTACATTAATTGTTCCACCTACTTGTTGACCAACCATTGTACCAGAATTTCCAAAAGAAGTAGAAATACCACCGGGGTGATGAACTTGGTGTTGATGAGGATTTATTATAATCTGACCCCCATTTTGAACTGGTGGAGCACTGGATGCTCGAGGAGGACCCTTTTGAGTTTGATCATTTAGGATAAGTTGGCCATTCGGAGAAATGACTAAATTAGCTGGGACAGCAAGGTTAGTCGGCAATCCATTACTCCCTGTAGTTTGTACAATTATGTACTGTTGTTGACGAACACCCGTGTCAGCTTGTTGCGAATGTGAACTCGTACTTGGCATTTGTAAAACCGAAACCGTACCAGGTAATCCAGTCTGGTTTTCCAACCGAGGCGTTTGTAGTTGCTGTCCAGTATTCATCGCACTTGTACTCTGCAAGTAGTAATCAGATAAAGATTTATTTTGAAGAAGCACTTGACTTATGAGTCACCAATTGTTCAAAATTGATTATACTTATTCCTGTAACTTGTAGTGAACTAAGCACACCCGGTTTTACAGGTGTATTCAGGTTAAATTTACTCAACGCACCTTGTAAATGCGAAGAGTTACATCATTTCAAATAGTCCCAAATGCAGTATTTTAGATTTTATTTTACCTTCTACCTACAATTGTTTCGTTCAATATATTCTACCGTGCATCGTGCAATAATAAGAGGCATAAGACAGATTCGCTATATGCAAGATAACTGGATACTTTGTTTTCTTCGTCTCAAAAAGAAGCAGTTTAGTTGGTCTAAATGGAGCCTACTAAGGCTACCTTTGATATTAATAAATAAAATCGGTTCTTTTTGAAACGGTATTTTTTTTCCATTCGAAATTGGATAATGCAATTTTGTGTTTCATGCAGACATTCCGACATACAATCTAATAAAAGATACATGCAATTTAATTTCACAACGAGCCTAAATTACATGCAAATGAATATCCTATTAAAATAGCTATACCCAAAAACAGCATCAAAGAATCAATATAATTTTTGTAAGGTTTAAGGTGACGAATTTCCCCAAGCAAATTACAGATGAATTAAGGTTAGGGGAAAAGCTTAAGACAGCAGAATTAAGATCCTACCGTCAATTACTAACTAATATAAAGAGAAAGCGTGAACCGATCTTGATTTTAATTTATCAAATAACAAGCAGGAGTTAAACAGTTGAAATTAAAAGCTTATAGGTAGATGTAAGGAATGATAAAGTATTTTGAACTTTTGATTTTAATTCAATTTTAAGTCTACTACTCTACAAAGTCAATACTACTTTGATGGTTTCTTCTGGACTGTTTCGTACAAAATAGTTAAAAGGAAAAAACGCAAGACTGAAGACACAGGAAGTACAAGGAGGATGACGATAGCTCACCTGTACAAGTACTGTATTGCTATCAATACCGCCGCTAGTTACAATAGGGGAGGCATCAATACGGCTCTGGTTCTGGACTTGTCTAGCGTTATTACTTGGAACGAAGTTATTTACAGATGAGGTGGATACTGACAAGCGATTAGCATTCCCACTACCAATTAAGTACTGTATTTGGGTATTAGGATTAGTCAAGGATGATGAGGAACTCATAGGAATATTATGGGAGGATTTTGTAGACACCGAACCAATAAAATTTGTATTGTCGCAAAGGCCTTGGACGAAATCAGAAGCCCGATCATGATTATCCCAGGATAGTCCCTGTCCTGCCTTACCACTAGATGAACCGTTTACGGCAAATGTTCCTGATGATGTAACAACAAACGTTTCACTGGTTGGAACGTCTATTGTCTCCCCAATACTTGGTAGCTCTGGCTCAGATATTAAACTATATGGACTATCTACGCCGGCAGATATCGTATCTTGCAAATCTAAAATAACATCATTAGTGCAATTAATAAGATCTGTCATCGGGTTTTGTGAAAATTTGGTCTTGTCTGTCTGATTACTGGAAGTAATTATGTTGCTATTTACCATAGCTGTATTATTGCTTATATTGGAGTTATTGCCATTATTTATGACGGATACAAGCATGACTCCATCAGAATTTGAGCCAGAGGCAACGGAACTACTACCATGATTGAGTCTTCCAGGGTCTAAGTTCTGTGAATGTATGGTGTAAACGTTAGGAGAACTCCTTCCTCCAGTAGCTAACTTCAAACCGCTTTGGTCGTACGCTAGCGGCGAAATTGGTCGAATATTTGAAGCCGCTAACTGATTCGTAATAAATTCGGCGAGATTAGACATACCCAGACCCTCAAGAGTTGTATCTCTTGTGCCGGACGATACCTCATTGCTTTCATTTTCAATACAACGGTGTTTCTGCGAAGACTGTTCGTTAATGCTAATGATTCGGACATTATTTTGTCCGGATCCAATGCTATGAGAGCTATGGTTCCCACCAACCGACTGTCTAAGAAGCATATTTGCCATAGTAGTGCTAGGACTAGAACGTCCTCCACTAACAGGGGCGCACGATATATGACCCTGAAGTACTTGCATCTGTCCAAAAGGTTTACTTGTCTGATGACTTGACACAACTGGATTTTGAGAAAACTCGGAATTATGGCCAATTGTTCGGTTACTGATGGTTATAAAATTTTGGGGCATTTTCTTAACTTGAGCTAAATTAATATGATAAGAAGGGCGACTATTTGGCCGGACTTGCCCATTTGCAGGGCCAGACGCTCGGTGAATTGTGAGGGTTTCACCATTGCTAGTTACTATTTGCGCTCGAACAGGAAAATTTCCTGTAGACTGAGAGTTTCCTACGTTTAATCCTGGACTTCCTGGGTTTAATAATTGTTGCCTTTGGACAGGAATATGCAATACCTGGTGTCGAACGGCGGAGGAAGGAACAGATTGAGAACAAGAGTTGTTTAAATTAAGGGAATGGGGTTGAGTGTGGATAAGTTTAATTTGAGGATTTGGATTCTGGGGCATAGGACTATTACAGCCGCTGTTATTTGATGAACTAGGATTTGTGAGTATAACACTTGAAGCGCTGTTAGGACGATTGGGTTGCGACAACGGTCGATTAATCTGATTCACACTGATAAATGGCAATGGCATTGTCTGATGTCTTTGCTGAGACGAAGCTGTCTGATGAGGTTGCTGGTGTTGTTGCTGAATGAGCATAGCCAATTGCTGTGGTGTAATGACTGTAGTGCTTTGAGTTTGGTGAGGTTGTTGCTGTACATGATCATGATTCAAAGCAATACAAGTGCAATTAGAAATCTATATTAGGTAATTTAAACTCACTCTCGAGATAAATGGTATTAATTAGTATTAGCAACGCAGTACCAATATTTTGAACCCCGTCAACTTAATATACCAACCAAATTAACCATAGCCATGTGATACAAAGAAAAGATGTCAGTAAAATTCCCCGAGGATCTTCTTGTCCTAATGCAAATGCAGTTTAATGGAAATGTAAATGTACTTACAAAAAGCTGCGGATTTCCTGAATTGGTGGGTCTAATTATTATTGGACTTCCAGGCTGGACAGGGCGAAGTAGTGGCATTCCAGCGGACGTAGATCCAGGTTGCTGAACAGATGTTGTCATATTATTACTTGAGGGGGTCAGAGATATTTGTGTCGGACAGTTTGATCCTTGTGTTCCAGCGATATGAGCAAGAATAACTTTTTGATGTGGTCCGATTCCACTTAAAACAGGCATCGCTGAAGATTGAATTGGACTAGGTATTATAGTAGGCGTAGTACACCGTCTCTGCCCTTGAATGATCTGAGACTCTCCAATTTGTGTAACCGGATGTCTAGAAATACAATATACAACATTTGGTTACGTATAAAAAGATATTCGATGATTTAGTATTTCGGTATAGATCAAATTTAAGAGTACCCTTGGACGGTCCGTAATTGACCCTGTTGGTGAATCATGGTTTTTGACCCTTCAGGTCTATTAGGAGCGGGGGATGGAGGTTTAACTAGCTGATTCTGTAAATGAGCCCGATTAGGGCTGTTTTGAATCACAGCTCTACAAATCTGATAGGATCTTTCCAGATTTATTTGTCCAGGTGGATTTGGGCCACCCTTTGGCACTTTCATCTATAAAATCATAAATTAGAAATTGTAGTAAATATTTTCCAAACTAATAAATATAGAAAAGAAAGATTTAGACAGAAAGAAATGATTACAGTTTCAGATGTTTGTTTTTGAAGCTGGAGAGATGGAAAGATTGTGGTGCTTACATCGCATACCTGCTTTGTTTTAGGACGATGCTTTTGATTTTTAATTGTTGCTGTACTTTGTGACGAACTAACCATCGTACTAAGACTAGGACTGGAACTTGGGGCAGGATGTGTTAATATCTGAGGAGAAGCTGTCAAAGATATTTGGCCAGTGGGAATGACTGATGTAGTCAGAATGGATGACGGTTTTGGACTCTGTGACACAGTAATTAATGTCTTATCGGTATGAACGGAGGAAGAAGCCACGGTTATCATTGGTTTCGGTAATTGTACAGTTTGAAGACTACTACCAGAACCAGACGTTACTTGCGATACGAATGTGACTGTTTTTATTGGTAAGAGAGGTAAATCTTTCACAATTGTAGAAGTCGTCTGTATAGCTGTTTGGGAAGTTAATACAGTTTCTTGCGGAATGACATTCGTTGAAACTTGTACAGCAGTCCCAGTTGGCAGATGAACGGTAGTTGATGTGGTAACTACAGGTTTGACCCGTTCCTGCTCGCTTAGCACCGGAAGAGCTATAACAGAAAGCTGGGCGTTGATCGGATCAATCGTTGAATCCATATTTTTAGGAGTTACTATTGAAGAGGTTAAAGGCGTAGTATTTAGTGGTTCTGTTTGAAGATTTGATACGTCTGCTGTTTCAGTATTTTTCTCCTGTGATTCATTATCAACTACTATTAAATCTGGGTTGGACAAGTTAACCGGCAACTGCGAGGCAGAAACAGTTGTCACTTCTGTTTCCAGGCTTGGTACTTCTGCTATCTTAATTTTTCTTTCCTCCGATTCACTGTGAGATATTTCTGATGCAAGCTCTGAAACACATCCCGACGAATGCGATTCAACTACTGTTGATGCAACCACACTGGTATCTTTATTTGATGCTTCAGCTTCGGTTAACACAATGCTGCTCATATCGGGATTTTTCTCTGCAATTTTTATTATTTCCACATCCGTGTGCTTTTCTATCGCACTCGTACAAGAAGGAATACTGCTGTTATCGGTTAGAACTGCTGCAGATTGATTTGACAGGTTTGCTATTTCTATTGGGGTTTCCGATTTACAGGTGGTCGACGATACGATTTTGTAAATTCCTAGGTCTGGTTGTTGAAACAATTTTCGCTGGTGCAAATAATTACATTGCTGTTTGTTCTCTCTAATATCAAAATCAGAATTCGCAACGGTGGACAATTTTACATTGGCTGTAATTGTTACGTCTTTAGAAGACAAGTCGATTGAACTCGATTGCAAGTCAATTGGAGGTGCAACGGACATAAGAGATGACGCCAATGAATTTGCCTCATCGAGTGAAATTAGCAGACGAGGTGAATCAGATGGAACTACCGTGAGTGTAGATGGTAAAATACATTGTATTTCAGGGGGAATTAAGCATTGTGCAACATTTTCAACAGCTTTTTCTGAGCTATCTGTTTCTCGAACGACGGAAGAATCCGTGGGTTTGACTTGTGAAATGGCGACGTCTGGAATATTTTGAGACTCGGTCTGTTTAGTTATTCTTTCGACTTGGTTGCTTAATGAAGATATCATGGGTATTGGAGTAAGGGTGGCCTCCGTTCCTACAGGTACAGACACAGTTGACTGAATCTGGCGTGAAAATGACATAACGATTGGAGCTTTGGCCTCCGTAACTTCATTGACTTTAACATCCGGTATGTTTACTTCAACAGCAACATCCCTCTTTTCGACATGAACAACGGGACGCATACGTTTAGGAGAATTACTTACAGTAACCGAAGGTGGATTGTTTGTTAGACTCTTCTTATCCGTTTTTACCGCTACTGAATCTTTTCGATGGCAATCTACTTTAGACGGTCCAACTTTTGAATTTTGGAATGGTACAATTGAAATGGAAACATCGTTTTCGTTTCCTATTCTAGTCCCAGCAGAAGTGATTGAGGTCAACGTGATTTTGGTATCGCTCAGTCTGTTTTCCATTTCTAATTTAGGCACTACTGTTGTTAAAACTTTGGCTTCACAAATAGGTCTCGGAACTTTTGACTCAGATTTGATTGCTTCCAGTACCGGTTTCACCGACTTCTTTATTGTTATATCCAACAGCGGTTGAATCAAAAGATCAGACTTTCCAATAGAATCTTCAGGTACAGTTGTAGTCACCTCTTTCGCAACTCGTTCTTGCTGCACTTGAGAAATGGGTGGTTCGGGCGGACTTTCGCTCACCACCGTACCTTCAGATGATACGGCAACAGTAATGTTATTTTCCTCTTCTTTTCCTTCTTGTATCCGAAGAACTGTTGCGGGACGATCTATTACAAAAATAAAAGAGTAGCAATTGTTGTTTTTCATTCGATATGATTTTTTAAAAGCACATGAAAGCCGTTACGGCAATACCTTCTTTAGACGTTGGAGAAAGAACTCTAACCGAAGGAATAATTTTACTCTTCTTTACAATGAGATCTTTGTCCGACTCTTCGATGGCACCGCTTCTCTTTCGGGTCCGCTGAGGTAAATCCGATGTGTTTGATCGTTGAACTAATCCTGTTGTTCTTGCAGAGGACATCTCTTCGGCATCGTCAATATCTGAAGCACTTTCATCGTCAACTTCGAAATCAGCATCATTCTCGTCATCGTCTTCATCTTCTGACAGTTCGTCCTCAAGTGCATTCAGCCTCAGCCGTTCCGAAATATCGAAGCCTTTGGAAACTGAGTTGATACTTTTTGTAACAGCAGTACTTAACTGCGTTGATGAAGTTTCAAGAGCTTGAGATTTCTCAGAAAATAGTGACCTATTAGGGGACCTCCTAAGATTGTACGCAGAGGATCTCGGTGGAGCCAAAGTGTCCGATTTTGAACTCGACGTTGCAGTTGCACTTGGTTCCAGTTTCGTAGATTTATTACCGGATAATCCCTTGTCCCCCCATATCGGTTCAAAGTGTCTCACCTACAATGGTTAATTTTTAACGTGGTGTTTATTTATATGCAACCAAGTATGTTAGCAATTTTTTTTTAAAGTCACAAAGTCAGCAAGTACGTTGGTATGTACCTTCCAAGGATCCAGTTTCAATTTCTCCCTTTCAGCATCAAGTCGATTCTTGTACTTTTGTTCAGGTGTGAAGTCTCCCTCAGTCAACTTCTCACGCCATTCCTGACAAGCTTTGGCGAAGAATTCATTATTCAAGGCTGAGCTACTAAGTCTGGCGTTAAAAACAAACAGTAAGCAATCCGATTAAATTTTATTCACACATATGTGTAAAAAATAATAAACATTATTATTACCGAAGGTTGCTGTCAGAAGAACTGCGAACCGCGTCAACGTCGGGTAGTAATTGGATTAACTTATACTGATACAACGGTGGAAGCAGAGAGAAAGTGTGTTTGTTAAGAATAGCTCTAAGATTCACTTGGGTTAAAATAGATCTTGGAGTTTCAAGATCAATACAACCTTCTTTTTTGGTCTGCTCTAACTGTTCAGCAGTTGATAATTTTCGATTATTGCGTTTTCTTGGTCTTCCAGCTCCAAAACCAGGAATTGAAGCTAAGACATCCTTCATCGTCTTAGGTTTCGGCGAAGGAGGCAAATCCGCCTTTTTTGCTTTCATTTCTTCTTCAAGGGCTTTGCCTAGAAGAAACGTCAAAACAAATAGGTATACGGTCGCAAGTGCAAATTAAATTGTAGTTTATTTAAGTTTTGAAGTGTAGAAAAATATTAAAATACTTTGAAGTCACTTACGTGTTTCGGCAGCTAAGGTTGCTTTTACAACCGTACGAGTTCGGTACATGGATGTTGGAGGAGAAATCGTAGAAGGCCTCGTTGTGGTGAGAGAGGTTTCTAACTTGGAAATGGAAACAGAAGTAGGTACCCCCGTCCTTGTCGGAGGTATTTTCGACGGACGAACTAATGTGGATTTGCACGAAACTTTACTACTATTTACAGAACATCCCGATCCTGACCCTTGATTTGTCTGATTAAGCCTAGCTGAAGAGAATAATCGCTTTCTCTTCTTTCTTCTGGATGAAACTCGTCCCCGGGGATTACTTGCTACAGTTCGAGGGGGTACTTTTATATGACTGTGTTGATTTGAATCAATCGATTGATTTCCGGACGTTGACATACGTTCCCTTACGGACGATGACGATATAACTGACGATTTGGAGATCATATTACTTTTTAATGAACTTTCATTGTCATCAGGTAGTTCTACTAACTGTACCAGAACTGACTTTCTTCGACTCTGTTGCAGTTGGGGTTTTATAAACATGGGTGCTGGCGGATTTTGTCGTAAATGTAAGGGCTGAAATCTTTGTACGATATGGTTCTGTCGTGCCAGTTGGTTTTGGAGCTGAAGTTTCTGTTGAGTAGTGTGATAAAACTGGGACTGACTTGACTTCTCAATGATTGGGATGATTTCCCGTTCTTCCTCCACCATTTGCGTTTCAAGCATCATAAGTGGGTCAAATCGACTATCCATATCTGAATCGTTTGAATTTGACAGTTGGTCTTGGTTTGAAGGAACTGAGTTTGAAAACGTTGAGGTTATATTTCCAGAACGGTGCTTTGCCATGCTGTCTATGGTACTACTACTTACTGGAGTAAGATTGATTTTATGGTGATTCAATAGTATGCTTGGTGGGACATTTTGTTGCTGTGTCCTTCGAATTCCTTGATTAACTGGCCCCGTTGAGGTACTGGCGGTGATACTGAGTCCTCTATTCTGGGCTGCAACCTGCTGTGACCTACTCAATGGATTCGGAATCGGTTGAAGCTGGATCTGCTTGTTATGTAGATTTAAGAGAGATGAGGACGGCGGTGCCGGACGAGACATTACCGACCCCGTTACAGTGGCCCCAGCCCCAGTCATCACTGGTCCGATGGTAGTAATAGTAGTGGAACCTGCAGTACATGGAGGAACGGTCCGTTCTGGAAGTGGAGTTTTGATCTCAAAAATAGTTATTTCACTAGAAATAGATCTTATAGACATCTTCACTTCTTCGGATAGGTTGGACGATGATGAGAGCCCGGCGGGGATATCCACCGTTCTATTACTATTCGTTGACGATGAGGTTGGGTTACTACTTCCTGATCCCGGTCCTGACATTTTCACCCCGACGAAGAGTGGAACCCGTCAGAATTCTTGTTTTTCGACTCCTACATCGATTTCAAATCACAAATGTGAAATATCGTAGCCTTATATGATGTTGATCACTTGTGACTTGATCGTTGATAGAATCCATTTATTTTCATTAATGTTACTAAATTATACATAGGTGATCTGGTGGTGTCTAGATTCGTCGCCTGATCACTTGTAGAATGATTTGTACAGTGTTTTGTCCTGCTTCTCAATTAATGACTCCATTCACCATTCATTCATCATTGGTTGTGTTGTGGATTATCCAAGTTCAGAGAGAATTTGACAGTTGTGGGCATGAGGGTATGACACATCATGATCTTCATCTGCAAGTCTGAAGAAGTTTCAAATATGAAATGTTATCAGCCAGATCGAGATAAATAAAAAATATGCAACACCTACAATAACGCAGATTGCACTATTGCAGATATTAACCCTTAGAAATGACTTCTTATTTTGTATTAACTTACGGTTGAGTGAATTTCCAGAAAATTGAAAATAATCATCTGAACAGCCCAAATTGAAATGTGAAATGGGTACAACAGAAGCAGCTCTCCTTGATTCTGATTCCACATTTTGACATGCATTTAAACGTCAAATTTTAACTTTTAGTCCGTTCAGGTTCACTTGATTTGTCAGTCCTTTGAGTGTTCAATCAATACACCTGAGACCTGATGTCTGACACTCTGACTGGTGATTGCTGGTTGATAAGTGTCTTACGATGTACGCTAAGAATTTCAACCTTCCAAATTGAATATGGAATACAGAACAATCAGCAATAATATTCACCTCACACGACACGTTTTCTTCTGCTAACAGCAGTAACAGCTAAAGATAAGTTATAAGTTATGATTAATTTTCCCCATGCTTGCTTTGTGCTTTTGTGGCTTACAGTTTTTGCATTTCGTATACATCAAATCTTTGTAGAATGTTTATTTCATTGCAATTAGTTTATGGAACATCAACATGCAATTGCAAATAAATTACAAATTCTAAATTAGGAGAGACGAAAAACGGGCTCGAACTGAACGACAAATTCGAAATTATGCATCACCCTCCCTGCTCCCTGTCTATGTCCTGATGTCCTCCCTTTGTTGAGTCCAGTCAAACAAAGAGTAAATTAATTACAATGGTGTCATCTTTTTTTAAATTGTATATCGAATATCAATCCACAACACAATACAATCCAATCAATCAATCAAATACTAGACGTGTTGACTTGAATGTGGAATGTTGTTGTAAAACAAAGTAAATAAAAAGAACTTGTCTAAAATGTAAAATGCCATTTAGAGTTGTAGCTTTTGTTGTAACCCAAGCCAGAGAACCAATTTTGACTTTATATTTTGTCGGAAAAACACTGGATGAGCCTCTCGAAGTGTGCCTTCCCTTCCCAATGGGAATATTTCCAACGATTTTTGGAAACTTCCATCATTTTCAGAAACTTTTAAGTAGAGCGCATTTGACAAGGCAGAGTAGACAGAGGCAGAGCAGAGCAGCAGTCTCTGAACGAAGGATAAATGGATAAAGAGTGTATAGAATATGGAATAGAGCAAGAAACAGCCTTCGTGTGGAAAGGGAAGGATGCATAGCGACATCCATCCCAATGTTTTGGTGTGCTCACGATCCAAGCAATCCAAACTGATTCTTCAATGAGCTGGCCAGATGGCAATTTTCTATTGAGATCCCGGTGGTTTTGAACTTTGAATTTCATGTTGTCCAGAAAGAATGGGTCGGGTTCTGCTTGATGGGACCCAAGAAAATATTCATAAGTCCTTTTGGGAAAATCTTACCAAAAAATTTTCTTTCGCTTAATCGATACTTCGAAAAAAAACCAAACAACTTTTTCCTCTACCACTTTGACCTTAACGGTCGATAAATGTCAGAAATGGTCAAAAAGGTCGTTACAATTAAAATATCAAAAGTATCCCAGACGTCACAAAACTTTACAAATACAGCCTACGTGACCTCACGAGCAGTTTTTATACATGGAAAGTCTGTTGGGTCATGGCAGGTCACAGTGATCTTGGACTGTTTTGTCTTTAAATTCCACCAAAATACAGGTTTGCTTCTATAAAGTTAGGTTAGGTTACTCTTCGTTTGTTTGTTTGATGGTTTAGGGTCAAATCTGTGATGATTAGCTTTAGCCGAATCCATTCCACACAGAAAACCTAACCTAACCTAACTTAACTTTAAAGAAGCAAACCTGTATTGTGTGTTGTAGTAGAATTTAAAAGTCGAAGGTCACTATGCTTGTGACCTTACCCGTGACCTGACAAACAATTTTCATCAATGAAAAGTACTCGGGAGATCACAAGAAGTAGATTAAGCGGAAGTAAATTTTTGAGATTTTTGGCAATTTCTGACCTTTCTTGACCGTGAAGGTCAAAATGGTAGAGGGAAAAGTTCTTTGCCTTTTTATTATCTATCGATTAAGCGAAAGAAAATTTTTTGGTAAGATTTTCCCAAAAGGACTTAGAAATATTTTATTGGGTCCCATCAAGCAGAACCTGACCAAAGAATGATTGTCTTATTATTTTTTTAATAATATCGCAAGCAAAACGAAACCGTGCAGTGCCGTGCAGGTGCAACTGTCACACAAGCACATTTTGCATTTGCTGACAAAAAAGTATTTTTTTAATTTCGAAAGAAAGATTTGGGCGTAGTTTTTCAGTGACGGTGTCAGACCGTCAACTTCGGCTGCCGGTTTCATCTAGCTACTCTGCTTAGCTCATAGTACTTAGCTTACTTAGCTAGACGGTGGGTGGGTGGGTCTCTTCTTAATATCTAGATTAAAGGTCAAAGGTTGAACGATAACAAAACACATTCATCATTAATTTATCATATTTTATTGGAAAATATCACAAAATGTGAAATGCAATATTGAATATGATATTTGAAGATTAGATCAATGATTGATTGAATCATTGTTGAATTGTACATCATACATTATTATATTTTTTTTTTTGTTTTTAGGTTCGTTCTTACCTGTCTGTCTGTCGTGTCTGTATTGTGAAGCAGTGTGCAGTGAAGCTATCCTTTGTCCTTGTGCCTTGATTGACTTTCGACAATTGTTGACCCATTGTTGTTAGCCATATATAGTCATGTCCCGGTTAATGTTGACGTTTCCACGATGCGTTAATAGCATAATTGGGCTACAGAGATCTCAACTTCAGAGACAAAGTCTCAATATCTCCAGCCCAATTTGCTCCAAGATGCTGTATTCTTCGAATAAGGGTTCTGGCGATCCCCAAGAGCAAGACGTTGTTGATAGAGAGCAAGCTTTGCCTAATGAAGCGGTTTTTTACCATCCCAAACATGATATGTATGTCTGTTGGCACAAAGAAGTTCCGTTTCCATATGAAATGAGTAGACCAATCCCTCAAGAGACGCATGTTACAGAGTCCAACCTTAATATCCAAGCACTTGTACCGGTAAGCCATTGTCGGAAAATTTTGTTAATTCACACACCATAATCTCGCGAATCTATGTTCCTCACGTTCCTGTTCTGTGGTCGCTTTGTGTATTCTGATTTTCTGATCTAGTAACATTGTAATTTTATTTCTTTTGTAGGTTAGAGAAGTTTTCAGAAAGAAAGATAACAGACTGATGATAAGAGAACTGATGCAGTTAACGTACACAGCGAAATATAAGTGGTTGGGAAAACATGGACGAAAAAAGAAAGATGTCTTGAGAGATATGGATCCTCTAAAACAGAAACGGGACCGAGAATATTTGTGAAAAAGTTTACTCCGTATTTATGTTATGTAGTTTTATACAAGACTTACAAATATTATAAATGTATTGGAGAAAGTAGCGTATTGTTCTAATAAAAGTGGAGCCTTCCTTCAGAACTTAGCCGTTTGAGAAATGGTAATCAATTATAAATTCGTGGATCTCAGTGTCGTACATAAATATCTAAAAACACTACTAAAATATGCTAGCCTAATCTATCATAACTTTTTAAAATCGACATCAGATTGGAATACATTTCTTAAGTTAAAGTTGAATATATCGCGTGTAGGTATTGAAAAATGTAGAAAACTAAAATTGGAACCTTCAGTTTCGCGCACCAAATTGACTATAAGGGTCATTGTCGTGTCGAGCTTGTTTGCTTGAAGGGCCTTCATCAAACCGATTTCCTGCTGCATTTGCTGTCATGTTATTTCGATGCTGGGGAAAGCTAGGCATAAGATCCGGCTCACATGCTAAAATTCACCAATGATTAATAAATACCTAGTTTTTGTGGAATGAATTCCATGAGTAACATGATAATTTAGGTACACAAATATCAAATTCCAAAAAAATGGATCGACAACGTCCATTTGTGACCATAATATTCAAGTATTTTAACTCACGTAATGGAGCCTCCCTGAAGTAAGAACTCTGAAGACACTCTTCAGCCGTAGCTCGCTTCTTTGGATCATACATTAGCAAGAAGTTAATTAAGCGTAAACCAGCTCCAGATAATAAAGGGAACTTGTCTTTAATGTTATTGTATGGTTGGTGCTTCAGGCTCATATTTTGCACCGCCGGGAGACTGGAAAATTCTGGCCAAATTGAATCGCTTGGAGATCCCAACAACTCAATTATGAGATCAAGTTGGTGAATTTCGGACCTTCCTGGTAGGAGGGGTTTATGAGAAAGGAGTTCCCCGAAAATACATCCTAATTGTACAAAATATCATGTATTGAATAAATCGGATCCCCAAACTCAAGATGGTAGTTATGCGAAAGTGCAAACTTAAGCTACAATAGGAAATTAAGTCTTACCGGCCGCCCACATATCCAGAGCAGTTGTCTGAGTCTTTGCATGAAGAAGCAGTTCAGGTGCACGATACCACAACGTAACGACTCCAGGAGTCATTGGCTGAAGAGGTAGTCCATATTTTCTGGCAAGACCGAAATCGGCTGAAAGTAAAAGTAAATGTAACGTAAAAGTAAATAGTAGGAGTTTCAAACGATTCCGTAAATTATAGTTAAATAATAATAATTTTTGAATGAACGTTGATCAATATTATAATAAGATTTACAATTTTACAAACCTATCTTCAAGCAGCCTTTATCAGTCATCAAAAGATTGGAAACTTTTAAATCTCTGTGCACAATAAAATTTTTGTGCAGATGCCGAAGGCCTTTGAACAACTGTGTCATTATGCATTTGATATGGGATTCCGTGAACGGACTTTGCATATGATCCAACAAACTGGCCAAATCTTGCTCACAGTATTCCATCACAAGAAAAATGCTACACAAACAAGCATATTATATTAACTTTGATAGACACTTGTATATAATGTTTAAAATTCGTTGTCAATCTGTGGGAACGAACTTTTCGAGATTTCTCCCAACGACGACTTCTTTGAGACTAACAATATTTTCATTCTTAATGTTAAGAAGAATGGATATCTCCCTCAGAGCACTGATGGGAAATCCGTCTTTCTCTCTTTCCATTCTCATCTTTTTCAGGGCAACCACTTCCAGTGATTTTGTGTCTCTTGCCCGGTCTAAAGAATACGTTAGAAGTTAGAACACTTTCGTTAACATAATAGACATGTACCTGTTTAAATAATTTACTAGATATTCAATATTCTCACCAATTTAAAAATGACAAAATTATTGGTAAACTTACAAACAACTCCATAAGTTCCTTCCCCGATTCTGTTCATCTTTTCAAATTCACTTACTGACCGACACTTCCCCAACTATTCATGATTGGTATACAAATTACAAACTTTACAATCTTTCATGACTTTATTTTATTTTTTTAGTTTTCTTATTATGCCATATTATCATACCATATCATTTTCTGGAATTATCATAGGGGCGCCGGTAAGGAATGACACTAAGACTCCTTTCTTCGTAACAGGAGCAGATGGTTCTAACAAATATACTTCTTTTTTGTCCGTCATTTTCAGATTCGGCTGTATCCGCTCACCACATGTAGATTAAAGTTACCGTCTGCCGTCTACAGTTATCTAAATTATTCATACACCATCAACATCAAATCAAATCAAATCCTAAATACAATATTATTAAAATATGAAATGTTTTATCTGTATTTTTTTGTTAGAAAAAATCAAAAACTGCAAGTTCAAAGTTCAAAATTGGTAAAAACATCAAATTGAATATTTGATATTGATATTGAATATTGAATATGATAACAAACAACAAATAAATGTCAAAATATGAATAGCATAGCAAATGCAATGAATGGTCAAGGATTGAGGATCAATGAAGGACAAAGACAAAAGAAATGAGGAGATGGAGGAGGATGACAGGACACAGGATGACACGCACGACACAGACAGGCAAGACAGAGAAACAGGAAAGCGTTCGCCTTTGACCTTTCATTTATTTTGTATTTATTGTGTATTGGATCGGTCAGCTTATTATACTATCCATATCTATGGTCGGCCAAGTTGAATCCAAGTAATCCGAATTCGACAGACCAATTTAAAATTTTCTGAAGTTCAAAGTTTAACTTACTTAAGATTTATCCAAAGTCAAAAGTCAAAAATTTGAAATTTAAGACCTTGCCTTGCAGTTAATTAAACCCAAATTCCGAATTGTTGTTTCTTGTCTTGTCTATCTATTTGTGATTCCAGTTCTTTCCTCGCTGGTGTATGGTCGTGGTCTTGTGGTATGCTTGTATTGTTTTTGTTCGAGGCTGTGACTGCTGTGAGTGATGCCGTGGTGAATGAGGCCTGAGCTGAGGATTGAATTTTTAGTGAAGCTCAATTTTCAATTCCACAAATTCATATATTATCAACATTCCACGATTCCACGTTCCACCACCAGCAAAGCAAACCACCATCATAATATTAATTTTGAGTTTTGTGTATTATTGGGGAGAAGAGAGACGCTAAGCCAATTGTGATATTGTGAATTGAATAAAAATATGTAAATTGTAATATGCAATAATATATATGCGACATATTACAAATTAAAACTTTCAAAAATCAAACTGCAACGATTTCCAAATTTTATTTTCATTCGTAGGATTTTAAAGAAGCCGTCTTGACTTGTTGTTCCCGAAGATGAGAATCTTGATGTATTTCCATAAATTCAATCAGAGGCTTCGAATTCATTTCCGATTCTTCGTTAAAATTCACAGAAGCTGGCTTTTGAATTAACATTTTGTGATATCCAGTATTGCTCAAATAGATTTGATGCAATTGATCCTCGAATTTAACTAGGTTGAAATCACCGCAAAGTTTTAGATGCTTCATGAGAACACGAACAGCATAACCATGGGACACGATTAGAATCCGTTCGGGTTCATCCGTCTTTGTTAGACTCGCCACAAGATCCTTTTTAAGAAAAATTAATTCACTTTATTTATTTAAAAAAGAAACTTTTATCGTAATTTCATTTGAAATCTTGGAAAATTTGGTTTCTCGTAAATCATAGCCCGATTTCTCAGATGCAGTTCCAAATATACTTCAAAACGTAGCCATCTAATAAAACTCATATCCAACTCTCTGTCCCTTCTGGATCTGGATCTAGCATAATTTACAAACCATTTGATTTTCACTACGAATTTTGTACACAGATTTTATAGACGTTGAAAAAATGATGCTGGATCGAGCGGATAACAAAATTGTTGGTTTAAAAACATGAAATACAAATTTCCGGCCATTGTAATGTTTACTTATTATCTGTGGTACGAATCTATACATTTTCTGAATTTAGGATATTAAAGTATTCGATATATTCAGCTTTAAAAGACAAATAGAAAATATGAAGTACCTCGACGAAGGACTTGAGCCTCGAAACAACTTCTTCTGGTTGCTCCGTCCCCGGTACCACGAATTCCTTATATGGATGGTCATGTGGAACTCCTTGACCTTTCAAGGAGTGAGCATCATCGTAACCGTGTCCATCAAATTTTCTTGGTTCCTGACCAATTGCGATTCAAAATTTTACATAAAATTCCGATTTCAGTACACAAACTCAATTTAATCTTATCTTTTACAGATGATCGAATGATCCTATGTTTATGTATATGTACCCTTCTTTTATCCGTATCTTAATCTTTGAAACTCTAGTTTAATGGGTACGTCTATCTTCGATTTTTTAGTCATTAATTATTTGTCACGGCCTATCAATTATGCAATGAATTGGAATATTTATTCATTTACTGCTATTTGTGTTGGAATTTGTATACTTACCCACTCTCGAAGTCTTTCATCAAAAAATATAGTCTCCACCGGGTTATCCGATTTGCTAAGGACAATTTGGGATGTTTCCATTGCCCTTGAATAAGTACTGGCATACACTCTAGTAAATTGGATGGAGGAGAGATGTTGTCCCAGAAGAGATGCTTGATGCTTTCCCGTGTCATTTAAGATCTCTTTGTCTGGGTGCAGAAATACCCTCCGTGTGTTTCCGACGGTCTGGCCACTTTTTGTAATCATTGGGATAGGGACAAGATGATAAGGTGTTTAATTTAATTTGTCATATGTATGCATGCATAAATGAGAAGTAATTAAAAGTGCAGGGAAACTTACTGTCGGGCGAGATAAATCACTGCTTTAGAGTCCGAATTCATTGCTCTGCTCTGCGAACCGAACGAATCCTATAGGTTAATACGACTGAACTATTACAAGTGGTTTAAAGGTTTGGAAGATGTATATTATACACAGCCAAAGATGTTCGACCCATGATGAAGGCAAATCTCAGACAAAAATAAAAAAAAATATAATATACAAGATCTATTTTACATTTATTATTCAAAACTGTTCTCGCCTCTCCGTCAGACAGTCAAGACTCACTCAGATCGGAGATCTTTCAAGTGTGTGTAGGTTTGTGTAATAATGTTCATATAATATATGCATGCATGAGAATTGAACATTACTTTTGTATCTTGACGTAACTTAAAATCTCAAGTTCACCGATATGATCCTTTTTTGTTAGTAACGCTTATGTAAGATCTATCTATTCATGTACCCGGCTGCAAAATTAACGCCACAATGATTATTATATTCATCTTTCACATCCACCGAGCCCTCCCCTCATCGTTCCTCGGTCTCCTTTATGTATGTTAAAAAACTCAAGGTCAGCGGATTTATTTCAAGTCATGGAATTTTTGCATACACATCAAGTTGTCATTCGCCCCTGTCACATACGATTAAACATTTACTGGGTGACTAATTATACTATAATCAATTGTTTTAACTGTCGGCATTGCTAATGCGATATGGTGATCACATTCAGATCTATCAATCTTGTTGATACGGACCTATTATCCAATTCTATGATACGGACTGAGAAAAATCAATAAATGAACACTTGGGATTTCTAATCTCACAGTAGCTTCAATGAACCCATGCACTTATAAAAGCGTTTCCATGTCTATTTATCGTAACATCAAAGTTGATGATGAATGCGAATCTACTTCTGAATCTATTACCTCGTGTCTTTTGACTTCATGTACCAATAAAAATTCCCAAATCGAAGCTGAAACTTTTCAGTTTATATCTCTGATCCCAGTTCAAGCAGTTCACCGCGTAGCGATATGAACGAAGCAAATGCAACGATCTGTAATAAGGACCAAGTTTTTAAACCGGCAGAAATAGATGACAATGATTCCTTTCAGACTGATGAAAGTTTAGTCATTACTGTGAATGAAGGATGGATGAGCGAAAGTGTAGGTGCGGATTCGGAATTATCAAACGTTGCAAAATTGACTGTCGATGATTTACTCAAGATGTGTGGAGATGAAGGTGTATATCAAATTATGGTAAACAAAAAAAATGCCGATACTCGAAAAAAAAATAGAAAATAAGTAAAGAATAAAAGAAGTAATACGTTATGAAACAAACTGAATTCAAAATTGCAGATTTGTTTATTGGCGTCGTTTTGCGGCTTCAATACTTCGTAAGCTTTCTAGGTTTAACAAGGAAAGAGCCCGGATTGGCATATTCAGAATCGCTTGATTTAAAAAAATATGAATGAACGAACACACAATTAATACCAACAAAAATTGCTATTAACCAGATTAAAAATCTGATAAACAATGAACTAAGAAAGTAAATGCTATAGTTAAAATATGACTAAGACTGTGATTTACCAAATAAAAATAGGAATCCGAAAATCGTAATGTCTGGCTTGGCCAAAGAGGGGATCTTGAGATATCGGGGTAAAAGTTGATGATGTAAAATCGGGCACTTGGGTGTTTGGGGCAAGCAAGGTCCGAGACACTTTTGTTCTTTCATTTTCAATTTGAGCAGCTAATTTTTGGTAGTTGTTAGCATTAGTTTTGTTTTGAACACAAAAAAAAAACGATTCTTGATGTGACACTTCAGGTACTTCCCTTGTAAGCTCTTCAATAGATTGAATAGATTGAAGGTCTCTAAAACAATAATTTATTATAAATTGGATTACAATTTACAATTAAACTATATTGATTAATTTCTATGTGTGATTTACATTTTCCTGTCCTGCGAAGAATACAAGGTTTCATATACACATTCATCGGTGACATGCCCGATCATTGGTGTTCTCTTCCAAAGTTACCAGGAGAAAACCTATACTCCGAAGGAGCCTTGAAAGAATTATTGATTCCAAAGTGAGCACCTATTAACATCTAATTACGAACAAGTAAATATAAGTTTCATATTGTCGATCAATTAACAAAATCGATATTTCATAACGCAGAGATGAAAATGGAGCATTTCAGAAATGCCATCAATACCCATTCACGTTTGACAACAGTACTAGCCGATTAACCGTGGACCGCAACAATATCCTAAAATGCAATGGAACAGAATATAATTTGGATATCTATACAAATACGATTGTTACAGAAGTATGTATCATGCTTGAAATTTAACTTTTTCAGGATCATTTTTACAGAATTTAACGTCTAATTTATATTTTGTTGAAGTGGAATTTGGTATGTGAAGATGCGGTCTGGATATCCACAGTTCAAGCTACATACATGTTCGGCATTTTAGTCGGATCCGTCGTGTTCGGTTGGCTTTCAGACAAAATAGGGCGAAAGCAGACGATCTGGATATCCAGCTTCCTATTTTTCATTTCATCGCCAGTTATTGCCCTGGCCCCCAATTTTATGACTCTCGTAATATTTCGCTTTATACTTGGGACAACTGCTCCTGGAGTTTATTCGGCTAGCTTTGTATTAGGTAAGACTTTGAATCTTTTTCAATATTTCAGGTTAACGAAATCCTGGATAAAAATGTTATCTGGCGTAAACAGTTGTGGAGTTGGTTGGACCACAACGCAGAGGTCTTGCTGGATCCCTTTACAGTATCCCGTTCGCAACTGGATTTATGGTGCTTCCAATAATTGCGTATTTTATCAGGGACTGGAGACATTTGCAACTCACTACCTCTTGCCTATCTTGCTTATTATTGATAAGCTGGTGGCACCTACCTGAAAGCCCCCGATGGCTACTTATCAAAGGCCGGCCTAAAGAAGCAGAAATTGTTTTCAAACAAATCGCAAAGACGAATGGGAAACTCGAGGACCTTCCGAAGGACTTTTCCAGTCTTGTGGAACAAGTCGCGTGTTCTGTGAGGATTCCTTTCGATTTCAGTGGCTTATTTTTTGCACATGCTTATGAAATATTTAATGAACCTTCTATGGTTATTGTAGAAAGTTGATCCTGTTGAGAAAACATGCGTGCAGAGACTTAAGGACTGTTCTGGAGGAATCATGACTGTCCTCTCATGTCTAAGAACTCCCAAAATTCGATTAAGAACTCTCGTCCTTGCGGTAGCTTTTATTGGAATTAGCATGGTTTACTATGGAATCGCTTTGAATGCTTCTAACTTGGGCATTGACAAATACTTGTATGACTAACCATGACTTTCAATTGAGCTTGTTTTCTTGCAAATGTTTTTTCAAATAATTGCAAACAAGGGATTGATTCTATTTATTTAAGGTTTACGTTTCTATGTGGTCTATTTGAAATACCGTCGGGTTTAATGACTCCTGTCTTGATTGGGCGGCTCGGTCGACGAGTGGTTTTTTCTGGCATGTTACTATTGTGCGGAATATTTCTTCTGCTTTCTCTTTTGGTTCCCGGTGGTAAGGGGTTATTATTTAATTAATTTCTCGTATACTTATAAGATTTTTATACAATATTCTCATACATATAAAGTACCCTTACAATGCCAGTAAGTTGCAACTTTCATTGTGACATGATAGGGTCGGTTTTAGCAATTATTCTTGCGGTATCTTCCCTTATTGCTATCGGGGCCGATTCGGCTTTGATATATCTCTATTCATCGGAGCTGTTCCCAACGGTGTTGAGATCGTATGCCATAGGATTTATTTCAATGTTTGGGAGGCTTGGAGGAATTGCTTCGCCGTACATAGTGGAAGTTCTGGTAAATTCATAGAATTCTGTACTATACTGTAAGTCTTGATATACAAGCCCTTAGGAAAATAATCATTTATTTTCAAACACAGCTTTAATATTTCATAGCAGTAGGGACGTATTTGGTTAAAAATAACTAGACATAGTCCAAATATCTTTATTAAAACCAGAAAATTAGGATTCAAAGTCGTTAGGTACGGAACTTATTCTATTACTATTCAAAGAAATTCTAACGACAAATGCGGTTAGTTCTTTCCCTTGAAGCTTTGATGTAGATTATTTTAGATGGGGCTTTTATTTCTAAAAAGGGACCTTTTTATTGAGATGTAGGAAAATATTATTGTCCAAATGCATATATCATAATGGATTTACTTATATGCATATTCACAATCCACAGGGTGAAGTAAATAAAAAGTACCCCTCCATTATTTTTGGAGGAACAGCTTTTGCGGCTGGGCTGCTGGCCCTACTTCTGCCGGAAACTAAAAACAAGAGGCTCGCGCAAACTGTTGAAGAAGTCGAAGAATCATAAGCAAAAAACACACTCTTCGTCAAATATGATCAAAATGTCAGCTTTTCATTTCATGCAAAATCTTAATTCATCAAGATTGCGATAGCGATGAGCTATTGACAGTAATACTAATAAAATTATATTGAATTGAAAACTGACATTAAATATAGACAACTGATCTATTAAATAAATGCATATATAATATTCTATGTTAATATTCACAAAATAAATAACAAATTTTTGAACATTTCATTTATTGAAGCTTCAAGCCAGCAGAACGTAGATTGTGGTGAATATATATTTGTTTGAGGAGAAATCAGAATGTAAAAGGGCCTTTAAAAGTGTCAAGTAGTAGACACATAATAATATAGTAATAATCGTCAAAGACTTGGTTGGCAGACCAATAAAAGTTGGGCAGCTCTATAATACGTCTGAAACTCTGACTAGGCAGGGTCTCACGTGCTGTGCTGGGGATTTAGACCTGATACATCGCATAGCTCGGTACCCTACCACTTATAGCTCGGTACCCTAGACTAAATCTACCTTCCAAACAGTAATATAGTGGGTGGAAATTACGAACATCTGGAAAAGAGTCCTTGCGCTAACATTTGCGCTTATTCCATTGGAGGCCCTTGTTCAATGCAAAACATGCAAAAAAGCTATCTTATTTGTGGTCAGTTTTTGAGAGATATCTCAAGAACGCTTTGTGCTTTGGAGGTATGCAAATCTGGTTGCAGATTAGAACTTCTTAATAAATATGGAAAGACAATATATACACCATCCATAGTTTACACACATCAATGCTTAAAGAATTTTAAAATGATGAATACTCGAAAACAACCAGTCCAGTTTATCGGGATTTATCTGATCGCTTATTATATGAACGAGTTTTATTGCAGATTCGGGATCTTCTTAAAATTTTCGCCAAAATGTTGTAATATGTCGGAATTAAATTCATTCATGAACATATGCATTTATTCATATATAATGGTAGTAGCGCATAAAGTCCCTATCCTCATTGACTCGCCGGGTAAACTGTTTTAATCGTCCTCGGTAGCCAGTCCCATGTTAAAGGAATCCGTACAATTTATTCTGCTAAATATACAGACGAAATTAGCTACACCCTCCGAGTCAACTAGTACAAGGACTTTACTAACCAGAAGTATTCAATTCAATCGAAAATACCATTATAACAAGTGTAAATAGAAACAGCTGCCAATCCCAATTCATATTAACACTGACAACTCTGACAAATATGACGCAGTAGATCACTCTGTGGATAGATGAAATTATTTTTACACTATAAATCTACTTGGCTCTTCGGGTTTCAGAATAAAATTTCAGGACAGAGCCTACATAAAGCTGCAGGAGTGTCGGTTTCCGAAATTCGGAAGTGAGCGAAACGGATATGGATTCTTTTGATATATGGACATTTGCTTTCACCTCGACTACTGGAGGATACGAATAGATTACTATATAATCCCATTTTACATTAAACTAATGACCTGAGTAAAAAAGTAAATAGAAATTGCCGTATATACGTTATTTTGATGAAAGGAACAATGGGGGTTCTGGTAAAACTTTCTTCCGGTAAAAGGCGCTTTCTCTCAACTATAAATATTATGCTACCGACCCGGATGCAATAATATTATTGAAATAAAAATGCACAATTCCTAAACCACTTTCCAAATGGTTCATAGATTGACGGAGCTACCGAGTAATCTGAAATACTGATCTAGTTCAGGCTGAACAATATAACTTTTATCATAAAGTAGTTAAAAAGTTCTTCACTTACAAGGCACAAGGCAGTTTTAATAGTTTGCCATCATAAAGCTGTTTTTATTTTGTTCTAATGCTAGAAGTTATGCATCGAATTTGGCTTTATATAATAATATGAAATATACTACAGACTTGAAACTTGGCTTCAACAAAATAGGAATTAATTCATTTTCAAAGATGTTTTATTTATTTTTGTCAATACATTATACATATATTTAACTTGTTTCACATTTTCATCTAGATTAACAACTATTTATGTTTAAAATTTTATTCAATACAAGGATTCAAAACTATGGATTGGGATAATCGCATTTAGAACCAATTTTTGGTTTACTTTAGTGACCTAAAAAATATCGTATTTCTACTTGATTTTAACATGCCACACGTGACATGTGTAAAAAAAATCAAGACGGAGATAGATGTCTAATTATAGATAATTTGTCGAATTACCGAAGGTAACAAATTGGAGAATTTGTAGATAATGAGTACTTAAAATGATCAAAACCTTGATAAGTATAAAATACTCACTCCCACATCATTTTGGTCAAGTTTTTTTTTAACAAAGAATTGTCTGAAAAACACGCTCAATTTTCTTCAAGACTGAATGCATCCCGAAAAAGGTTTCCCTTCTTCTGCCGTCTGTGTAAACTTTACCAGAGTATCATTCTCGACAAGTCCCTTGAGATGCTCCGTTTCGTGAAGATTGAGGAACTCAACACGTCTCTGGCCCGGAAGCGTAGTCAAGTCTTCACAATTGTCCTTCAGGAGTTCAACAGAGAGTTTCATAAAAGAGGCATTCCTGATAAGTTTGAACCCCTTCGAATGATCCCAATGGACAACTCTGTATGCCTTGGATTTGATGATTGAATCGATAAGCTTAATCAGGGCAAAGGAATGAGAAACGACGACAGCGATTTCCTGATCCAATTCGCTTTTATCCAAATCCGAACACATTTCCTATTCCATAGATCGTCCAAAAAATCAGTGAATTGAAAACGTAGTATATTCTTTAAGGCTCAAGAGTTATCATCTGATAAATATTTATCGAATATTGAGTTCTTTTCTACCTTGAAAAAGCTATTCATCCTCGAACCTACATCTTTCATTTTTTCAGCACCACGTGGGGTAAAGGTCATAAGGTCACCACCGTGTTTCATCATTGCTGTAATGGCATCCTGGTAGGTCTTTCCATTGTAGACCCCAACGTTCTATACATAGAGCACATGACAGGAAGCGTGTCTTATCTACCTTCACAAACTTCTATTTCTATCGTTTATTTTTAAATAAGCTTCCGAGGGGGATTATTTATTGTCAAACTCTTGAGATATTATTATGTCTACTGGTTTGATCGATAAAATATTCTGTTACAAAAATAATTTCTGAAATAATATTATCATATTTTGCCCTATTTTCCTGTATTTCTGCCTTCTTTGAAAAATATTTCTGAAACTATTAAGGAGGGCCTTATTCAAGGTTAGTAAAATGGGAAACACTAAAATGTAATAAATAAAATGTTCTAAACACAATAACATTTTTTAGAAAATATTTGTGACTAAGCGTACAAATTTCAACTACAAAGTACCATTCCAAGTTAATGTAATCCTGATCTCATTTCTTTAGGCAACAAAAGAGCTCAAAATACAATAAGGAGAATCCATTATTCATCAAAATTCAGAATAAGTATGCTCCGTGCCAAGTACGACCTTATCTAGGTTGATGGAGTGCCTTTGTATGAAATAGGACCTACTATTAACCTAAACCTAACATAAAAACACAATCTGATCTCCACTATCCAGCGTAAATAGGACATGTAAATTTAAAACTTGTCAGGAATTGTAGATCGGATCATTTTCTACATAGATATTAAAATCTCATACAAAGTTTCAAACGTATTTTGCTCTCGGGTCACAGTGTAGTATACAAGTTATGCTTAAGTCCGACGTATCTTAAATTACAACATCTACTTCAACATACCCTTTCCCTGAGTCGGACATCCGTTTTCACCTCCAGCTTTTCTTTGTTCTTTGAACTCTTGGCAATTCCATCAGCGGTTTTACACGCTCTTAAGTAATCGCTGGAATACACCCTGGTTATGCTTTCCTTTGATAAGTATTTTCCCAGAAGTTCGACCTATAAATCGAGGTGTAGTAAAATTCCATTCAATTCACAATTATGGCTTCAACAATAAAGCAATCCCAAATTAGAAGTAAATTTTGACTCGAGGGAAAAAAATCTCGAGAGGGCTTATTACTAGCATCTAGCCACTAAATTAAATTACAGGATATAGAACCACATAGAAAACTTATTGGTTAAATGTGAAAGCTTTTCATGGAATTACAAGACTATTCACTATTCCACTGTTGCTGTCAGTACATAGAATTATAGAGTATAGTAAGTACCTAAACTAAACTTTTCCGTAGGTAATACATTAATCAAGTACACAAGTAATGTGATTCTATGGCATTATTCCCATTCCCAAGATAAAAATATACCTGAAGATCCCCAGTTTTGGTTAGATCGTCTTCATTTGGATCCAAAAAGCTCCGCTTCACGTTTCCTAAGCTTTCACCACTGAAATGAAATAAAAAATAGGGGCTTAAGTCCAACCGGGATGAGTTTCAATAATGTATTTTTCTATTATCTCAAGGCAACAACAAAAACCTAATCCGTAGTACATATAAAATATACAGTATTTTTCTGATAAGAATTGAAACTTACTGACGAACCAAGTACACAATGTGGGGCTTGGGAAGGCTTCGAGCCATTTCCGTTCACAATTAGTTAGCAGAGTCACGGTAAATTATTTTCTCACGATGGATCACCTACAACTTCTCCATCATGCAAAAGGCCTTTCTCCCTAGTCCCTGCTTATAAAAACTTAATACTCGAACTGCCTATGTATTTCGTCTGTCAATAGGAAACCAATCAGAACAGAAAAAGAGAAAGCAATATTCAATAGCCTTGTGTGGAAGACTAAGAACGAATAAGGTATACGTTCTTTAAAAAAGGCAATTTTAGAGAGACTGGAAAAGAGACGCGAGAGAGTTGGAACGAGGATCAAAACTGACTGACTGAAGTCTTCAGTAAACGCTCGATACCACGGGCACAGCACAGGGTTCTGTAGAAGAGAATACGCGACGAAATACTTCGAATTTGGAAGAACATCAACTCTATTCGGTCTTCCTGTGCGGTTTTCCAACCAAGTTTAGCTGATTTTATTGAACCACTCAAGTAATTTAATACACAAGTAATGCTATAGTCTCAGTCTCGTTCACAGGTACAAGCGACTATGAATCTTCTAAAGATAATAGAATCAGTTACTAAGCTTATTTTTCTAATGAAAAAGGATGTATTCCATCGAGTTTCCCTTCCCTAAAATTACAGCACTCTTATTAAATATCCTTTTATCGACGAGGAAGAAAAAACTTGAACTTTCAGAAAAGTTTGACGCTTTATAGATAAAGCCTAGCAGAGCTCAACAGGTTTATTTTTATTTTTTTTTCGGGAAAGTAATCAGACAGAAATCAACGTCAATGATTCTCTAGAGACATATAGAGACAAATATGATATGATGATCATAATATATGCATACGTAATATGGACAATCGATATTAGACAAAATGTGAGTATCGTGTATCATAATGTGACAACCTGTGGCAAAGAAAAATTGTCAAGAGTTATGAGCGTGGGTTGGGATTTGGGATTATACGGAGAGTACTTCATTTGCTACGAAGTTTATTTCAACGAGAGAACAGGCAGGTGCTTTCTCTTTTTTATATTGATATAAACTGGCTGTAGTTTTTATTTCTTATCATGTAATATCAGGGTGTTTCCGTTCATTGTCCAGGTCTTTAAAATTAAAAATCTCAAAAAGTACTGCATCGATTTTAATGTAGTTTGACTTTATGGATAGCTGAAGGTCTAGAAGGATGAATACAAAAGAAATTAGGAATTTAACTTTTTCATTGGATGACCCGTGCGGGTTTTAGTAAAAATTTGAAGACTTATTGTATTGTTTTAGTATTTTGGATTTATCAAGGATTTTGACAAGTTTCACTCACTTCAGGGTTTAAGGGCCTATAGTAATCAATCAATACTCTTGTGCTATTGTTTTTATTGGGCGTGGATTTTATAAAAAAAACTAATAATGCTGTATTCTTATAATAATTTAGTCTTGAACGTTGCTTAATTTGAAATCGTATAATTAACTCGTAAGAATATATTCCAGAATACAACCTTTTTGTTTCAGGATTGGAAATATATTGCGGGGGCGTATGATTTGATTACTGACAAATTATAATATTTTGTTATGCTGACATGGGAGAAAACTTCAGGTTATCAGTAAAGACACGGCCGAATCTACTTATCGTAATTGACAACATATGCTTGTACTACGAGTGTAAGAAATCTAACGGTTTACTTAAAAACGGAACTCATTTCAGATTAGACTTCAAAGATGGAAAAGAAAGTTCATTCTGAAGAAATATTAGGACATTTTTTACTATAGAAGAAGATACAAAGATTCCAGACCAAGAGATCGTATTCAAAAAAGGTAGATCTCAAATTACCTTAAGGTCTCAGAGGTAGATTTGCATTTGCTAACTCATCTCCATATTTTAAGAATCATAAGCCCCTTGGCTATAGCTCTATTTAGATGTAAGAGGTAGAAAAAAGAATCTTTCACGTCCCAACTTCACGGCACGTTTTCTTCTCTTGACGTGGTTTTAGATGTGTAGCCAGACTCTATTCAATTTCGTCCTCGCATTTTGCACTATAGATATATGGTTTGTCAGGAAAAGAAATAAGAAAGCTTCCTGATGTTCCTATCTACAATTTACAATGGAAACTAACGAAAAAGCATACACTCTTTCATCCTGTTGGTTGCTACTTTTCCTACCTACGTCACATCATGTTTGAAAGGGATTAAGTAACGTCTATAGAGACCAGGTAGATAAAACCGAAAACACGAGAAGTCTTCTCGCCTTTCGTTCCCTATCTCAACAAAAGTGAAAGCAGGATATGTTTTTAACAAAGAAAATACATGTGCTCGATGCAGGGATGAAACAAGACATTGCATATATAGAAGTAGAAAGAAAGCACAATGATAAGTGCATTGCTCCTATGCTGACAGTTTGGTCATTAAAATCGGCAGGACTGTGTTGAGCATGTACCACCCGCACGGTCCATTTTTTCCTGACAAAGGTCGCTTATTTTGATGCAGGGATGCTGGAGGATTCGCAGTGTGTTTGGAATCCACGGGGGATTATTCGTACGATTTTTTGTAATAATAATCCGTGTCTAACGTAGTGTCACAAAATAAATCCAATAGCTCTCCTGGACGACGAATCGATTTTGGTGACATGTATAATCCCCTGGAGGCTGGTTAGGTTTTGTTGAATGGCTTTAACACAAGCAAAGCAAAATCCCATACAATGCTTAAATCTTGTCGAGACGGAGCTTAGCCTAGGGGTGGTTGTTAGGTGGGAACAGTTTATGCTTTCTCCTTGGACAACCTTTGATTTAATTCGATCATTGTGGATTAACGAAATTGAATCCCGGTCTGGTGTAGATGAATAAGATTTACGGGGATATGATTTTGATTAGTGAGTACATTTGCTGATTTTGGGAACATATAATAGACTTTGGAATCTACATATATATTATTAGCTGTATATTTCTGGCAAGTGTGACGTATTTTTTTAAAACTTTCTTGACCATGTGAATTTTGAATATATATGGAGCACGTATTATATCAGCATTCATGGCAGGGAAAAATCTGGTACACCTGTACATTTTATTGTTTTATTGTTTAAAGATAAATGTTAAATGTTTCTGAAACGGATGACGGAGAAAAGGAGAATTGAATTCGACACAAAAATTGAAAGTATTTTGGAAACCAAGTGCAATGGAAATATATATTTGGATTGGTAATTGCATGAAATGATATGGCGCTGACAATTTTAATACAGTACAATTTGAATTATTGTAACACTGAAATTTTAATTTCATAGAACATTATCAAGACGCAGAATATTGTTTAAATTAGCGATACACAAAGATGCGACGGATGTTATCTGACTAATCAAGTTTGGAACTGTATCTGATATCCAGCTTACTACATTCTGGTCCGAAACAGTTATATTTGGATAATATTCGATTGGGGTCTCTCCAATGGTTTGGCAAACCGGGTATTTGTACCCCGGAAGAGTAGTACACCGCTGATAAGAGGCACAGTCTGAATTAATGGAGCAGAAGCAATCGTCCGTAAGTCCACAATGTATAACTGCCGGATGTGTGTCCAAAGCAGTACCTATTCCTTTCAGCCTCCGACCAAATTTGTTCATGAATACACCATTTGGGTCAAATTTAGCCATTGCAGCTAAAAATATAAATTAATACAATAAAATCTTGCATTTTTGATAAATTAAAAGCGTTGAATTTAGTTTCTGATGAGAAAAAGTCCTGTGCATATACCCTTAAATTTTTCCCTTGCAGTTGGATCAAGATTCAAGTCCATGATTTCTTTAGTGTGGTACACAGGCCCGTTTTTACCCCAATGTGGTCGACCTCTGTATTTTTTAACCTAAAAAAATATTTTCATATGAGAACTGCACATTTTCACAAGTTTCTAAATGAATACATATATTGTTTCCAAATGCACATCCGATTAAACATAAGATAGTCAGAGACTTTATGTGTATACACGATTTTTTATTTTTAGTTGTTATAAAATATTTTATAAGTCCTCATACCAGTGTTTGCATGATGGTCTGATAGGCAGCTAGGCTGGAAGCAGCGTTCCTGTACTTATCCTTTCGGTTGAACAGATAGAATTCAAAATGAACGCTAGTTCTATTATAGGAACTTGACATGTAGACGGAAGATTTCGCGGAAAATCTGAGAAGGATCCCTTGAATTGGAAAGGCTGCCGGAGCTATGCTAATGATTTCTTTTACAGAGTTAATAAAATCGGGCATATCATCCAGATCCACTGTGACTTCATTATCCAAAATAGTTATATTGTCAGGTCCGTGACTCCAAAGACATTGCAAAGACAGAGGATCCGGGCCTCCTTCCATGCACGTTGGGGCAAACATTCGATTGTAGTATCCAACAGCAGGATTTTGAAGTACTACACCGTCTTCAGTGTAAATTGGTACGAAAGCTGGTGTTTGTTCGTATAAAGTAGAGATACTGAACTTTTCTAGAGCGTTTATAAGCGTGTACCCCAGGTTCGAAATCCGGGAACACGAATTTTCGGTCAAGGTTTGAAATGTTTCCATTGCAGTCGACACGGCCAAATTAAAGGCTCCATAGGTTGACGGGACATGGTCGTTTGTGAAAGCTTCACCTGGGGTGTCAACATCTACAATGGTCCAATTAGCCACAACGACTTTCCGACTGCTTGGAAACCAGTAGAGGCTCATCTGGTCTGCTTCTTTTGCCCATTTCTGAGCCGTTCCGTTCACTAATACATCATCATCTATGATATAATTGAATGCCGATGTCTTGTAAAGGGGTTTTGTGACCAGAGTTATGTCAATCACAATGCCCAAAAGACCAAGATGTACTCGGAAAGCGTTTAAGTCCTCTTCTGACGTGATGCTTCGTATGTTTCCCCCGCCATCAACAATAGTCAACCCGATCACTTGCGTTGATATGGAAGACGTGTATTTGATTGTAGATCCGTGTGCGCCCGTCCCTATAGCTCCGCCTAAGGTGATATTTCCAAACGCGGGGGTTGTTCGGAACCCTCGACCGTTCTCTAACAGAAATTCAGTAGCTTCGAATAGAGTTAATCCAGCACCGAAGGTGGCTGTTCCATCCGGATTAATTCTCATAGGCGACTTTAAACCAAAGTTTTCTATCGGTATTCCGTCTGTACAGATGATGTCGGTTTGGGAGTGGCGAGAGCCAAAGGCCTTCACGGTCAGATTCTCTGCTATTGCTTCCTTAACGATTTTAACAACATCTTCGGTAGATGTTGGATATCGAAACGAATGGGAAGGCTTGCAGAGCGGGACGGGTCGGTATGAACTATAAGCTTTCGAATCGCTAAATACGGTGTAGAAGAGCCATAACAAAAGAAACAGTTAGAAATCAACAAAATTATTTCTAATTGAAATGTTTTAATGAATGTAATGTACGAATTAAAGCCTTTTACATTTTAGTAGCTCCATTGCAGGAAACCGTTAAAAACGTATGAATAGTGATAACTATGACCCAGTACATATCGCTCCAAAAATGCCACCTTGGACTGATATTGTTTTTTTTTTAAATTAAAAGCAAGAATTCCGTCAAGATATTGTTACTTTCATTTATAACTCTGGCCTATGTCTCCAAAATGTCAGAGCTGCGGCTTTAAATAGCCAAGAATTGAATGCCTTATGAATATGTTGGATCATTAATTTTTTAGAACACTCTTTACTTTACTTGCTTGAGATCAAAGTTTAATACTCATAAAGGCATACCAGGCAATGCAATAAGCTACTACGAATAATCGAATTAGTTAATCATATCGAAACTATATACTTAAAGCACGTCCCACGTCAAAATCATGAATCCACATTTATTTATTGTTTAGAATTTCCAATAGTAGCTTTTTATTTTATTTTTAATGACCTTATACATTCCTTGCGTCGTCAATTAAATCCAGTTAAAGCGGTAATAAAAATGCATGCCAAAGGAAACAACCATTTGCTTAGATTAAACGTCAAAGTAATTCATTATTATCATTATTCGACGATCTTATTTTATGTTGTGGTGTTTATGATTAGACATTAGACCAACCAATAATTAATTCCATGGACAATCTTGTCTATTATCCGTATTATCTCGTCAATTGTTTGTAAAAATATTTACGAAATCAGTGAAAATGTGAATAATTCACAAGCATAATTTATTTTTACATTTCAGAACATTGTTTCATACGATTCTTCATTATTCTAGCACTACATAATTTGCATGGCTTCGTTCGTACTCGAAGCCTCTTCAAGCAAGATCGTTTAACATTTTTAAAGCAGTGGTCGCAAGTAAGTGGCCTTTGAGAAAAATATATAAGTAATAAGATACCGCGACAAAAACGCTTACCAGTTCCATAGGAAAAGTAAATAAAATATACGAAATTACAAATTAATCGATCTCTACATTTTTGCATAAATCCAAAGCATTTTGTGATTATGCATCCAGTCAGTAGCCTATTTAAAGAAGAAATGCTGCTTCTATGACTTATTTATAGTCTATTCTTAGAATTTAATTACTATTAAACCATTTAAATATTTATCTTAGAAATCATGATATATAATTCGAGCTTCATTGATTGATTTGAGCTGCACATTGAGTCAGTTCAGTTGTGGTGTTGGGGTCCATTTGGACAAGTGGAAGCGGGATTGTAAGGGTTTCCGTTGACATTCGACTGGAGGGGTTTTTGAACTCCAATACATTGGCTGTTGAGTGTTTATGATTTTTAGGAGTGGCCCAAATCATTCTCAATTCATTCATCACAATTAATTGACAATTAATTTTGATTACAATTAATTGGAGATTAAATTCATATCCAGATCCAGCCATTGTAGAGTGAGCACACAGTGTAGGTTAGGTAGACCAACCAAGACCAAGGGTTGCTGTTTTGTGGTTTCTCCTCATTTATTTGCATTTGCAATCAATTTGAAGATCAAAGATTGATTGTGGATTGCCGCGATCGGGGATGCAAAGAGCTGGTGACGGTGAGTTTCCAAAATAAATTTGAAATTCAAAATCTGAAAGCATTTTTACAATTGTCATTGAATCCTGCTATTCACTGTCAACTGTTGACTGTGCACTGACTGACTGCCATCCATGTGCAATGTGCCATGCACCATAAGTTCGGTTCGGATTGTTCGGAACTCCAATTCACATACAACATTTTTGACATTCATTTGTGATTTGACATTTGCAATGCCACATGCAACGTCAAACGTTCAACGTTCGTTTGACGTTTCAATTTGCAATTAATTTAGTTTGTAGTTCATAGTTAGTTTGTAGTTAGTTCAAGTCAGGGTGGTTTGAAGTTAAAAGTTGAAGTTTGAAGTTAAGTGTCGTTTTTGTTTGGATTTTGAATCTCGTATCACATCACACATAATTCATAATTAATTCGGATATCTATTCATATAATTGATTAATCACAAATCGTTTGTTGTTCCTTCCTTGATTTGGTCATTCGGCATTCCATTCGGTGTCCGGGCACCGGGTGCCGGGGGCCGGGGGGGCACTTTTACCTGACCTGCAGGGCACAGGGTGTTAGGTATCCGTTCACGGCACACGGCGGTCACCACCACCGCCGTTAGTGGTTTGCGACGTTTGCGTAACTTTGAACTCCATATTGATATAGCAGCGCGCAACGTAGGGCACAACTTGGCACAACAGCAGGTTCAAGGCACAAGCAAGGTTACAGTGTGCAGTGTGCGATGGTGGACCAATATAAAAAAACTGTATATGAATGTACTGTGTCTTGCGCGCGACTAGGTTCATACGATAATTAAATGACATCGTTTGTTTGTAGATTTATTTTATATATTAATTTGTCAATTGTCATGTGTGTCATTACAGAAATGTCATCCTTACGGCCAGGTCCTCAGCCATTTCGTCAATCACCGGCTGTAAGTCAATCATATCATATTTATCATGACATGTCTGCTCTGCTTTGGCTTAGAAGTTAGGCATTTATTGAAATGCATCAAAAATCAATGCGTCGGTCGACTAATTTTTTTTAGACATGGTAGCAAAGTCATACACGGGTCGTGGTCATTTAGGTTACACTAAAACCTCTGTAACTTTACTTTCTAACTAAGCTTATCGACAATATCGTCTGTCTATACACTCTCAGTTATCGACATCAATGTTTATGAGTTAGTTAGAACTCCGGAACTCCACAGTTTAAACCGCATATATATCGTTGTTGAGGTTATTAAGGTTGATGGTTGAATTTTGAATTGCAAATTGTTGAATATGTATTACTATATAGCCTTTGGCAATTCCCTTCAAAATTTACAATGATTGCGATAGCGCGGTGCGGCGGAGCCCACAAAAAGTTGAGCATGGGCATATGGAGTCATGGAGTGTTTTACCGGACACAGAATTAACCATAATAGATGTATATAAAAGATCTTTCTATATACTTCTATGGAATTAACCGACAATGACCCACTGACTCACAGTTCGGTACCCTACTCTATTACATCGCATAGCTATCATCCCTAATTCCTACCCCCACATACCTCCCATAGCTCGGTGTCATATATTGAATAACATCGTTTTTTTATTCAAGTTATGAAGACAGACAGACTAATAGAAATAGATGTTCTACTATATAAGTCTGTGCATACGCTGCATAGCTCGGGCGGTGTCCTAGTCCTGTCCTACCTACTTCGCATAGCTCGGTACCCTACCTGACCTCTGCTCTGCTCTACCTTCCTCTTGCTTAGCTCGGAATCTGTATTCTACAATCCTCGCAGAAAGCTTGGTCGGGGGCCCCCCTATCACTACCAACCTAACCTAACGAAACAGTAAACTAATAAAGTATTGTTTTCAACATTTTCGCCCCATTCGGGGGCACGAAGTAGACCACTCAAATATCAATATTATGAAATGAACGATAAAGGTTTCGGACGGAAGGACTGAACCTGGTATCACTCATATGGTCAAAGATATACTGGGCCGCCGGTGATACTAACATTTGGAAAAACGCTTTCAAAACACTCATGAAACCCATATTTGCGCCGAATTATCGGACTATATGTTACTACTTTAAACTCCCAATCAAAGTGTTATCAACAATAAATAACACGTTATACCAAACTAAAAGAGTAACACGCCTTAAAATCAGAAAAACATCGAGTTTAGTCCCGATTTTCGGATTAGTCTCAAAAAACGCCTTTTGCATTCGTCACTTCTTATTAGAGATTCAGAATCTACGTATTATTAGGGATATTATTATATTATTATACATGTTTAAAAATGTAATACATGTATACATACACACTACACATAATAATGTGTATAAATTATTTTTATGGAGAATATGGAGATAGCGCGTAGGATATATGAGAATGAGGGATGACCTGTGACCTGGCCGTGTAGATCGAAAGTCTTTCTAGTCGGCAACTGGGCAGAGTTGATTGAGGTTAAAAAATGTTTCGTGACCTAAACATAAATCACCTTCCTTAGACACGCTTCAATTCAACCAGGTTGTAAATGTTGAAAGGTTAAATCCTTTCATTGAAATTGAAAATGTCAATAATCCAATCCTGAGAATCCAAATGTCAAGCTATTCGGAATCGTGCTTTGTAGAAATATAGTGAAACGGTTTCGTCGCATGTAATGGTTCGACAAGTTCGACTTGACATTTAGATAACATTGTTCATCTTCATGATGTACATCCTGCCGAAATAGATATATAAATATTAGCGTAAGCCTTAAGCATATCCGTTTTTAGTCATCGACACAGCACGGACACCAACATATTTGGCAAAATTTCGTATCCTACAATTCTGTACTGCAGATAATTGTTGCTATTAACATTCTAGTTAAATCAGAATCCCATCCGGGTAGTTTTTTTTTTTTTGGTTTTGAAGCGAACTATAAGAATTAAGAGAAAGTATATGGTCCGGTGCGGCTGTGCTGTAAAAAGGGTTTGAGATCTGTTTGGAACGAAATCGGAGGCACACCGGGCATTTCTGCATCCAACTCCGGGCAGTAATCGACAAAGAAAGGGGATGAGGATTGTTGAGTTGTTAGGGTGGAGGTAAGGGTAGAGTGTGAGTGGTTTCATCTGGTTTACAACATAACATATAGTTCTTGCCTAGACACTAACGAAAAATTTGTATATCTTGGCTCGACTACACCCTCCAATGTCTGAAAAAGAACGGTCTGACGTCTGACTGAGCCCAAAGTATTGATGTAGGTGGTTGGCTTGTATATTATGGGAGTTTATAAGTTTAGTTTCAGAAAGGCGTTTTAATTTTCGGATCGTATTATCATGTTCCTTTCGAGTATTCGAGTAGTGTCATATGGAAGCCAGATATGGATGAATCTTTATATTTTTTTCAAAGTACCCTATAATATGCTGAATATGGGATGTGAAAGCCCAGCAGGCATAAACTCTGTATTCTTCCTAACTTTTTTGTAGGAACTGGCAGGGATCATTACGACACCATAACAAACCATCCAGCCAGTTCAGTCCGAGTTGGAAACAGTTCTTTCGAGTTCTTGTATTCGAAATGAGTGTGCTAGGGCGTATTTCTATAACACAGGGTATTATCGGAGTCTCGGGTGTATAGACCTAGCATAGTCTACCAGTCTGGCAGACTGACACGACGAGAAGGGAAGGGGGAACTTACCCTAAGAACTAATCTCTTTCAGTATTCGAAGAACTCAGTAATACTCAACATCTCGGAGAATTCGACATTCGACATCCACAAAAGCCTTCCTTATACAGCCATTAGCAAGCATATTTATTGTTCTGACTCTAGATTTTAATCTTAAAGTGTCACCAGTACCACAACCATAAGTTACAACAACTAGTCTGTACAAAAGAGTATCTTAATCCAATACCGGACGTATTGAATGCAGATAGAAGGTTGAACCTACCGACCCTAGAATTTCTGAGTTATTTCCGTGTACTGTTCTTATTTTTGTGTCTGACTGACGGATCGGGATTTCGGGATATCTGATCCTTGTCCAATTCTAAGATTACTGATTGATATTCAAATTGGAGTTTATTCGTCTCCATCAATGAATGAATTGAGTTTTAATTCCGTAACTACGGCTTAAATGCTTATCGGCATCGGGTCTTCTGGTTTGGATTGGATCTAATAGAATTTTAAATTGTAATGTATTCACATGATTGGAAATAGTTTTTAAAATTACAATAATAATATCCTTCATCCTATCCTCTCCTTGTATGAATGGACATTCTAGAACGCTGCCTCTAATACTAACACTAACTCAAGTGGTTTGACCAATGAAGACATAAAATACAAGTGGGATTCACTGCATCACTCTTTAAGTTGATCCACCCGTTGTTGCCCGTCGATATTTATGGTCAAGATTACTAAGATAAAAATTCGTAATAGTTTTAATCGAGCCTCGACTACAGAAATTTACTATAGTCAAAATGAGTGGGTCTGGTACAGGAGGAAATATAATCACGTCCCAACCTCAACCGCAAAATCTGGCAAGTGCAAGTGCGAATACAGCCTCATCGTTGCTCTACACAAGTGGAACCGGAAGTAACACTGGGAGTGGTGGAAGTGCTGGTCTTTTAAAGGGATACTCAAGCGGATTAGATAAAAACCGTGGAGATGAGTCTAAGCAAAAGAGTAGCAGCTTATCCGGAAGATATGTTTCTTCAGCTTCTCCAGCTGTTGTAGGAACAGGAAATGGTTCCGTCGTTAATGGATCTAATGGAAGTTCTACCACAGGCGTTGGAGCTTATTCCAACGGAAACACTGTTTCTGGAGGCGTTAGTGGTAGCTATAATAATGCAACTTCGACTTCGAGTAACTACCGCCTTGCTAGCCTCGATCGTCTTGCACAGAGACAAAAATTATACGAACATCAGAACGGATCAAATGGAGATTTTGTAAGTTGTGCTTTATCGCTGGTACATGTGAAATTACACATACATGCTTAAATTTAGTTAATTGCGAACTCTGTTTTGAGTCCTTTGCAGCCTGGAGTGAAAGTTTAGACAATGTCTTATTCTCCTATTGCTTTAACAAAACCTTATCCAATTAACATCCAATCAGCCAATCATCATCAATTCTTACCGACACTTAAAATATTTTATTATAACCGTACTTGTCCTCTCGAAGAATATGAGAAGGAGTTGTATTCAATTCATTTGGGCTTCATTAGGATTAGATTATGTTAGGATGTTCAAAGTAAAAGCAAACTAAAACCACCACTCGTTTCAACTAACGAACTATTAATACAACATTCTGTTTCTGGCCTGACTAAAGTACTAAAGTTACTAAATCAGAACTTCTTGGTTCATAGGCTTCGCTTGTAAATTATTCTATGTAATTCTGCATATCTGAATTTGTATCTGGCCTTTGGATGTTTACGAAAACGTATCGACTTTAGTTTACGCCGTGTCTTTAAGTTATTTAAACTCTTCAAATGGTTGTCATAAATCTAAATGAAATGAGATCATAAATATGTACAGTAACAATATGTGATCTGATAGGAAATGTGGTTCTAGCCTGTTTGGCCTATCGAATATAGTCACATGGCTTCGTCGCGTTGCGACTAGTAAGACGACAAACTTAAAAAAGTATTCTGATTTCTGCTACAACTGGAGAACTGGAACGTTCTTGTTCCTTTTATTTTTTCAGACTGTTTTTGGCATTATATTTGCATTACACACATGCAAAAATTGAAGTAATGACAGTTTAAATATTTCCTATATTTGCTAAGTTAAACAATTTGATATGAGAAAGATTCTTGGCAAATGTCAGGAGGATTTTGTTGTTTCTGAATAAAAAAACAGAGTAACAGAACAGTCAGTGTCAGGTTCAAAGAACTAAATTTAGCCCTTCGTTATCAGAATCAGATCTATAGTTATTTTTTTTTACCTCTGTTTGTCATTTTGCTATATGTGCTAATTGAGTAAGTATTTGTCAGGCATATGGAGCTTAAGAGCTATATGTAACATTGTAATTTAACACCATTGCAACTGCTACTATACCTAATATGTAAAAAGAATTAAACTGTAATGTAAAAAAAGAAAGAAAAAAAAACATGAATGCCAGGACAGCAGAAGTACTAGTACAAATTAGCATCTTCAGAAGCATCTTTCCAAAAGCGACATGTTGTTTTGCCGTTATTCGATTGCATGTATTTTCTATCGTAATTTTGTAGCCACCAACCACAATTGTGTATAAAAGCTTACCAACCGATATTTTAGTCCTCTGGCCTTGCCTGTGCTGTGGTTTCATGGAATTTTTGAACGTAGCAGTGGTGTCAGTTGGACGTGTTTTATAAAAATAAGGGCTGTTCCTCAAACCCAACGAATTTTATTTCAAATTAACGTTCTCAATATTTATATCTACACTTGTGTGTACAAAAGTAGTCATAAAATAATGAAGGTCAAATTATTATTGTTTAACTTTAGCTACGATTATGTCGATTATCATCAATGAAACGCAAACGACGAAGATTTGGCAGTTCATAGCTTGCCGTAGGCTCTGAAAATATTCCCTATTACGATTTAACTTCCACTATTTATAAATACTAGGCAGCGACAGGCCCGTAATCGGGCTTTAACGTTGTAGATAACCTGCCCTACACTTTATTTAAACAAACGCCCTTAAACTTCCTCTGATCTTAAAACACCCATTCCCCAATTATTCGCCCCCCCCCCCTCCGCCCACTACCCCATATGAATACTATCACAGACCCCGAATCCAAACCTCCACATCCCCATTAACATACGGCATTAACCCTCCCCATTCCCATTCGGTAAATTAAAAGACAATGTCCAAAATTTGACCTTTTGACGGTTTTAAGTTGAGGGGATCGAAATTTCGAAATCGCAATACACCCAAAGAGTTTCTCGGTGGAAGTAAATATGAATCGGCATGTCACACGATCATATAAGAAATTCGGCATTTTTGACCGTTTTTGTGGTCAGGAATCAAAATTACGAAATTCCAACATAGCCGAAGTATGTTTAGCCATTTAGGTAAAATATCACAATAGGTCAGGTTGGTCAAGGTCACAGGTCACGGAATTTTGAAATGGCATATAGCCTACGCCAGTTCCCAATTTTTTTGTGAATTTTTGGCTATTCCAGTTTTTTGATAAGTCAACCCAGTAAGAAACGCATAGATGGAACATCAGCGACATACACTCCTACGGTTTTATTGTATAGGATTTCTATAAACTATAAACAACTAATTAAAGTGCATCCTGCACCTGCTATAAGTATTAAAAGTTATAACTGCCATTCATTCTGAACTCATTGTTTTGGCTTTTGAGATTGTATTTATTATGCCCGGTTTATTGTCATTATTCTGTATCTGTATCTCAATTTGTAGCAATTCTGACTTCAAAGTCATTATCTATTTTCAACGGAGTATGAGTTCGCGGAAGCTTCGTAATAAACATTTTCATTTTCCATTACAAGTACAACTTTCAAAACTCTTCACTTATGAATTATTTCTTTTTATCAATTACTAGGCAGCCAGAAGAGGCCCGTATCGGGCCTTAGGGAAGCTAAGCCGATAAGCGATAGTTTAGTTGACTTTTAAACATTCACCAAAGGCGAATTCGAACATAAATTCCCATAAATCCGGAACTTTAAAGCCCTCTCCACTGAGCTACCCCTGCATGATTAATCTATACAGTCAATGAATCTCAAACAGTCAATAAATTTCAGTCCTATACGCCTCAGAACGGAACCCCTTAATTAAAACATATTAGTAACTGATATACATAGGTTACAAATGTTACAATCTTCCACAGTATTAACCCACTTGTTCCTCAATCAATCAATTAATCCTCAATAACCCTTTGCCCACACTTAACTTACCATGCGTATTACCCCTTACAACTGTTAGGTACACCTTCATTAATGAAACGCCTTTTACTACACGTTGTCAGTAGCCTCGATACCCCCAAGCCCCCAACTTTTTTTATTCTCAACACCCTACCTCCATAACCCCTTGGCTTATAAGCCACACTGCACTGTCCAAAATACCATTGCTACCCTGGTACCGGATAATAAAGCTAAAACAGTTTCTCGCCTGAAGGATGTCAATTGTCACACGACAATAGTTCAAACCCTAACCTACGTGGCTATATTTAAGGTCAGCCGCACAAAAATTGCAAAATTCTAAGAGTCAGAACGCTTGTTTTTTGAAAATTTCAAAGTCTTGGGTCATTTTAAATTCTTTCTTGTCAGTTTTTAAGGGTCAGGATATCAAAATTTCAAAATCCAGAATAGCCAAAGACTTTCGCGGCAAAAGGAGTTGTCAATCGGTATGTCACACGATAATTTCGAAATGTCGACGACTTCGACCGTTTCAAGGTCAAGGGGTCAAAATTTTGAAATTCCAACATAGCCAAAGTATTTTTCGTACGACGACGGTGTAAATCGGTGTCTCACATTACTACTGTACGAAAAAAATCTCAATAGGTCACGTTAGCCCAGGTCACAGGTCAACGAATTTTGAAATTTCAAAATTGCATCAGCCCTACAAAAACTGTTTAAAAACTTTTGGCCGTCTCGGTTTTTTGATAGGTCAACCCAGTCAAAAACCCATAGGCACATTACTTACCCACAAATTAGCTATTTTATGTATATAGATTATTGAGTTATGGTTTGACTGAATGAGTTTACATTCTTGACAGTGTTCTAGTTCTATTTCAGCCAGAAATTAGTGCATGAACATGTGAAATGAACAGAAACATGTTTCAACTATGCTTTAAAAGCTGAAATTAGATTCATTTTAATGAACTTTGCTACTTATTTAACTGACTATATTTCGGATTTCGTATGTTCGTCCTAAATATATCATTCACTATCAAATTAAATTTAAAATACATAATTTACTTGAGTTTTGAAACACGCAACAATAAATGGTTAACTTAATTAGTGCAGTTGCAGTTTGCAGTGTTCAATGTCATAAACATGCACGGTTAAAATTGGAATTTCCTAAGTAATAATAATAATTAATTTTTGTTTTGATAGTTACAAAGCAAACGAGAACTTTTCTTCAAAAACGAAGGCCCAGCTCCGGCTCTGGTAAACTCAGTTAACTCAGGATCTGGTAATGCAGCTAGTGTAACTATGTCTGGGACAGCATCAGGATTAAACAAACCGGAATTAACATCTAGAATGGAATCAATCCGTTTGAATTCCGGCCAGCTCGTAAATACCAATGGAAATAACCTTGAAGACAATAAAGAACGCGAGTCTAAAGAAAAATTAAAGTTGGATCGGCCAGAAAAAGGAGATAAAAGACGAAAAGAATTGGATGGATATGTTGGTTTCGCAAATTTACCAAATCAAGTGTATCGAAAAGCTGTGAAGAAAGGGTTCGATTTTACAATCATGGTTGTTGGTAAGTTTTCTTGTAATTCTGAATGGGTTTAGTTTTGCTACATCTTACCTTCCTTACTGATAATAAGGCCTTATGGCTAAGAATATGTCCTATTCAGAAAATATTTTTTAGGTAATGCAAATTTTTTTTAGTTTCGGACCTTTCAGTTCGGTTTTAATTAACTCCCTAATTATTACGAATGTAGTATAAGCTATATATAGGAGGGTCTGTCTACACCATAGATATGGATAGTATAATACTTACGATTACCGCATACAGTACAGCTTTGATTCATATTATTTTCTTGAATGAAACCCGCATAACCAAAGGGTTTCAAACCGGTTTTTACTATGTAATTACTCCAAACCCAAACCCTTAATCAAGATCTTACTGTGTCACACCCAAAGCAATAATACCGGGTTAATCTACTATAAATTCCCTTTACAACTTAATGTGTGCTAATAACATATACTGCGATATCTTTTATTGTTCTTAACGTACCGTCTAGCGTCTTGTAAACTTGTACAGTTGTACTTTACGGGTATTGTTGCATGCGTTAAAAACTATCGGGTCCTAGAGACAAAAAAGTACTCTCTTCTTTCTTAAAAGTATTTTTTTTTTAAATTAAACTAAATGTAAGCCTATGGCGTAACAACCACTATAGCACACGTGCTGTGGGTGCCATACTGTAATAATAATAATAATAATAATAATAATACATATTTTAATTTGATCACAACTATACAACAATTATTAATATTATTATATTTTTTATATCTTTTAGGGGAGTCTGGATTAGGAAAATCAACGCTGACGAATTCAATGTTTCTGGCAGATATTTATTCACCAGAATATCCGGGACCTTCACTTCGAATTAAAAAAACAGTTCAGGTAGTTTGGACAAGTCGATTGTTTTCAGTTGTATCTGTATCCACAAGTATGCTAACATTGCTAACGTTGTCAAACTGTCTGATGAAGGTTGAAACGTGTAAAGTGCTACTCAAGGAAAATGGAGTAAATCTGACACTAACTATTGTTGACACTCCGGGATACGGCGACAGCATTGATAACAGCCAATGGTAAGATATGCAATATGCAATATAGTGTAATGCTAAAATATATATATATTTTTTAAATGTTTCCAGTATTACGTGTTGTGAACAGTTTATACGAATATCCTGTCCGTTACTGTTACTGCGATAACTCAAAAACGTCTTTACCTAAGTTAGAAAGACCAAATTTGATACACACGTTCTTTGTGTCAATAAATTCAATCACTCTGGGTATTGGACTATCGCTCCAATATTAAAAAACCAAATCTTTGTGTTACCCACCCTATCCTTCCCATGTTAAATAATTAATAAATAATATTAATAAATTTTCTACTACATAATAAAAGTAGCTATCATGGTTCTGTTACTTACAGATATTAACATTTTACATTTTTTATTTGTTGTTGGTATAGTTGGCAACCCGTCTTGGACTTCATCGAGAACCGTTACGAAGATTTTTTGAATGCTGAATCCAGAGTCAATAGGAAACTATTGGTCGATAACCGTGTGCATTGCTGTCTGTATTTTATTGCTCCCTCTGGACACGGTCTAAAAGCGTTAGATATTGAATTCATGAAAAAACTTCACGATAAAGTTAATATCATTCCAGTACTAGCAAAAGCTGATACAATGACTCCAGAAGAGTGCAGCCATTTCAAAAAGCAGGTACTTTCAATTTTAAATTAACTTCACTTGCATGTTCAATGAATACGCTTGTTGTATTCTTGTATTGTGTAATATCGAAATTATATTCATATAAGTTATATATGATTTTTACAAATATGACAAAATCTCTTATTTTTAGGTTTTAAATCAAATTGCCCAGCATAAAATTAGAATCTACGAATTTCCCGACTGTGATGATGAAGAGGAAAATAAAGTAAACAAGCAAATGCGAGAACGGGTACCATTCGCGGTGGTTGGCTCTAACACCGTCGTGGAAGTTGATGGGAAAAAGGCACGTGGAAGGAAATATCCATGGGGAACAGTTTTAGGTTGGTGTAACTATACTGCCATTATTTGATGATTTCCAGTAATCATTGTGTAATTTTTGTCGTGTATTTCTGTAGTTGAAAATCTGGAGCACTGCGATTTCGTAGCCTTAAGAAATATGGTTGTCAGGACTCACCTGCAAGATCTAAAAGATGTTACCAATAATGTTCATTATGAGAACTTCCGATGTCGCAAACTAGCTGGCTTAGGCCCAGATGGAAAACCAGTTAAAGGATTTGACAAGTAAGTTGACCAATGGAACTGATTTTTACGCCGTTATAAATGATACTAACACTTAACATTATTGGTGTTTATTGGTATCTATAATACGTTACTACTACAACTACAACGTTAATTTACACATTATGGTGTAACGACATGATTATGATTAATGTCATATGGGGTTACTCCGAATCGAATTTTTTAAATCGGTAATGGGTTCTTGCTTGTGTTTCATCTTAGTAGTGCTCAATCTCCTGGAGTTCCCAATTGTTTTATTACTATCTGGTAAGTTGTTGCGAGGCAAGGATGTGCAGCCTTTACCATTTGCTATATATTCAAATTTGAAGCTCCCTTGCGTATAGCCAGCTCAAACCCTATATTAAAATTAGAAAACAAGTGTTAATTCCATTATTTTTTTTAATATTGTAGATTTATGTAAAATTTTCATTGCTGATGATAAGTAGTAGTAAGGCTAATGTTTAAAAAACGTGATTTGATAACTTGTTGAAAACGTAGATTTCCGTTCATATCTCAGTCAAGCGAATCAAGCGATCCCTTTTTTTAAATTGCATGGGGTTAACCTAATTTCTAAATCAATGCTATTGTATGCACGTATTTCATAAAAAGGATATTTGGTTTTTTCCAATAACTCGAAGTATTCTCTTTCTAATTACGTTTGACTTGAAATTCCTTAGAAAAGTAGAATATTCAATCAAACAATGAAAACCAGTGTGACGGCTTGGCTATCATAAATGGATTTGATGGATTTTAAATAATGAATACCTATATTTCTTGGATGTAGTTTTAAAAATCAATTCATCATCAATCATCACCATACTCATTTCAATTGAAATAGTTAGCAGCTAATATAGATATTGTAATTTGGCTAACCAATATTGACCATGACTGTAAAAATGGAATGTTTTAATGTTTCACATTGATCAATGTAAATATTGAATGCGTTCGTCTTCTTTTTACATTGAAAAACAATACCTTGATTAATTGCTAAAGATAAGTGTTGCTTAATCCTTAATTAATTGCTATTTAATCAATTTAATGACAATGGAATGCCGCACGATGTCAGAAAATTATATTCACTGAGAGCATTTCAGTTTATCCTATATTTATTTCAAGGAACCCATTGGCTCAAATGGAGGAAGAAAAAAAGAATCACGAGACTAAAATGAAGAAGATGGAAATTGAAATGGAACAAGTCTTTGAGATGAAAGTTAAAGAAAGAAGTCAGCGAATAACAGACTCCGAAAAAGATGTAATACCTCCATTCCGAAACTACTATATTTTTATTTTTCATCTTCACATCGTGATATATGTTTGATTTAATATAGTTAAAACGCCGAGAGGAACAAATGAGAATGCAATTGGAGAAACTACAAAGAGATATTTCTGAAAAAAAGAAACAATTTGAATCTGACAAATCGGGTTGGGAACAAGCTAATGGAATTACGTTTGAAGAACTACGGCGCAGAAGCCTTGAAGCTTTATCCAAAGAGTAAGTTTTTTTCAATTTACGACACTTTATGTATTCATACTTTTCAAACCCTCGTTGGAATCCTTACAAATTTGAGCAAACTCATAATATGTTGTTCAATTACGAATTATTGTATAACGAATTTTAAGATTTATTTGTGTCGCGCCGCGCCGCGCGCACGCTATAGGCGAAACATTTTTGGTGATTGAATTTTCTTTAAAGCTTTTGTACATACATACCGACAAGTATTTAAATTCCGGCTTGGATAAGGGTTTATTGCATTAGCAAAACGCATTTATTTCTCTTTAGTGTTTAATACATTTAAATGTTACTATGTTTGCGCTACTTACTGACGCAATTGTCCTTTTATTGCATGGATGTTAACTGATAGTCCCGATACGATTAATGGTGGTGGTTTTTTCATTTTACTACCGGCGAGTTCTAATATCGTTTTATTAATTGTCATGGGTATGTACTATGTGGGTGGACCAGAAGTGCTTTTATCCGTTTTGTTCAGCTAACCAATTAGATGTGATTGATACACATTGATTTAAATGTTTTCAACTTTGATTTTAAACTCAAAATCAGAGTGACAAAAATGATGGACAATCAAGCTGGAATGGATTTATTGGTGGTGGACAAAGATTGTTACAAAGCTAGCAGTTTGCCTAGCATGGATTTAGAAGATTTGCAGGAGTGGATGGAAACAGCTGGCGATGATTACGATTAAGCACTAAAAAATTGCTGTACAAAAGAACCATATCTTCTGTTGAATGGCTTTGGCTTTGGTGAATTGTTATTCCATTCTCCATTCTAAGGATTTAAAAAAAATATAGTAGCTTTGTCTAGTGCACTTTTGTCTCTACGAGACATTTGATACAATATTGAAAACACCTTATTAATGCAATTTTCAGAATATCTCCGAACAAGTTTTCGACATATTTGTTAACCGATGGTGCTGCATTTAAAAAAGTTTAATAGGAATTATAAATTGTAATCATATCCTACTAATTTTAAGACTTTCGCATTTTATTATTCCTCTGTAAGCTTTTTTAAATTTTTATATCATACTAGGCAGCCACAGGCCCGATATCGGGCCTTAAAATTGTAGATAAACGTTTAGTGTTATCCAATTCTATGGTGGCAGCTAATTTCAAACAAAAAGTTTCAGGCGTGAGCCACAGCAATTTTTACGATTGCACATTGCACCCTTAGGTGAAGATACGGACTCTGAACGTTGCCCTACTCGTTATTGGTTATTTAAACCAACGTCGTTGTTTAAGGGTTCCGATCTAGAACCTTTAAAACATCCATTCTCAAAGAATTCCCCCACTGTCCTATCTAAATAAGTACTATCATTGAACCCTGCCCCAAACACCCTCCATCCCTATTAACATACAACACTAAACCCTTCTATTCTAATCATTAATTCACATTCAAATGGAGATACGTCCTCACTCCGTAAATTTGGCAATGACCAAAATTAGAGCTTTTGGCCGTCTGAAGGTCAGGGTGCCAAAATTTTGAAATTCCAGCACATCAGAAATATTTCTCGGCGAAAGAAGTTGTCAATCTATATGTCACACGACAATTTAGAAATCCACCTATCCCGGTTTTTACTGGGCTTACGCCTAGTATCTAAATACTATCATTGAAGCCTGCCCCAAACACCCTCTGCTCTAATCGCTAATTCACACTCAAAAGGAGATACGTCCTCACTCCGTAAATTTGACAATGACCAAAATTAGACCTTTTGGCCGTCTGAAGGTCAGGGTGCCAAAATTTCGAAATTCCAGCGCAACCGAAAGATTTCTCGGCGAAAAAAGTTGTCAAACGATATGTCACACGATAATTTTGAATTCCAACTCAACCAAAAGCTTCCTCAGTGAAAGAAGAATGTAAATCGATGTATCAGGCGATGATTTAGAAATTTTGGTTTGGAGTAAGGGAAAGGGAACCATTTCTTCAGAGTCCTTTGTTGCCACAATTGTTGCCACCAAATGTTGCCACCAGTGATTTGTAGCCACCAAATGTTGCCACCATCGATTTTGTAGCCACCAAAACGTTGCCACCATGGGACTCAGAAAAATAAATGTGTTGCCACCATTGTTGCCACCGTTTATTTTGTAGCCACCAAATGTTGCCACCATGAGATATGTGTTGCCGCCAAGAGATATGTGTTGCCACCATTGTTGCCACCACCGGATTTCGAAAAAATAAATGTTATTACCGTACAGACCATCTCAAGGGTCACATGCATGAGTCCCATAGTGGCAACGTTTTGGTGGCTACAAAATCGATGGTGGCAACATTTGGTGGCTACAAAATCGATGGTGGCAACGTTTTGGTGGCGACAAATCACTGGTGGCAACATTTGGTGGCAACAATGGTGGTAACAAAGGACTCTGAAGAAATGGTCCCCTTTCCCTTACTCCAACCGAAATTTTGACGACTTTGACCATTTTAAGGTCAAGGGGTCAAAATTTTACAATTCTAACACAACCAAATGATTTTTCGGCGAAAGTAGTTGTCAATAGATATGTCACACGATAATTTCGAAATTTCGACAACTTTGACCGTTTCAAGGTCAAGGGGTCAAAATTTTAGAATTCCAACATAGCCAAACTATTTTTCGAAGCACAGCGGTGTAAATCGATATGTCATTCGACCATTTACGAACAATATCACATTAGGTCAGGTTGGTACAGGTCACAGGTCACGGAATTTTAAAAGGTCATATAGCCTACGCCAGTTTAAAAATTTTTTAAGAATTTTTGGCTATTTCAGTTTTTTGAAAAGTCAATACAGTAAAAAACGTATAGCTGGAACATCAGTTACAAACAAATTAGCAGTTATATGTATACTAGGCAGCCACAGGCCCGATATCGGGCCTTAAAATTGTAGATAAACGTTTAGTGACAGCCTACTATATTATCCAATTCTATGGTGGCAGCTAATTTCAAACAAAAAGTTTCAGGCGTGAGCCACAGCAATTTTTACGATTACACATTGCACCCTTAGGTGTAGATACGGACACCTCTGAACGTTGCTATACTCGTTATTGGTTATTTAAACCAACGCCGTTGTTGAAGGGTCCCGATCTAGAACCCTTAAAACATCCAGTCCCCAAGAATTCCCTCACTGTCCTATCTAAATAAGTACTATCATTGAACCCTGCCCCAAACACTCTCCATCCCTATTAACATACAACACTAAACCCTTCTAATCACTAATTCACATTCAAAAGGAGATACGTCCTCACTCCGTAAATCTGGCAATGACCAAAATTTGACCTTTAGGCCGTCTGAAGATCAGGGTGCCAAAATTTTGAAATTCCAACACAACAGAAAGATTTCTCGGTGAAAGAAGTTGTCAATCTTTATGTCACACGATAATTTCGAAATTTCGACGACTTTGACCGTTTCAAGGTCAAGAGGTCAAAATTTCAGAATTCCAACAAAGCTAAAGTATTTTCCGAAGCTCAGCGGTGTGAATTGATATGTCACACGACCACTTACATACAATATTACGCAAGGTCATGTAAGCCTAGGTCACAGGTCACAGAATTTCAAAAGGTCATATAGCCTACGCCAGTTCAAAATTTTTTTAAGAATTTTTGGCTATTTCAGTTTTTTGAAAAGTCAACACAGTAAAAAACGTATAGCTGGAACATCAGTTACAAACAAACAAACAAATGGCCACTCTTATGTATATAGATAGATTTTGTTTTTGTTCTTTGTCTAAACTTCTGAATATATTATGCATTTCTATAGTCAGGACTATACATGAACATATAATACAGATGCATTGATACCATTTTGGCTGCGAAAATCTTTGTTGAAGACTAACAATGAGGTAGTTAATAAAAAAATCATGTTATTACCTTTTAACATTTGCCATTTTCCTCTTTGCAATATTGCATTCTTCAAAATGTCAACCAAACTAGAAATGTTAATGGGGTAATCACTCTTACTTGCTTTTTTTTTGTTTTCTATAAGCTTTTCCTTCTTGTAGAATTCCCAAGGGACCAATTGACCTTTCGGGATATACCAAGCTATTGAATATTATTTCTGAATCAAGCCATTTGCTTTGCTACGTAAAACTAATGTTCTGCCAGCCACCGCACCGCTCTGAGTTTATAGAATTCAATTAAGATACTGACATTTTTTAAATGTCAGGATCTTACTACTACATCACCAAAGCAGAAAAGCTTCCAAAAACTGTAAATCATAACACTTCAAAGATGTTTCCACTTATCCGGCTTATTGTAGAAATTAACTAAAAGAACATATTTATTTATTTATATAACATATTCGAATCTATCTTCATCCTTTTAAATTTTAAATATAGCTGATTAGTTTCATTTGAAAATAACCCGTTAACTTGTAAAATTTCAAAATCTTTGTAATTGTGTTTGAACTTAATTCATTTATGTTGTTTTTGTTTGTTTTTGTTGCTTTTCGTTTTGGTGGAGTCAGGGCTAGTAAACAAGTGAAAGGAAAAGACAAAAAAAAGGCGGTTGGACTGGTTGGGATGTCCAAAGAAGATACTTCAACAGTTGCGGTTCCACTAAGAACCACATCGATTCCATTTTCCGGTTCAAACGCTGCTAATATAAATGCTGCTGGCGAATCACATGTCAGTAGTAATGCGAATGGTTCATCTCCATCCTCTAAAACTGTTACCATCAAGCGCAGCAAATCCATGCCTAAATCACGGAGAACCTCGTTCAGAGGTCATGAATGTACACAATCATAATTATGAAATCGGAACCCAAGTGCAATTAAATCATCTGTTACCATTTTATAGACATTAGCTAATGCGTTTTAGTTTATAAGGGTGTGTGTTTGTCACGATAAACTGTAACGCATCACTTCAATATTATATTATTAGAAACCGCATTGTTTGTAGTTGTTCAAAGCTAAAAATGATTATTGCCAAATCGCAAAATGGCAACGAATTGCTTTCCATACTTTCTAATACCACGAATTTCTTGTAACAGTTTGAACTCGAATTCGTATTGTAACAATTTCACCTCTAAATTCATTCAATATGACGAGCTAATGATCTCGATAGTAATTATGTTTCCTAACGATGTAGTGACACTCAAGTGACTACGCTCATTCAGCCAATAGAGGTAGTAATTCAATAATTCAATAAATGGATTTAAAACTAATCACTTTCGCAATTAAATACAAATTATGTGTATTTAAATTATTAAATAAATCGACATATCTCGAACTCGAACATTTGGAGGTAAAGAATTTGTTTAGTCATCTATGTACTTCCATAAAAGAGTTTTAAAAAAGGTAATCTTTTATTCAAGATTGTAAGGATTCCAAAAATGCCTTATTATAATAACGCACTGTATTTGTATATGTGTGAATACATAAATAATTACACTGTAATCTTTCATTTTAGGGCAATGGATGGGAAGAAACCAAAGAAGAAGGGAATTTTTTAGTCCTGCACTGAACGAATGCCGAAGATCGCAATATACTGTTTACAGTATATTGGATGATTAGCCAAGTCACACCTCATTCTCATAAATAGCCATGATAATGATTCCCATCTGTAAAAGTCTTTTGTAAATCTTGTGTTTCGCTGTCTCCAGCTCATTCTCCAAACACTAACATTTTCGTATATATAATATATACCGCAAATATTAAATTTAGTATTGTAATAATTGTAATTGTATTAAAATTTCTAACAATAGTAGCAGATTTCTACTTGCATTAATGGGATTGTCCATTGTGTATCTAGGTCATAGAAATAGAAATACATTTAGATGATAATAATAATTATAAGATCTATCGGTTTTCCAATTTGTTGAACCAATGCATGTGCGCTTTTGACTATAGCGTGTGAGTATAATATAACTCGATATTACTACAAATTGTTGGCTAAGTATTTGCTCATGTGTTTCCTAATAATGAATAAACCGATGTAACGGGTGTAACCAAGTGTTGAAAACGTCACCTTAATTAAACCGAATCTTAATGTCCCCCAAAAGCCCGGGTTTTGCACCCTGCGCCCTGGTGTCAGTGGGAGTGGTCCCGTATACGTCAAAGATGTTTTATTAGTTATGGGAATCGTTTAAACCCCATATCTCAATTTCCCCCAAAAGCCCGGGTTTTGCACCCTAGTGTCAGTAGGAGTGGTCCCGTATCCGTCAAAGATGTTCTATTACTCATGGGAATCGTTTAAACCCCATATCTCAATTTCCCCAAAAATCCCAGGTTTTGCACTCTGAAATATAGGTTCAGGGTATTATCATGTATAGATGATAGACATAGAGTGTAATGTAAACTACCTAAGCGTCAGTTTTAAAATGAGTAAGAGCTCTATCCTGGCGTTGGACTCCTACATATCACTATTCTGTTTGATTTAATGGTTTGTTTTGGGGTTTAATTGATGGGGGGCTGGGGGTGTGACCGATTTGACCCAAGTTCGAACTTAGCCTCACTCTTGAGCCAAGGAACAAGTGTACAAAATTTGGTGACCGTAGGTCAAGCCGTTCTCCAGTTATCGCTCGGACAGACGGACGGACGGACGGACAGACGGACGGACGGACAGACGGACGGACGGACAGACGGACGGACGGACAGACGGACGGACAGACGGACTTGTCGTTCGCATAAAGTGTTTTCAACACTTAATAATGCTATTACTGCTAATACAGAATTTTATAAACAGATTTAAGATAATACTCTAGAAAACGCTATCGTATAAATAAAGTATGCTTTTACAGTGTTATATTTGATTTATGATTTTTTTATAAACCTATTTAGTCGTTAGACACTTGCTCTTATTATTCTAAATTAGTAGACGTAAAGAATTGCCTCGTTGGAATAGTATTATTCGTAAGAGGAAGGTTAGAGACAGGTTGTATCTTCTACAAGAATGCCAAGCACCGTTATAAGATTAATTTAATCTGAGATGGACGCAATGGAGGTTTCCAATTTCCATACACATCATAGTAAATATGATAATACTTCTATTAACTGGAGCACTATGTGACCAGGATTCAAAAGAGTTTCTTAATGAATTGTATTACCGAAACAAATATTTGTATGCAAACTAAAAGTTTCAAATCTTCAAAGTCGAGCTCTCGGAATGATTCAGAATTTAGATAGTTTGAGCACCGACACATTATTTTTCATTCAATAAGGAATTATGAATTATATTATTTAAATGCTCCATATTCTAAGTTCAACGATAAAATGAGACTGTCAGCCCATAGACATAATATACTAAAGTACCTTTTGTAATTGTTAATCGCTTAATCAATTTGTATTACTACTATTTTATAATGAGATTGTTTTTTATGTGATGGCCAATAATAGATTAGATAGGCGAGTACTAGGTATTGGAATTTATTCATGTAGAAAATTGACCAGGTATAATATTGAAATGAATATACCTAAGTAATGTTAAAAAATTGTATCTTCAAAGAATTCAGCAATTAATTGTATTTAATACTTCTTTCTACTTTCTGTGGCATTAAATAAATGTACGTAGCTAAATACAAAGTGCATTACCACCCTGAAAATGCGTTGTTTCTTTTGTTTCATAGAAATATCAAAAATAGCAATTCGGTTTGGAGATGAATATTCTACTTGTTATGTAGAATGCGTCTGAAGCTCTGACTAAAAAAAATTGTCATTGCCCAGCTTGAATTTCTATTTTTTATGTGAGTTGCAAAATACGACAAAATCCCGACCCAACCACAACTCTTTTGATCAGTTTCATGAAACTGGAAAAGCCGTGGAAAAGCAGGGGAATGAACAAAGAGGATGGATTCGAGAGTGCGGGATCTGTTGTGGGAAATGTGTAACCAAGTGACAGGAGGTAACGCGGCAAGGAATCTCAAACTTGAATTAGATTTTAAGCCTTCTCATCTCATCCACTTTTGATTGAGAACTCATCCATCGTCGCTCGATGTTCCAGAGACAGAAGGACGTTCGTCTTTTATTGATTGAGCCTGAGAAACTTTTTCGGAATTTTATGAAGAGTTTTTTTTTGTTTAGAAATACAAAATATATATTTCTGGAGTTACCCGAACTGTTTTTCTTCATTTAACATTCAAATAGAACATCCATATCGGTGATTCACGCAGTTTGCAGTGCAGTTAAGACATAAAGAAAGAACAAAGAACTGCAAACGGTAGATAGATTAAATTTATGTCGGATTTTGGATTTCTTATTTTCAAATTTTTTAACTTTTTAAAATTAATTTAATTTTAGAAATTTCTTGAAATTCTAAATCAATTCGCAATAATGAAATTGCATTTTGAATTTAAATTCAGAATGTTAAATAAATGTTGAATGTTCCATCAATATCAAATGTCAATGTTCTGTTGTTTAATAATGTTTGATGTTGTGTGTTGTATTTTGATTTTCACATTTTGCATTTTTGATTTTATTTTAATATTAATTAATTGTGATATTGAATATCAAATAATAATGAATATAGATCGAAACACATAATTCATAATTACGTATTATAAATTATTATGTGTTTTGTTTGCAGTTTGCAGTTGCTTAAATTCTGATTTCTAAGCATACGCTGTCACAATGGCGGATGTTACCAAACAGACCCCCAAGGAGGAATTTTCAAAGTCAAAGGACGACAAAAAGCCAGAAAATGCTAAGGACAAGAAGAAGGAGGAGGAGCTGAGCGAGGAAGATAAGTTGTTACAAGTAAGCCTTCACATATCACATAAATACACTAAACAATATAAAATATTGAATATAGCACGAGAGACACCATCCGCATACAGCCAGCAATTTTCAATCTTATTTCTTTTGAAACTAACATCTGGGATATGAAATTTCTAATTTGGCGTGTATGATAATTTAATCCATTATAGGAAGAGCTTGATCTGTGCGTTGAGCGTTTACAAGAGCCTAACGCCGAGTTGTACAACTCCGCTTTAGAGAGCATGAGCACACTTATCAAAGCGTCTACCACATCAATGACTTCGGTTCCTAAACCTCTGAAGTTTTTGAGAAAGCATTATCAAGCAATGAAGGACATTCATGGAAAGATTGTGGATCGCAAAACAAAGCAGTTTTGTGCGGAAGTCGTGTCTGTTCTTGGAATGACTTGTACCGAAGGACGGGACTGTCTGGACTACAAGCTACTTGGAATGGACAGAGACATTGGAGAATGGGGCCATGAATATGTTCGCCACCTTTCTGGTGAAATTGCCGAGGATTGGTAATTTTAACAAAAATTTCTTTGTCACTATTTCATCTTTCACTTTCACCGTATTTTAATTTTTAATTGAATCATAATTTAATATTGATCTCATATAATACATAACTTTACATTTTCCCTTCATAGGAATACGGATGTAGAAGAGAAAGAAGGAGAAGAAAAACTAACCGAAGAAGCAAAAGATAAAGCTAAAGAAGATCGAAAACAGAAACTTCTCGTGCTTGCGGAGAAGATCATACCATATAACTTGAACCACAATGCAGAAGCAGAGGCATGTGACTTAGCTATGGAAATCGAGCATTTGGAGCTTTTGGAGCGGTGTGTAGATGAGGATTCTCACCTTCGGGTGTGTGCGTACATGACCAACTGCGTTGCTTATGTTCCTGATCCTGAAAATATGGAGCTTTTGAAGACGTCATTGAGAATTTTTAGAAGGTTCCGTCAATGGCCAAGGGCACTTAGAGTAGCTCTGCAGCTGAATGATTCGAGTCTGGTGGAGGAAATATTGAAGGAATGTCCCGATGAATCAATTCGAAAGCAACTTGCTTTCATGATCGGCCGTCAGCAGGTTAGCTTGAGGACGTTAATTATAGTCTCTTTTTATTAAGGCTATTAATTTAATATATTAATTTAATTACGTATTAGATCCTGTGAAAATTTTTGTATTCTATTGGATACGTTAACTTCAATATTTACGCCTAAATTGTCAGAATGGGCACAGAATATTAAAATCTTTTATTAATATTGTAATCTGAAATTAGATTCACACTGAAATACCTGCGGAAATTCCAAACCAAGATGAGTTAACCGAAATAACAACCAACAGTTTATTGAACACCAATTTCCTCGCACTTGGGAGAGAATTGGACATACTTGAACCAAAAACTCCCGACGAGGTCTACAAAACTCATTTAGGTAATTATCATTCATGAATTATAAATACCAATTGGTAAAGGTAACACCAAACTATCGGTACATTATTACAAGTTTGAGTTGCAATTGTAAGAGACTTGTAATTTACGACTTTATATTTTTCAGATGGACCGCGACAAGCATTTGGTAGCCAAGTCGATTCAGCACGGCAAAACTTGGCTGCTTCTTTCGTATCCGGTTTTGTTAATGCAGGATTTGGTCGGGATAAGCTTCTAACAGAAGATGGCAACAAATGGCTATACAAAAATAAAGAACACGGGATGTTGAGCGCAACAGCTTCGCTAGGGCTCATTCTGCTCTGGGATGTGGATGGAGGTCTTGGTCAGATTGACAAATATTTGTACTCAGCTGAAGACTACATTAAAGCTGGAGCATTACTTGCGTGTGGAATTGTCAACTGCGGCGTACGCAATGAGTGTGACCCTGCTTTGGCTTTACTATCAGACTATGTTGTCCATCAGAGTCAAACCATGAAAATTGGCTCCATCCTTGGGTTAGGACTTGCATATGCTGGAACTAATCGAGAAGATATCATATCGTTATTGGGGCCCGTTGTAGGGGATACACAAGTAGGAGTTGAAGTAGTTGGATTGGCGGCCCTTGCATGCGGTCTTGTAGCGGTTGGAACTTGTAATGGGGCTGTTACCGAGTTACTTCTTGAGTGTCTAATGGAAAAAACTGAAGCCGAACTTAAAGAACCTCCAGCCCGGTATATTGCACTTGGACTAGGTCTAACCTATTTAGGTAAACAAGAACAGGTGGAAACAGTTCGTATGGCGCTGGAAGTTATTCCAGATCCGTTTAAATCAATGGCCACAACTTTGGTTGAAGTATGTGCATACGCTGGAACGGGAAATGTGTTGAAGATACAGAAATTACTCCATGTATGCTCTGAACATTATGAGCCAGCCGCTCAAGACTCTAGCAAGAGCAAAGACGACGAAAAACGAAAAAACAAGGAAAGTAGCAAATCTAAAGAAAAGAAAACTGCAGCGACCGACGAGAAAGATAAGGCCGGAAGTTCCAGTTCATCAAAAGATAAACCAAAGGAAAAGGAAATTGTTGACCTCAGCATCCAACAATCTGTTGCAGTAATCGGCATTGCTCTTATAGCTATGGGTGAAGATATTGGAACTGAAATGGCTTTCAGGAGTTTCGGACATTTGCTAAGATACTGCGAACCTGCCATCCGGAAGGCAGTGCCACTTGCACTTGCGTTGTTGTCCGTTTCAAACCCAAGGTTGACGGTACTGGACACATTGAGTAAGTTCTCACATGATGTAGACAGCGAAGTTGCCCTTAATTCCATATTCGCCATGGGTATCGTCGGAGCTGGGACCAACAATGCTCGTGTTGCAGCAATGCTACGACAACTTTCCCAGTACCATGCTAAGGATTCCAATAACCTCTTTATGGTCAGAATTGCACAAGGTCTCGTACATCTTGGGAAGGGTACAATGACACTATCCCCTTTCCATTCTGACCGGCAGCTACTTTGTCCTGTTGCATTAGCTGGTTTACTAAGCACGCTGTTTGCATTTTTGGATGTCAGAGGGACGATTCTAGGTCGCGGTCATTACATGTTGTACTGTTTGGCAACCGCCATGAACCCTAGAATGTTGGCGACGTTTGATGAAAACCTGCAACCCCTTCCAGTTTCAGTTCGAGTTGGTCAAGCATTGGATACAGTTGGAGTTGCTGGCAAGCCTAAAACTATTACCGGATTTCAAACATATACTACTCCTGTGTTGCTTGGACATGGGGAAAGAGCCGAACTCGCTACCGATGACTACATTGCTTTGTCACCCATATTGGAAGGGTTCGTTATTCTTCGAAAAAACGCCGACGCTAGTAATTAATATGCAGATAGTACCGAAGGATGTCGTATTTATGTCCCAACCAAAATTTTCAACTAAAAATATTTAATCACAGTTTGCGGTCCGACTGACCTAACATTTTTTACTTACTGTTTCCAAATTCTGTTGTGCAAAGATAGATACTACACTGTAATTAATATGAATCTTGGAAATACAATAAAAGGGTAAGGTAAAAGTTGTCAAAAAACAAGTTATTTATATCTTTAATTTATAATACAGTATTACAATACATGTGACATGGCTTATAGGCACAATACCGAGTGCATAAATTCAGTTAGTAATCTCATATTTTTGCATAAGTTGAATAAGCTGGTCTGGAACAATATTATCTCGTTCTGCAATAGTTGATAGCACACTCGAAGTACCATAAGCTCCCTTTAGTTCTTCTATAAAAGTATTCAACCATTTCTTAGTTTCCACAATATCGTTTGCATTATTGTAACAGATTGCTGTTTGCAGAGCAAAGCGGATGCCTTCTCGTCCCAAACATGTCGAATTTGAAAGACGATAAGATGATGCAAAGTGTGTTGCTGCAGTCTTAAAATTCTGATTATTTTTTTGACAGTATCCCATTTGTCGATTGATCCAAAAAAGAGAAAAGTTTAGAGCAGGATTTTCAGGTCGGAGAGCTTCAAGTTGAGATTTTATCAATTCGAATGGCACCGATTCCTCATCTTCGGTGATCCTGCATGTTTCAACAAATTGTTCCATTAATTTCGCACGCTGTTGGTGAATTTGTTGCGACTCGTGTTCTTCTATTTGACAAAGCTGACAACGACATTGAAACCCGTATCCTCTCATATCCAATTGTCTTTCCACATAGGTTTTGGTAGGTACAAAATAACTTATTAGAAGCTCATCACCTTTAGTTATGTTCTTTATAGCCCGAAGAATAAAAAAATCTCCATATTTCTGAGAATCACAATTGATATTCACGCAGCTGTGGTTCAAGTACGATGGGAGTATCCACAGGCCATATGAATTAACGCTTCGAATTTCATCGATCACAGTCTTGTTGGGTTTTTTATTGGGATTTGGATTACATGCGGTGAAGTAGCTGTTATAATAGCAAATCCAATTTATTCGTTCCAAATCTTCGACCGTCAAACCCGCATCTGGATTTCCTTGTGAAAAAGTTGCCTCAATTTCCATATGTTTTAATTTAGGTCCAGCGTAAAGTTTGAAAAATTCCTTTCTAGTTTCGGGATTTGCTCTGAGTATGTCTGTAACAACCGCTACAAGTTGAGAATGTCTAGAGTCCTCCATGTATTCATCCCCATTTGGATTTACTTTACGCGTTTGTATTACACCTCGTGGCCCCTGATTAGGTAAAACTATTGCAAATGCCTTGGTTCCTAACAAAACTTGACCCCTCTGTATATTTTCGGCAGCGACGAGACCTCTTCCTTTACCAATGATGTTTTGAACCGTTACTGGGCCTACGTAGTCCGCACAGTCATACGTTTGTTGTTGTTTCTTAATAAGTTCTTGCATATTGTATTTACCAGTCGCACTCTCATTTTTCATAGACCGTGAGGTTGCGATGAGATTCAAAACGCCTTTTCTGTAAGTTTTATCAGCGTTCCACTCAAGAACTGTTTCCAGAAAGCCAATAATTTCGTCATACTGCTTCAGACCCCATAAGGATTTCGCCAATCGTCCAATCGTTTTGATATTAGGCTCTAGAAGTTCCAATTGTAAGCATTTATAAAGATCATTTTTGGCCTGGTTATATTTTTTTACTCGGATTAATGCAGCTCCTCGATTTGAAAGGACTTCTGTTTCTTGAGGAGCGATCTCCAACAGTTCTGAAAATTTTTGAATAGCTTCATGCATGTTTCCACCAACAAAGGCAACATTTCCTTGTCTATTTAGATGCTTCAATCTCTCTTTGCTTCGAATAGCATCTTCATGACGTCCTTCTTCTGATTCCATTGCAATTTTTCTGATTCAATTTCATAATGCATAGTTAGAATTTGTAAAAAAAAATCAACCACAGTCATAGTCATACAGTTATAGAATCGACACCATGATAGAAATGGATAATATAGAATCGACAGTGATCGACACCCTATTCACTGTTTCTGGATATATCGATTTTTTTATCGCAGGAAATGTGTTCAGGCGGACCAAGAGAACATACCTCTTCTAATTTTGAATGTGGTAGATTAGTATGTTTCCTTTGATTATAAAGATTGTTTTATATTTTCAGCATGCACGGAACACTGTGAAGTTCAAAGTTTGATAGGACTTCGCCAAACGTCCACTACAAACAAACAATTAAAAGCAAATCATCATTATATTTATAATAGCAAAATTACTACCAAGAAGGAGGGTCAAACAAAACTTTTGGGTTTTGTCTTTTGTTTCTAAAAAATTGAATTGCATCATTTGCGTCTTGTGTTCGTGTACAAAGTACAAACGTCAAACGTTTTACGTTGCACCGTTGCACGACTTGCACGTTGATTGATATGCGTTTGCGTGTAGCGTCAATATGTGATATTAACGTTAACGTACCAAATCAGAAGTCCATGACAGGACAAGAATCACACTATCATTCACAACTTACTATAATTTCTAAACTCTTAATTATTTCAATAAAAATTACTTGGATAATTACAAATTATGAATAAATGCATATACGGGTTCGGGATCGGGACTCTGAGTCGGGTATTAGATTAAATTGAGGTATGATATGCTGATTGAAAAGTTTATATTGCCCCAGCCCCCAGCAGACTCGTGGATTATTTATTTTTACCGCTGCTGCTACAGCCGCATCCTCCATTCGCCTGCTTCTAGTTTCAACTTTCAATCAACAAATTCAACTTGTATATAAAATATAAGGCATGGCATGGTTTCTCTCACTCACTCTCATTGTCTCATTCTGTTCTCCCTCCGCACTTGAAGTCACGCAGTTCAGTGTTCAGTCGTAGTCTGCTGAGTCTCCTTTGTCTTTGATCTTTAGTTATGTTTCTCTTAAAGTCTCCGAAATTCGAAGTTGGCATTTAATCTCCTCGTTACAAAACAACAGAGTGAGTTCACGTCTGTTTTCAGACGCTTTGAATGTCCAAATTTTGGACATTACGACAACGACAACGACATTAGCAGCCAGCCAAAACCAATCCAAGGCAACTCGAAGCAAAGCACAAAACTAATTCTGTATTCAGTATTCCGTTTTGGACGAAATTCTTACGTCTATTTTGTATTTTTATTTATATTTATTCCCTCGACCTATGACCTACAGATATCGTTTCTCGCCACGCGTTTCACCGTTGAAAAATAAAAGTCACCATCCATCAACTTGGGAGTTGTCAGCAGGCAGGTCACAGGTTGTCATTGTGCATTGCAGTCAACAGTAATAAAAAAGCTGGAATTGAGAATTTATAATTGTGAATTGAATATGAAAACTAACTTTAATTAGGTATATGATTATGAATTTGAATTTTTGTAATATTATTATTACTTTTAGAATGGCCGACTCTGCTACCGGTCTTGTCAACGTTACTGCAGTCGAAGATGAAATTAATCCAGCGGTTCCTGCACCAAGCCTGTTGAATAAGGGAACGCCTGTACTAGATAATGGTAATGGTAATGATGACAGCTTCACCAGCAGCGATTGCAATAGGGAAGGCGACACGGACATTTCTGAGAATAACGAAGATAAACATGCTTACGTTGAGCATTTGTCTAAACGAACTGTCACCTTGTATTTGGTAAGAGAACAAGTTCAAGTTCATGTCGTTATATGATAGTTTCATTTCGTTCAGAACAATGACGTAAAAGTAAAATCTTTTAAGCTGAGAAGTGTAATATGTAATTGTAATTAAATTAGGCAGTTATTAGTTCGTTTTGTTGTTATTTTTATTTCCAGGAAGGACTTCCAGTCCATATTCTGAAGAAGGTTCGAGCTCTTAAAAACAACCAATTGGAATTAAACAAGATCAGCGTAAAGTACTATGAGGAAGCGCATCAGTTGGAGTACAAGTATTCCATTTTGATGAAGAAACATTTTGACATGGTATGTATGTGTATATTTTCAACAAAAAAAACTATTAACTTGTCTGAACTAGGAAAAATAAGAACGTGGCGTCGCTACACGTATATACAACTAGTTTAGGAGTGACCCGTTGTACGACCGATTAACTATTCTCAGTCTCACATATTGGAATTTAAAACGAAGTTTGTGATTGTATTGTGTCTATTTATAGCGACGAGCCATTGTTACAGGATTGTACGAACCAACCAACGAGGATTGCGATTTGGGAGACTTCAATGTTGATCCCAATATCCAGAGTGGATCAATCGTGAACGAGTCTATTGGAGCTGAACAAGACCATAATGGGTAAGTTATAAAAATTTAAAACAATTCTTGTACTAAAAAACATTCAACAGGGATGGATTAACGATCTACTACTCATTATTAGTATTCCTTCTTTTACTTCTCCCTAACCCGTAGAGAGGAAAAGCCTGCTGTAGTCGGGATCCCTGATTTCTGGATGAACGTTTTCCAAACGGCTGAAACGCTGAGTATGCTGTGTGATGAACCGGACTATGACATCCTAAAGCATCTCGTCGATATTGAGATTGAGGTGATGAACGATCCTATGGTAAGAAAATGACATGCTATTTGTTACAAAAAATTAATATCTTAATTAGTATGCTTCCTTGATAATTTGATTGAACGATACTGTGTGGGATGTTAATTCTGTTTAGGTCTATAAACTGCATTTTTGTTTCTCTCCAAACGAATATTTTTCAAATAATGTTCTCACAAAGACGTATGATATGAAGTGTGATTTGGATGCCGACAATCCTTTATCATTTGAGGTACATAATGTTGGGACCGAAATAATTATATTTAACTAAAATAGGAATTTATTTACTTGTAACTAATTAAAATATCAATATTTTTATAGGGTGTGCAGATCATCAAAGCTACTGTAAGTTGCGTGTCTATATTAATCGTATTTTCTGTTATATGGAAGATGTAATTTCATTCGTTCAGTGTTTAAAACCGCTTCCCCTTTAGGGATGTACAATTGATTGGAACGATGGGAAAGATGTCACCGTGAAAACCATCATTAAAACACAAGTACATAAGAAAAGTGGAGCCGTTCGAACAATTACTAAGACAATCCCCGTTCAGTCATTTTTTAATTTCTTCAATCCTCCAGTCGGTTAGATGATTTTGCTTTGACTTTTTACGTTATGGTTTGGTATTTGGAATACTTGCAATTAATGGTAAATGTATTGGGTATTGATTCCTAGTTACGGAAGATTTGATGGGGGACGAATTGGAGGAAAACAAGGAGGCCTTAGCATCTGACCTGGAAGTGGGGCTGTATATTAGAGAGCAAATAATACCACGGGCAGTCTTATTTTTTACTGGCGAAGCACTAGACCTGGACGACAGTGATTATACCGACGAAGAAGATGATTCTTACGAGTTAGACTCCAGCGATGACAATGGAAAAGAAGAGTGTTAGAGGAAGCATGCATAACCTACTGTATTTACAATTTTAATTTGAGTATATTTGATTAGCCTTGCAAAACTTTAGCAATGGATACCTTTGCGAATGTTAATTGTCGTAAGATCAATGTATTTATTTACTGCAGTTACATTGTCTGAAATTCCAAATCAAGATTACTCAGCTTTCAATAAACTTGGCATCTTTACTTATGTAATGCCGGCTTGGCTGTTGACTATTATTTACGCTAACGTTAGCAAATGATAATTATTCCACGACAGGACACATGTTGATAGCATTACATCTCTAGTAGACAAATTAGATTTTAAATGTTCAAAACATTTTGTATCTTCACAATTCACAACTACATTACGTTTCTTGGACATCGCTTTAATGACCTAATTATGATTCTTTACGTAATTTGACAGTAATTTACCAAGTTGCAAGAAATTAACCTAATAACGTGTGAAATTGTCATAAGTCATAATTCGCAAAAACAAAAAATAATTAGACGACTATGGAAGTTGAAGCATTTTGTCTTTTAGAGTATAATGTGGATGGTAAGGTGATTCTGAATCATTGACTGTGTTGGAAAAAAGAAAAAGAAACCTTTTCGTACAAACATTATTTTTAGAACAACTACAAAAACTCCCGACCTGAATTAGATTCCTGTCTGTATGTGTATACATTAACATTATACACAATGTATTGGTAAAGGGTTCTTAGTGTCAGAGTGGTTAGTTGCATGAAAGTGCCAAAACCCGTATATTTCGGTCGTAACTTTTTTGCAAACTACGTGTGGGTTTCAATTTTAAATATTTTCAGTTTTATCAAAAAATCTATTACACTGATTTTGTAAAACCTCACCTTGGTTGTTAAACTGGTAAGTATCCAATTGCTCTATAGCAGCGTCCTAATCTCCTAATAGATCAAATGGATTTCAAGGTAATTAAATAATTACAGATACTGCTATATTCCATATAATACTCAGATCTCAAAATCAGATTTATAAGATAAACTTTGATCATGAATGTTGAATATTTTTAGGACAAAAATGAGGTTTGTTACGAAATTAAAAATTCGGAAGAACTAGGAAGATACCTTATAGCAGGAAGAGACTTAGCGGCCTTGGAAATTGTAATCTGTGAGAAACCTATAGTCTGTGCACCTGCAGACGATCCTCAATATGAATCGTTAGGACAGATTCCAACATGTTTGGGTTGCTTTGCTAGGCTTCCAAGCAACCTAAATACTAAATGCTCAAAATGTGGCTGGCCCGTCTGTGATACAGATTGCGAAACGGTGTGTCGTTGCTCTTGCATTACTTTCATTGGGACTTCAAATGAAGTATTTTACAATATAATTGTCGTCATTTTGCAATGCTGGGAGCTTAAAAATGTATACCATTCTTATAGATAAGTCATCATGCAAAGAACGAGTGTCACCTGTTCCAATCGAACGAGGTCCCCTTTGCAACGCTTCCATACAAGCACCTCCTCAACGAAACAATATTCGTTCTCCGTAGCTTGTTCTTAAAAAACAGGGATCCACAAACTTGGGCGGATGTAGTATTGAAATTTGAGCATCACACCGAGACTCGAATGTCAAAACCTGACTGTGTGGAGAAGGATAAAGAAGTTTTAGCTAACCTCTTTGAAATTCAAAAACATTGTAACATCAAAGATCCATGGCTTAGAATAGACGACGACGAGGTGACTTTGATTAGTGGAATTATAAATGTAAACGCTTTCAGCTCAACAAAACTGGAAGACGAATGCAGATCCCGAAGGGTCCGCAGACGAGTTACGTAAGTTAAATTCGTTTTGTTTTCATATAATTAATAAAACCGGCTATGAAAACAGCCTATTTTGTTCCGTAGTATTTGTCAATGCTTGTACCCAACTGCGACTCTACTTGCCCATCAATGTGTCCCGAACGCCAGTTGGACAATATCGGCGTCCCCTCATTTTGAACAAACTATTCGGACCACAGTCCCCATAAAAAAGGGAGAGATGATATCCATTGCATACGCAACAAGAGAAATCATGTGGGCCACGCTGCAACGTCTTGTCTCAACAAATGACGTTGCTCACTTCGTATGTCAATGTTTTCGCTGCGTTGACAAAACCGAATTAGGAACTTACATCGGAGCGGTAAGGTGCAAAAAGTGTCAGGATACCGAACAGGGATATCTTCTTCCAGAGTTCCCTACAAACCTGGAATCGAATTGGCAATGTCAGAATCCTATCTGTCAATCTGAAAAATCCGTTCAGGAAATCGTAAAGCTTTTGCATAGAATTGAGCGGGAATTCGATCGGATTAAGGGTACCGCACATTCCGCTGACGAAGAAGTTTCCGAACTTGAAGATCTTTACAAGGACAGCCGAGACAAGCATCTTCATAAGAATCACTATCTTCTTCAAGAGATTTCTCTACGAATTGTAAATAGAAACGCCTTCTCCTTCTACTGTTTGAGTACCGAAGACATAGATCGATATTTGTTTCACTGTTTCGCATTATTGCGATTAAGCGACATTTTAAATCCAGGTTTTTGTAGGGCAAGGGCAATAGTACAATTTTATGCTAGTCAAGCGCTAATGGTACAAGCTAGGAAAAAAACAAATGGACTCTCAACTGATCGTGTGCGGGAGATGTACAAGCCCATTTACAAGCTTCAAAAGGAAGCGTTCCTGTACTTTAGGACCGAAGATGAAAATGACAATAGGCGTCGATTGGTAAAAGGATTCAATCAATACGTGGCGTGTCTTGTTGATGAAATGGAGTCGACATTGAAATTTATGCAAGAGTAGTTAACTCGATGAATTTCGACTACTTCGGGATGTTCATGAAAACAAAAAGAAATAAATCCGAGAACCTTTTTTGACCGTTTCAAGGCTACAAAACTAAGTGTTTATTTTCTCGTCAATACTAAATTAATGAACATTCTTCATTAATTTAACCACAGTTTCCTTTTGACACTTTTGAAACCTTGGAATACGATTCCATCCTAGAATCCTCCGGTTCAGTAATGTACAGTCACTGTTCTCAATCTTTTTGACACCTCAGACTACATTTTTCATATATATTTTGACTATGAATGATACTATTCAATATTTTGACAATTTTTTTTAAACGATACTATATCGGGCGGTTCACCATTTAACTGTCCAACTAATTACTTTTCGGAGGTACCTGCTATTATTGTTCATGTTTTCATTGCGGGTTGAAATCTAATCGACACAAGCCGTCCTAAATTATGCATGCATAGGAATTTTAGAATATTCCAACTTCCAACTCCGAGATATATATATATAGCTGACCTTAATACATTTATCATAATGAATTCAAAACGATAAAGCAACCGATCAATTTAATTCGTTTTGTTGAGCACAAAAACTAACCATTTAAGATGATATTTAATACGATTATAAATCAAATCTTTGATAAAGAAGGGCCTTGAAAAACTTGGAATTAAATCAGTAATTAGCATTGGAGTCAAATCAAATACCGATTACCGAATGAATATATACAATATGAAATTAGGATTCTGTATAGAATTTCCATTACAGTTTAACATTTACCTTTTGAAGGATTTAAAATTTTGAACAATAATTAACGGGAAAAAAATCGTTCTTGAAATACCGGATTCAACACTGCATGTAATTGTAGCTATTATTGAAACAAGGGACGGCTTATTGAATATCACTAATTACATAATTATATGAGATTACTACAGTTTTAAATATATACGATCTCCATTAATTTTTATCACATTATTAATCTTCTTACTAAAAATAGGAATGTAATTGCCATTTTTTACATCTCCAATAGTATTTTCGACCGTTTTTTGGTTAGTTTGTAAACATTATAATTCAGTTAGATACGGCGGATAAATGGAGACTTTTTCTCAAATCATGTATTGCTTCCGTGAAGATGAAGATAGAGTGAAGAAGAATCATTACATTTACATATCTTAAAAAGTGTTGGTTAAAGATCTCTGCTTTTAACGGATTATCATGAACATATATTGTAAGGCTTACAAATTGTCCTATTTAATCCATTCGCTTTAAACATTATTGTAATTTGTAATCTAATGATTTATGATTATGCATAGTGTGAATAGAGCCACGAATATATCCGTAATTTCAGATTACGAACCGATGGAACACAAAATACACCTCTATGATCAAATTCCACAATTAGTTAACTCTGTAATATTATATATAATATAGATTCTACTTATCACGTTTTTCTAAGTTGATATATAGACGACTCGTGAAACCAACACTCATAATTTTCGAGGAAGCCCTACATTCGTAAGTTCATTTATTGTTTAATATATGGAATACATAGCTAAATACATGGAATGTATTGTTTTGATTGCTCGTCTCTATTCATTTTACTAAAAACTCTAAGAGTTTGTCTTATTTCTATCGACGAAATGTAAGTTGTGTTTCAATCCATAATCCACACAGCATGCATCTCGTCGAGGACATTTCCGTTCAGGCAACCTGGAATTGTAATATTTTTTACTAATTATTTTTTAATGTAACTACAGAATTGGTTTCCTCCATGAGCTTCCATTTTTGATTGAATAATAAACGTTTTCTTCTAACTACATTTATCCTTCCTAAAATTATACCTTAAAGCACCATTGTTTTTCACATAGATTCATTTTTTTCACTAATTATACTGCAACTGACAGTTTTTAGAAGGTATGTTACTACAATAGAATATAACACAATATTATCCACCCACAGAATTTAAAATGGAGAATGCCTCTCCTCGTTTCAATACATTACAAAGCACCTACAAATTTCAGCCAGAGTTATTTAAAAATTGGAAGGTTTGGGGAAATACATCCATTATAATTTGTAATATCCATAATTTTCTAGTCTAATTTGGCTTCAACTGAAAATGTACTTGCTATTCCAGTATAAGATACACATGATTCTGAACATTTTCTCTGGAACTACACACGCTAATTATGACCATGTTTCGGCTTTTAAATACTAATTAAGAAGGTCTTCGGATTGTTCTGAAGGTAAATGATTCAGGTATAATGGTTACATTTTTGATAATACATAATATGTCGTACAGATTAGGTAGTAGGTACACAGTTAAAATCTTAAGACAGACTGTTCCAAACTCCAGTACATGATATAAGTTGTATATATTTCTTGTTTCATTATAGTACTACTTAGTTCTATTATATCCTACGATTCTTCAGTAGATCCAGAAACTGGGGATAGTTTTGATCATACTTCAAAAGCTCTCTCGACATCCAGTCCAATTATTCGCAAAGTCGTACTTGTCGAGTTCCAACCTCCAAGGGTGGGCGGTAGTTGGCGAGGATTTTTCCTGCGAACTCATCTTCCGGTTCTCGGTCCAGACGTCCGTAGCAACAAAGTTGACGGAAGGCTTCCAGCTGAAATAATGAGAAAAGTTATGTAATAATGCGATTTCCCTTTATCACATCATATGTCATGGAATACACGTATGGATTCAGAGGGACTTAAGATTTCGATAGACCCGGTCCAAAAATCTTCAATCTCTTTTTTTTCGAAATAATTCGATTACTCCTAAGTGGTCATCGTACCTGCTGTTCAGAAACTTCAACAGGGTCTTTGAAGACTATCCAAGTGACACTCTCAAGGCATGGCGGTGTAGTCAAAGAGCCTGGGTATGTCCAGTAGCTTTGATTCTCTGGAATTATCAAGGACTTTTTTATTAAGACGAAGAAGAACTGCTTCTTAACAGAGCAATTCAATGTCCTTATAGCGGAAACTCTGGCTCGATGGCAAAATCCATAAAATAAGAAATAAAGATATATCCTCCACATCCATTGGATATCGAGATGGGAGAATTTTTACTCCTTATATAAGGCATACGTCATCGAACAAGGTTTCCGAACTTCAAAAATTCTTTTTGTCATAAAGCATGTGGATATATGGAGACGGACTACGGGTAAAAACTCGGATGGGAGGTACTTTCCTGGATAATAGGAAGATGGGTCCACCTCGTGCTCCACTGCCCAGACGTCATCTTTATGCTGAATCCTTGTAAGGAGCTCAGTAATTTTACCCAGCTCCGGATTTTCCGCCCCGATCTAATAGTACAGAAAGTTATAGAATATTGTATACACATTTCCGGAATCCATTTCGCCGTCTTGAACACTTGAAGTGGGGACAATTATCTTGCAAAGCATGTATACCAAAGTTTTAATAAAGCAAAAGTACAACTCAAAGGCCTAATGATGTGACATCGACAATGCAATACAAGCCTTTAGAATGTAGAAGTGTTTATAGATCTTTATGAGTTTGCTGGCCTTGGCAGATTTCTTCTTTGTTATATTTATAAGTTCGTATTTATAACAAAATCTTGTTCCATGACACGGCCATCGCATCAGCTTTGAACTACAGTCTAAAGAAATTCTCTCAGAAGATCAGACTTTTAAAAGTTGTATTCTTGACTAAGATGAGTAGTTTCTGCTACATAAGCCTAGTTTATAGTATCACTTCCTTCCTACTTTCACTTCCTCTTTCACTGCAAGAATCACTTCCTCCTCCAAAAATTCGCGTTTAGAGTTCAAAGCGAAATGTGGAGTGATCCTCGCAGTGATCATGGCAACTTTCGCTTCACTCTTTTACGCGTTTATAGTTTCAACTTCACTTCCTACTTTCGCCTCAACTTCACGAAAATCAAAAGTTGAAACCAATCCTACTTTTGAGGAAGTGAAGGAGGAGTGAAAGCGGGTTTCAGAAGAAATCTTCATTTTAGTGAGGGGTAGAGAAAGGAAAACGCTCTAGTTTTCTTCTCGCTTTCTCTAGCGGCTGCTTTCACGTCAATTTTCTTGACGATTTCAAAAGCATTGGGAATTTTCATATATTTGAAAACCATGATACAGAAAAGTACAAAACTTTCTATATGAATCAGGACTTTCAATCAAGAGTCTGTCTAATTAATAATTAAAAGTCTTTTTTTTAACCCGCCCGCCGCCCGGCCGCATTCATAATTTCTGGAAATTGGGTTTAATTGGAGTCATTATTTTTATTACTACTCTTCAATCTCCAAACTTGTGACATTTTGCAAATGCGAAGGCTAATAAGTTCGAAGGTGGAAAAAATCGGTTGACCCGTTTGTGGGGGTTATGCAAAGTAGTGTTGCCAAGGGAATTGGTTTAAAATACAGACAAATTGAAGCATTCTGACTCGGGCTATAAAAGACTGCACACTGTAGGTTTTATATTCAATTTCTTCAGAAAATATTGCAAAATCTGAGTACAAATTTTTGCGTTTATAGTCTTTCGCTAGCAACGAATAGCGAAAGTGGAAACGAAAGCGAAAGTGAAAGTGGAAGTTGAAACTATAAATTCGAAAAAATATTCGATGAAGAAAGCGAGAAGGAAGTGAAAGAGGAAGTATTCAGGAACGAAAAGAGGAAGTGATACTATAAACTAGGCTATAGTTGTGGTAGAAGGATTTGGTTTTAACCTCTTGGTTCCTCATTACGACTCCTGGTCGTAACGTAGCAACAACCCTCAGAATCTTTGTTACGACTCCTGGTCGTAATGCGAAAACGAACCCTTGAATCCTCATTACGACTCCTGGTCGTAACATAGCAACAATTCTCAGGATCTTTATTACGACTCCTGGTCGTAATGAAATAAACAATCCTAAAGGACTCGTTACGACTCCTGGTCGTAACGTAGCGACAAACCTGAGAGTCTTTGTTACGACTCCTGGTCGTAATTATGCAAACAAGCCATGGAGACTCATTACGACTCCTGGTCGTAATAGGAATTTTTATAAAAAACCACATTTTCCCATAGGTTCTTGGAGTTTTGAATGCACATTGTGTCCAGAAGTAATATGTAGGGCATTATGAATTTAATAGTTACTTCAAAAATTGATCGATTTAAAAAATTTGAATTTAATTTAATTTCAAATAAATTTATCGGCATTGGAAAGATTTTACATTTTTACAACGCCGATATTTCGGAAGAAGGGATGGGGAGGGATTGATTAGATTAGGGGTTTCTACTCATTTTTTTATCTTGAAACTAACGGAACTACAAATTATGACCCGATATATGCGGGACGGATGTATTGAAATGAAAGAGAGTGGAAATTTTTTAACCCCTCTCTCCGGATAGAGTTATTCCGGGATATTTTAGTGATCCTTTTCCTTACTAATTAAAATCATTATTGTTTGATGCTTGGCCTGACTTGGATCATGTTTTATCATAAATTGTCACTTTTTGCGTAGATAATTTGGCTTTAAAATCATTTGTGTATATAAAAAGTCATACATTGCATTTATAAAATGCGGTCCCCCGGGGTTGAGATTCATAATTTATAGTAAGGTATAAATGCGGTTTTTAAATCTACAAAATATGCTCGTCTTTTAAATTTTACGGTAACTAAGGATTCAAAGGTTTTTATTAAAAAGTTGAATTTCAGTTTGTCGGATGTATTTAATTTCATGGAAACTCGGTTCGTTGGAAGGTTTGAAAGTCAAGAACGAAGAGGTTAATTAATCTAAATCTCAAACTGCGACGACTTATTAGCAATTCCCTTCATTACAATAATACAGAAAGTATCAATGCAGCAAGGGACATTCAGGAACAGGAATTAATAGTACATATTTTCCAGACTTAATTGTGACGATGAATTTACGTATTACACTTTAAATTCATAAAGCTTCATCATTTCTCCATTTTCAGGAAGCGTGTGGTAGTTGTGGTACACAGCGATTTTAAAGACCTCTGTATAGGCTTATTTTGATATTTATTTACATCGCTGTTTATGAAAAGCTTGAGGATAATAATTCAACCAAATTTCCACCCAACTGAACATAAAATAAATTTTAAGACTCTGGGGAAAGGTACCATCTTTGTGAGTCTTGGGTGACATAGATTGGGAACGAGGTTTGTGGTTGTGGTAAATGAAAGTGAGAAAATAGGGCATATCATTCTGGCTAAATACTAGTAAGAGGAAGAAGTTATTGTTAATTTCATAGGAAGTTGCGAAACGCTGGAAAGTTGGACATTTGACATTCAATACACAATCCTTCATGTGGGAATGTAAGCGACGTAGCAAGGCATACTGTAATTTAATAATCATTATAATTTGACGAAGTATTGACTTTAAGAGATAGTTTTAATAACTTCAAACTTGGAGATTGTTGTTCTTGGTCTATGGTCTATAACCGGTATAGATATTTAAAAGTGAAATGACTGGGACTCAGATATTTGGCACTCTCATTTTGATGAGATTAACGTAAATATATCTCTCGATTTCAATGATTCGAAGCCATAGTTGTACTCCGGAACTTTCAGAATGGACTTCATGGTTCCTAACAGCAGTGTGTCATGTTGTCATGTATGCTATATATGTGCTATTGAGAATTGTGATATATAATACTATAAAAAATAAGAATTGAATTATAATTTTCAGGCAGGAATCAAAACAGTGCCAATAATATGAGTAATGCATTAGAGTGTCAAAGTCAATCTCATTACGTAAGCGTATCTTTGTGTAAAAAGAGTTTCGCAAGTCCCTATTCAGTCGGGGATTTTGCTCTAACCTCCCTCAGTTAAGGGAGGTTACTTACATCCCTTAATACAAAGACATTTGGCTAGTATTCCTGGGTTACGGTATATAAAGCCGAATAAATTGTATCCTTCTACTCAGGGATATAAATTCGGGGTTGTTCACACTAACGATCAAATCAAACATTAAGGCTCTCACAAATTTCAACTAAACATGGTTATCAACGTCAACATTCGGAGATGTGACAAGTATGTTAGACGGTGACGTTAAATTTTATTAGTCCCCGAACATGTGACATGTGTAGTGTAAGCAACTAAACAAAATTAACTGTTTATTATAACTAGACTTGACAATTAATTGATCGATATGGATGAGCTGTTTTTAATTTTCTTGATTTTATTCTTAAGAATTTTATGTAAGTATTATTAGTTTTTAACACAACTATTCAAAAATGTTGAAAATCGGGCTAAAAATGGTAATTGAATATTAGCACGCGTTTTTGTATTTTCATCCAATTTAAATACTTTATAAAAATTCAATTTTCAGACAATGTAAATTAATCTTGATATTTGATGAAATTTCGATTTTTGGATCATGAAAATTATATAAAATCTTGATATTTGATAAAAATTTCAATTTTCGGATTATAAAAATTAAAATCTTGATATTTGATCAAAATTTCAATTTTGAATTTTCAGATGTTGAAAATAATTTAAAATTGATATTTGATACGAACTTCAATTTTCCGATTATGAAAATTAGAATCTTGATATTTCATAAAAATTTCAATTTTCGGATTTTGAAAATTATAGAAAATCTTTATATTTGATGATAATTTCAATTGACCGATTTAGAAAATTAGAATTTAGGTATTTGATAAAAATTTAAATCTTATGGTTTGATAAAAATGTAACTAAAAATCCTGAGTTTAAAAAAAATTGCAAATCGAGTTTAGTGATTTTATTAGCGTAAAACCTACAATGTGCAATCTTTTATTGCCCGAGTCAGGATGCAACAATTTGTCTGTACTCTAAACCGGTTCCCTTGGCAACAGCTATTTGAATGAACCCCACACCCGTAGAGTGTGGCCCACTTAAATGACTTGACCGATTTTTCCCTCCTTCAAACTTAGCTTTTGCATTTACAAAATTTACAAGTGAGTCGATCGGTCCTGCCGTTTGGTCTCTATCGTTCGTGTTACGGAGAGACGGACGGACAGCATGATCACATAAGCCCTGACTCGGGCTAAAAATTTAAAATACCAAACTAGAAAAAAATAGCCATTGCAAGAAAAAAAGTGTAAATACTAAAACAAACAAACTAAACTTTAGTATATTGGATACCGTTTAAAATCTTCTGAAAGGAAAATAAAACGTAAAACACTTTTGAATGATTTAAAAAATAAAATTCAAATTGGACACAATTCACTCAATTTAAAAATGATTAATTTATTCTTTGGAGTGACGACTAGTTTCGTAAAATCTTCATCAGGTCGCCAAGAATATATTGATTTAAATGCCAAATATAATTATTAAATGATACTAAAATTAGTACTTTGCATGTTGGCTCAAAGTAATTAAAGTTGATAAAATTAGTTTCAATGTATAATGTTGCTATTTCAAGTTATGGAATAATGTATTGTATTATTATCCACAGCTATCTTCATCGGAGCTTTACAAATCGAGCCGTCCTGCGCACGGACCATTTTGAACTTGACTACATGTCGAACGGTACATGTTACACGTAAAATGTTCTAACATGTAGTCAAGTTCAAAATGGTCCGTACGCAGGACGGCTCGATTTGTAAAGCTCCGATGAAGATACCTGTGGATAATAATATTTGTATAAAAAACTTATTTTAAATACTTTAAAATCTATTTTAAATATATTTTATTGTGTTTTTAATACTTTAAAATGTATTTTAAATACTTCTAAGTGTGTTTTAAATACTTTTAAATGTATTTAAAATACTTTAAAGTGTGTTTTAAATACTTTTAAATGTATTAAAATACTTTAAAGTGTGTTTTAAATATTTAAATATATATTTGAAATACTTTAAAATGTATTTTTAAAACTTTGAAATGTATTTTTAATATTTAAAAATGTATTTTTAACATTTAAAAATAAATTTTAAATACATTAAACTGTATTTGAAATACTTTAAAATGTATTTTAAATACTTCTAAGTGTGTTTTAAATACTTTAAAATGTATTTAAAATACTTTAAAGTGTGTTTTAAATATTTAAATATATATTTGAAATACTTTAAAATATATTTTTAAAACTTTAAAATGTATTTAAATACTTTAAAGTGTGTTTTTAATACTTTAAAATGTATTTTAAATACTTTAAAGTGCGTTTTAAATACTTTTAAATGTATTTAAAATACTTTAAAGTGTGTTTTAAATACTTTGAAATGTATTTTAAATATTAAAAAATATATTTGAAATACTTTAAAATGCATTTTTAAAACTTTGAAATGTATTTTAAATATTTAAAAATCAATTTGAAATACATCAAAATGTATTTGAAATAGAAATACTTTAAAATGTATATTAAAAACTTTGAAATGTATTTGAAATACTTTAAAATGTATATTAAAAACTTTAAAATGTATTTTAAATATTTGAAATACAATTAAATGTATTTGAAATACTTTAAAATGTAGTGGAAACAATTTTAATCATTAATCAAATGCATTTTGAATATTGAAAAAAAAAATTTTAATTAAAATTAAAATTAAATTTTTTATCCTAATAATTAAATATTTTATTAAAATGTATCCGAATTAATTAAATATTTATTAAAATGTATCCGAATTAATTAAATATTTATTAAAATGTATCCGAATTAATTAAATCTTTTATTAAAATGCATTTAAATATTTTTTAAATACTTTAAAACATTGACATTTGATATAATTCTATTGGTCGGCCAGGCTGTTTGATAGGACATAAAAAAATATTTTTTTTGAATGTTAAGATTAAATAAAAATATTACGTTTTTTAGAAAATATATTTTTTTTGCTTAACCAGTATATTGTAAAGCTCTGCTATTTTGACCTTCACGATCAATAAAGGTCAGAAATTGTCAAAATCGTCATTACCATTAAAAGTATCAAAACTGCTCTAAACGTCCCCAGACTTTACAAATATACTCCTGTCCTGACCCCTGACTAGCAGTTATCATTCATAGAAATTTTCTCTCAGGTCAGGACATTTCAGTGAGAATGACCTTCCACTGTTTTTTTAACTCGACCACAATACAGGTTTGAGGTTTGCTACTTGTAATTTAGCTTACTCGTTCAATCGAAAAAATAAAATATGCATTTAAAAAACAAATACCAAATTATTTCGTTTTTTATTTCATATTTTTCTTCAGATTGGTCGACTAACCTAAATTAACTTTACAAGAAGCAAACCTGTACTCTGGTGGAGTTTTAAAAAGTAAAACTTTTATTATGATTTTTCCTAAAAATTAAAAGATGACATTCACCGAAAAATTATGTATTAGACGCGTTTAATATTCGATCAGATATGATGCTATTAAAACTAGAGACTAGACCGTGTGATTTTTATGAAGTTGAATGAATGAAATGACATGATAGTTATTTCAAGTTAATACATGTAATATGTGTGGACCTTTGGGCGAGTTTTCGTGCATTTTCTGGCTTTGTTCCTCTTTAAAACTATCACGGCCCATCGATAATGGTTGGAGGCCTATTCATTCTTACTTGAAATTTTACGCTCTTTCCAATGGAACTAGTTACTAAGTTCCCTGGTGAAGCTATATGGCCTCAATAAATAAAAACCTTCGACGAAACGAAACATCCTTCTACACAGGGATGTATTGACGTCATACCTCCCTTAACCCAGGAATACTAGCTAATATCTTTGGAATAAGGGATACGGTTACATCCCGTAACTGAGGGAGGTTAGAGCAAAATCCCCGACTGCTATTGGTATTGCGTTACAAAAAAGCTGGTCGGGATTGTACTTCTGTTGGGCTTTTATAAAAAACATCACAACTAACTATAGTCTGATGCCTTTGCTTTGAACTACAAACTATATCAAACTTTGTTGTTGAGCACAGTCGCGATCGCAAATTAGAGACCCCATGTTTTACGATAGAAACTGGAGTTTCGACAAATCACAATGACGAATATTCTTCATTCAAATGTTCTTGCTACGTTTAATATTAAAAATCCGATTTTGTGGGGTTTCCAATTTGGAATCAATGTACATTATTAAATACCCCCCTCTGCTTGTTCATTTTAGAACGAAATCGCGTTTACATTTTTGCACATTATAAAAACCTCAAGTCCTATCAGCAAACAACTGAAATTCGTAATTTAAATGATGTGTGAAGAGTGTGGACTAGTCTGTCAGACTTTCACTCAGATTTCTACACTATAAAATATCTCACCGGGGATTCTCTAGGCAGGAACTATACACAAAGCACGTTGAAACCGTGGAGCAATGTCTGTCAAAATATGGCTTTATATTGGCGACAACCTGACAGCCTATCTTAAAATAACTGCCAAGTCCTGATCAAGTGGGATTTTGCTGTTATTTAAGTGTCACTTGTCAGTTGAATACGTCTGAAACTCTGACTAGATTTTGCTGTAGGATTTGCTTTCTTTTGTTACAAAGGAAATGAATATTTGACAGGTGACAGGATCAAAAAGGGAGTCTTTGTAGCACATATATTTTTGTTTCTGAAAATTTGTAAGCATGAAGCTAGGTACAATAGTCAACACTTGTAGCTCGAAAAAAGAATCCCAAAATCAGAACTTAGGATGACGGAGATGAAAGAGGTAAATGGCAAGGAAGAATTCAATACTATGCTGAGTAAAACCGAGAAATAAAATGAAACGAACAAGCGACAAAATGACAGAATTTATTTCCATTTAAAAGCCCTTTTCTTACCGAGAAGAAAACTCCAAGAACAGCCAATCCATCTTCTTTATCCACAGCCTCCTCGAAGCTTGCATATTTATCACAGTTCCAGTGTACAAAATGGATCTGCAAGTCAAAGGCATTTGGCTATTAAAGGGATAAATATACCATAAAACTAATGCTCATTTGCAATTCTGATGAGCCAATTAGTCTCCCGTCTCTACTACTTCTCTGCTACAGTTTAAATTCTGTAGCGTGTGTGGTGGCTACTTTAGAATTATTTAATACTCGCTCTACGACCGAATAATAGTAGGCGAAATCTGTAATAGTTATTGAGGTTTGAAATTCAGCCACTTGAGTATTTTGCATCTACTAGAACTACTCTCAATTAAAGTAAGACAATATTAAAATTTATGTTCATGAATGCAAACTGTGACCTAGAACTAGGAGGTTTTGCAATCCAGCTTTTGAAAGAGTTGCAACTTGAAATCATCTTAAAACAACTTCTGTTAGTTATGTCAAAATCGTTAAAATAAACCATGACGGCTCTGTTTTTATACGGGTGAGACCTGATTATGAATTCCACCCGCAGGATCATGTTACTACCTAAAATAACCCTCCATGTGAGGGGTTTAGTTTTTAGTTCGTCTATTTGCATAAAAACAATCTCTGAATTGCGTTCAACGAAGTGTACTTCTTTAACTCTTTCTACCTATTCGTACCAAACTTGGGCCTCCGGCTAGGGCGTCTCATGTCAACAACTTTTAGTGTTTCAATTTTTCAACCAATCCATTCTCGTTCCGTTTCCACTTTAGGCGTTCGTGATTAGATATTATTTTACGATAGAAAATAGTTGATCGAATCGATACATTTCTCCTTTTGGAATTATTTATGGTGGATGTGGAAAAAAGGTGTAATATAATTTCTAAAGGTGCTTCTAAGCCTTATCTAACCACAAAAAGTTCAACCGCTTAACCTTCGCAGGAGTTCATGAAAGGTAATGCCTGGGAAATGGAGCATAAGGTTCAGGCTTGCTTTGGAAGTATCGAATCCAATAAAGTAAAGTAAATGTCAGAAATCATCAGAGGCTCGTATCCTTTAACGTACGAGTTACGAGCCCTCGACTCTTGGGATAAATAGACGTCTGAGTTGGAGTAAGAGTTAGAGAAAGTAAGAAAGCTGGACTAGACTAGGGACGTCCATTTGCACTGCGTGTTGGGGAGTATTTTATTGAAAACCTGACTTTTCACGCCATTAACGTTAAATCTTATGTATGGGATTCTTATAGCTATTTGTTTAAGAGAAGATGGAAAATTACTACACGTCTGCTAACGCATATTGCCTACTTTCCAGACATGATATTGGCGTTTTCATTTTGAATCAAAGCTAATTCAATCAATTACTTAACAATAACTAATGACAGTACGGCCACCGAAGGCGTCTTAAAATGATACCACGCATTGCTACTACTTACCACCCATAGATTACGTTAAAAGAAGCAATCTTATGAGATTGGTCAAAATCTTTGATACTCATTATGTGCTATAATTAATCCCTATTGTGTACATCCTCTGGAAATACATCAGCAAATTACAATTACAGAGAACGGCATATGATGTTTGAGACTGAATAGAAATACGACAACTAATTAGCTGCTAATTAGTCTCACTTATGCAGACAAAGATTAATCATTCTACTGTATTTCTGAGAACTTTATTGCCCTCAATAAGTATGTCTAACAAAATGTTACTGAGATCATCATGAGCAAGTCAAATTTAAATGTCAGCATAATCACTCATGAAGCGACGCAGATCACGAAACCTGCATTAATCTCTAGCCCCTTTCATATGCTAAATTCAAGATAGGCCGCACAGAAACGTATTTAAAGCCAACATTTCCACGTGAGCAGATGGTAATTATTATGCTTTCAAGGTTTATCTTTGCTCTTTATTAACACACAGGTATGCTATTCATAAGCAGTCTCAGAGGGCTTTAAAAACGATTTTGACACTTGTCACACTTATATCAGTTATATAAAACCCTGCAGAACTCAAGCACTGAGTTATGCATTCCTATCTTTGATTCTCGTACACATGCATTTCCAGTCCGTGCAAATAATCGTGAAATGAATTCATGAGAGCATTTTTGACTAATTTGATCACAAAAATTAATTGGAAAACCACGAACGCAATTACTGACAGGTTGGTTACATCCGTCACCACCTCAGTCAGTTGCCAGGCTTATATCTCATACTCGGCCACCCAATAAAAGAAATTGCAAAAGTAGATCAAACAAAGAACTAATTAAATTGCAATTCGTCGGTTGTGTCACAGTTAAAGAAAAATAATCGAAGAAGTACTATGTGAAATGCGACTATCTGAACTTCACAAGTGAAAATATAAAGACATCAAAAGATATGAAATATGAATTCGAATGAATTTGGGGTAGCGATTCAGCCCGCAGCTCAAGCTCAACGAAAAAACTATAAATACCTCTTTTAATTTATATTTATACTTATTTATATTTTCTAGATAAATCCGTATAGTCTAGGAGAATGCCTCTTTTCGTCATATATAATTATTTATTGAAAGCACGGGACCCTCTGTTTTAAATTCGAAAGCGTTGTTAGGAATGTGGTTATTTGGAATAGCTCTTTAATGTCGGTCGTATTCTGCAGTCATTGATTCTGCAGTCAGTCATGCTTGGGGTTGTTTCTGCAGTTCGGTTGTGGTTGTTCGCATTTAATTAATTCCTATATATGGGCAGAGATTTCGAGATTCTCAACAAATATTCTAAATGATACCTTATTACAACCGCGAGCGAGCATTAAAAATATTTTACTTTAAGACGACTGATTTACAATATCTTACAGATATTTAATCAAAGACTTTCGAAATTGAATAAAAAACATCATGGTGGTACTGGTGGTAGTTAACTAGTCAAGCAATCATTTTGGCATATGTAAGATGTTTTCAATGTCTTTAGAACATTGTAAAATAGTAATACCTCAGCCGGGTAAGAATTCCCATCAACGGTATGTTCTGATCCAACGGAGTTGTCTGGGCCCCAATGACAGTGAAATTGCTCCAATCTGTACTTGTCCGTCAAAGGTCCTCCTTCCAGTACTAAAGATAACACAACCATACTTGGGCATCGAGGAATTGTACGATTCTTTTTACCGATACTTGATAAGTTTTAACGATCCCGATACCTACACCGATTCTTAAGTTGAGCGATACCGATACCAATAACCGATACTTGGGTAACATACGATACCGATTCCGATACCGATTCCCAATTACACGGTACCGATACCGATTCCAATAACCGATACTTGTAAAACATACGATTATTCCAAGATGCGACCATGTAAAATATATTATGCGAAATCATTAAAACACGCGGAAGGCTAGAGTAAATGTTTAAAACTCGAGCGAATTGTTGAGAAACCGATTATTGTGGTACCGGAATCGGTAGCGGATTCGCTGTCTTTTTTACTTTTACGATACCAAAGAATCGTACGATTCCTCGATGCCCAAGTGTGAACACAACCAGTTTAGACCATCATGCATTTTTAAAGGCAGAAAGTAAACTGCATCTCAAGTCCTTGAACTTTCTACCCCGACATTTCAGTTTCACAATACACCCCTCTATACTTGAATTAACTTAGTTTTGATATTGGAACTTGGAACGCAATTTCTTAGCTTCACTCAAACATAAAATTGGTACAAATGGGCAATTTGTCCCAAAATCGATCCCTGTTCTTCTTTTCCAATAAAAATGAATTCCTAGACACAATATGAATAATTTATTGCCAAACGAACCATGTCCATTCGTTAAAATGTTTCACAATGTTTAGTGACAGTGGAAAGTAGCAACTCAAGAATTCAAGGAATATGTCTTGCACTAGAAGTATAGACAGTTTAATTATATTATCTGCTGAAATAAATATTGAATATTGTACGGTTGACGGTATATTTGATTCAACCGTCATTCGTTTGAAAGTAACTTTAAAACTGTATTCAAAACTCCAAATTTGTAGTTTAAAAACATCATTGTCATTCAACTGCTCTAAATTCATGGTTTCAGTCATCCAACCATGCACTATTTCAAACCAGTTTACATTCTCGGTTCGTGACTAAATCTGTCATAAATATTTCCGAAACTAAGGAAGGTCGTTCCAAGTTTAGACAAAGTATAAAGACCAATCGAATCTGGCATGACTGTTGACTTAAAAGGCTTTTAAATCCAGCAAGTTCGAAACTTTTAAATATTTCAGTGACTGTACCTGATCCTGCACCGATCATATTGACTTTCCAGCTTGCTCCAGTATTGACCAGCGCTTTCGCTCGCTTGGTGTACTCGAACCGCAAAGGGCTAGTCTTGAGACTGCTATCTTGCTCACAGGCTCCAGAAATAATGTCAATTGGGGATTGACGAGGACCGTTTGCCTTCGGAAAGTTATCACCCCACGTTTGCGGACCTTTAACAAAATAGAAGTACATTTCAAACTCAGCTCGGAGTCACAATTGATTATTGATCCTGAATGTGGGTTAGGCTAGGATTGTTAGGAAATCAACACGATCAAACAATGGATCCTTTCTCATTAATCGTCCTTAATTGTTCAAGTTTAATACTTCTAAATAAATTCATACATTACAAAACGTCAATTTATGACTAATAATGACAGTAATGACCTTGGAATGTCACAATTTTACATGCGAACCTTATGAAGTAAATATGGTTAATATACAAATGACATCGTATTATTCAAAGAAATTTAATACAATTATTAATTGTAGTTTTTAATTGCTAACGAATGGACATTTCGCCAGAATACAAGTGAAGATGAATATAATTCACGGTTATTTATTATCAAAACATTAAAAAACCCAGAGGAGAATTTCTCAATTTCTTGGAGTTCTACATTCCTATAGAATTCCAGGTTTGAAAACGACGATAATAATAAAACGAAGAGTTAGCGAATTTAGTTCCTATCCCTTCGTGTGTTCTTGTCTTGCGATGCATTTATGACGGTTTACAGGTATTGTAAATTAATTGTATCGGCTATTATTTGCCGAATTAAAAACATCACAGTAATCTTCTAGAATTGATTCATAATCAGGTAACTATAACTTTAATTACGATGTGGTATATTTGCGTAGAGTACATTTCGGAGTTTTATGGTGGTTAAATTTATACTACTTTTGGTGACTGGCCTTGCAGATACTAGATACTATTATTGTCCGTGGGTGTTTCGGATCGTAAAATAGGCTTGAAGAGAGCAATAAAGTACTGATTTCACAATGGATGCAATGAAATTAATTAAACAAGTCCAGGTAATAATGATTTTATGCTGTTATTATCTGCATTGAAATGCCATTATTTTACGACATGCCAATACAAATGTGCTTTGATCATTTATCTTAATTGCATCCTTTTGTTAAGTAAAAGCTACACTTACTCTGAGATTTAAGTTTTAAGTCTGGTTTGTTAATGGTGTTTGACAAATCTTCAAATAGAGTGAAAGGCATAGAAGTGGATATGTATGTATAAAACCAAGTACTTTCATGACTGCATGCCTACTAGTAATACAGTATAAATTTTAATTTGAAGTGAGAAAAGCATACAAAATCGGAATAGAATAACAACGAAAGCAGTAATAAATAATAGCCTTGTCAGTTTTAATTTTACTACGGCAGAGATAATAGTTCTATCTAATCATCGTAAGCTATAGGTAAATTTTATTTGAAGTGCGACTTGATAAGTTTATTTGGCCTTTAGAAGGATCGTAAAGTTAGCATAATACTCGAAGAATTTATCATGTTGTTTATAAGTTTTAGTAAAATGACAACTAATGCCTAAATTGTCGATATATTGTTACATCACAGCATTTCATATGAGTCAACAATGAAGTTAATATTAGTGAGTTTTAGAATTATTAAAACTCCTTGAAAAATAATTATAATTTTATGCCGTGTCATTTCTAGGCCTAGAACTTGGGACCATTAAGACTTTTAATGAATTTTAAAATCCATTTTTAACTAAACACTATGGAAGCTTAATCAATTCGTTCTTCTGATTCGCTGCTGATATTCATTTGAAATGTTATTTTTAACCATGCACAACCAAATTGATGATCCTCTTCTTTACTAGATGCAATAAAGGATTATTAAACTTAACTACGTATGCATAAATTTTTTCGTCTTGGTTGAGCTATTTCTACAGGAGTACTTTCTTACTCCGCGACAACAAAAATCCCGGTAATAATTATTGACTTGGAATATCCAACATACTAGACCAACTGTTATAGTTGCAGTTTAATATTGCATACTTTCCAATTGAAACCCAAGTGCGATCTGTCTTGAGAGAAACATACACGTGTTCTATCGCAAAAACATTGTCACTCCCAGACAGTATTCGCCCACTGTATCACAAAAGTAAAGTATTTATAGACTGACTGATTTTAATGCGTTAACTTGTTGTGATTTCAAACAACAATTTGCTTAAGCCTATAAAGCCGAAGATATAAGATCCAGGAGAAATGCATTTCTAAGCAAATCAATTGTACCAAGAGCGCCAACTATATACCATTATGTTATAAAGAAAATCATTAACTTTAATTGAAGTAACCTTGCCGTTTGTGTTTAATCAATGGCCAGGAGTAATTAGATGAATTACTCGGAGTTTAATTTGTTTTTTGAGGTAGTATACAGTGCCGGATAGAAGATGTGAGGGTTGATGATGTGTGAAATTCTAGCTAAGTATACTTGTAATTGTACACATAATGAAACCAATTTATTAATTTAGAATGAGTCAGTATGTATAATTGAGTTTCGACTTCAAATTCATTGACTTCATGAAGTAACAATGAGGTTTCAACAATTAAAAGGGTTTATAATTGCGCTTTTTCTCTCACGTAGTGTTATTTGTGTGTACTCAGTCTTGTAATTGTATAGGTAGTTACTATGTTATAAATGAAGTGATTTTTATGTTTGGGAGAAGTATTTTTAACGATTTCCCATGATGCCGGGTCGCACAATTTTATGGTACCTTGTATTAATGTTTTCGAGCTATTTTCAACTCAAAAATACTTCGTAAATATTTATGTCTGACTTATTTTGCCATATTCTTCAGAAGAATTTCTTCTGTAAGCAGTCTACCTTCGTATTGATTTGAAATTAAAATGACTCCAAGCTCCAATACCATGCTTCCAAGCAGAAAGCACTGGCAATCCGCCTTTACTTATTTATTCAGTTCAATTACTTTCCATAATGGGAAATTATGTAAGTATTGGGAATTTTTTGGAGCAGAAAAATCATATTCGTGTTCACTCCTCGCAAATAATTCCGGAGATGGGCGGTGGGTGTTAATTTATTGATCCAGTTTATATAACTATTATCATGCTAAACCTGTCATTTACAATTTAACCTGAATCAACTATCCATTACCACTTTTACCACCACACACATGCAAAATCCAAACTTTAATCTCCGTCCATAATAAATGTGTTCTAACACTTCTAACTAGGATTTAGTGGGTTGACAGTGTCAGACAAAGTATACATTCCTACACATGACAATATTTTAAATCAGTAATTTAATCATAACATTCTGCCTCGATTTCTATTTTTTTTCATTCCAAGCGTATTTTTCTGAATTTCGATGGAGAAGCTTGTATCAAATGCGGAAGTTTTGGTCCTAGTTTCGGCTATAATGACGAACACCAAATATTGGACTTAAACTTAGTCAAGTTGTAAATTATGTATAAGATTACTGATTAAAAAGCAACGAAGATCGATTTTGTCGAAAGGCCTTTTCAGTTATATTTTAAACGGTTTGTCCTTTCACCCTTTAACTTTGAATCCTCTAATCAAGGTGAATCCTTTAACTCCAGAAATAATTGGATACTTAGGAATACGTTGGGCATCCAGTTAAAATAAATTACGAGAATAAGATACATTTTTTTCGCAAGAGTTTACCTGAGTTTTCACTAGAATTCTGTCGTCGTTACTATTTATTTTAGACACAGTTGCATTCAGCACCGTCTCTCAAAATTCATTAAACAGGAATGACTGAAAGGACAAGTTAAATTTAAACTATTTAAACTATTATTAATACAACTAGATGGTCGAGTTCGAGTCCCAGTTCCTATTATCTCGATTCTCTTTATTTTGCTCAAAACGGTTAATGAAATGGATTTTTTTTTACTACAGAATTTATGTCGGATGGGAAGTTCTCCATTTACAAGTACCTATTGTCTGTCCGATGAATGGACTTTACATCAAGGATATGAAAATTTCACACAAATTCAGGCTATAAAAAAAGCCTATGCAGAAACTCGTTCAGCCCATCATCATTCTGAACACCGAGGTTAATAAATAGATTTAAATTGGATTGCAAAAAGGTTCAAAGGAATCCCATTAATGTCTATTCCTAGTCCCAGGTCGATATGGAATAGTAATGTATTTCAATTTCTTTTCGATGAAGATTTTTCCCGTCAGAATAAGCTGAAAATGTAATCTTTTCTGACGGATAGAGAGATATTACATGGCCTCAACTATACTTGAATTATTATAATAGAATCCTGTATCGAATTATTAAGCTAAGCCCTAGGGACCAGACACTATATAGTAACTTACACAAGATCTTAAAAATATAAATATCTTTCTTTCTCCTGTATTTGATCGTTTGATGATTTTCATCTATCCTGGGCATAAAGACACTGCAAATTTTCATGTTCCATAATTTCACATGTTTTCCTCATAAAAGCTCAATGAAAAAGCTGCTATTCCCAATGGAGAAATTTCAAAGTCATGTATGGCAACAAGGAATTCGCAAACCAATGATTATGGTTATATATGCAGTTTGTACAAAAGACCTTCTGCTCCTATATTTTTACAAGGAACCCGTGACATAACCCCCAAGGATAAAAGGCACATCAAAATATAAAAGTTCTATATCTATAGATGAGATAGTTGATCATATCATGAGAAATGATTTTTTTGATTTTATGACTTGAAACGTCCTTCTCCCGTTCTCTTGCACCTAATCCGCTTTGAGTGCGAAGGATTAATAAAAAACCATCAAAACTGAAAGGAACTCACCATTGTGTTTGCAATATCCCCAGTCGCACATGATTTAGAATTTATTGGATGTCTTTTTGCTGGTTGTGTTGGTGTTAAATTCGGAGATAGCACAACTCCTTTCGGGTTGTCTGATGAATACTGATTTGAGGAAGAGATGAGGTGAAATCCGGAACTTGTTGTTGAACAATTACTTGACGATTAGGGTGTGTTTATTTCTATTAAAGTGAGCTAGTCCCCTCCGTTTTAATTATTGTATAGCAGTTTGTAGATATTAATTAATCTGTCTTAGAATGCATATGCTGATAAATTCCGATTATCTCGATTCGGATGGGATGAATTCAACAAAGTCTCCTTTTCCCCCAAACGCGCACTTCTCAGGAAGTATGGTGACCGACGCTTTGGAATTTCCCAAATGAGGCGAAACTCGCTTATAAAGGAAAGTTTGGCTTAAGGAATTAGAAAAGTTTCCCTGTGATTGTCCACTGGAAAGTCACGTAGGATCAGTTCCGTAGAAAAACAAAAAGAGGAAGCTTTCTTTGCCTTGTTTGGACGTTAAAGGAACTACAGCCTTTAAATAGGAATAGAGTTGAGAAGGAGTCGGAGAGGAAGTTAGAGGTTGACTGATGTTTGGCCACAACTTGAACTGGGATTTTAAAGGAGTAGTAGTTAACGCTGGTAATGAAAATTTAACTTCAGCTTTACTTTGCTTTACGTAAGTTATTTATTACAGGGATGGAATAGAGTCTGGTTTAGTTTGATCTCTGTTTATAGTTGGTGGGGCTGATGTTTGAACTTGACGAAAAAGTATTTAGGAATTGTTTGTATGGATATGTCTACTTCCCTTGCCGTAATGGGAGAGCGAGAGGTAGCTTACAATTAGATAACAATGTCGATGTCGAATCTCTTCTATTGAGTTTTCTCCATCAGTCAAGTAGGTGTGGGAATTAAATGAAGGCTTGCACGATTAAATCGAGATCCATCCGTCTGTCCGTCCGTGGTTGAGATTTTGAGAGTGTGTCAAAATTTACAGGCTGTTAGCAACAACGGAGGAATATTGGCGTGTCTTATTCCCAGACGTTCAGAAATGGAAAGAGGATATCCCTTACCACTTGAATATAATTTCTTGATTTTGAAAGGTACTTGAGACTTGTTAGTGTATAAAGATGTTTTATTCGATCTCGATTACTTCCAACTTGCAAGATATCAAAGGAGAAAGGTCCCAGTTATCAACAAAATCGAAATGAAAGCTGATCCTTGGTTATATAGGCCGACTTTTCACAAGACTTTGAGCTTTTAGTCGATCCATTTCTAGGAGACGCTGAAATGTAATAGAAGTACTCAATTTACCTTAATATCCTCGATTACAAATAACGGGGAACGCTACAAGACAATCTATTAAAAGTATTTTTATAAATCAATTACATTATCTAACTGTCTGACATTGCATTGGCTATGGAATTTCATTATATAAAGACAAATTCCAGCAGCTCGAGCTTTGTGCAAAAGGAAAATTGATAAAGGATTGTGTACTACTTAATTGGCAATAAACGCAAGCATGACAGTTAAATACGATTTTATGGATGATTTTCCCTTTATCGCGGCGGTGTAGTAACTTATTGCCTTATCATATCAAGTCTGGTATTATTTATGGCAAACAAGGTAAATTAAAGATAAAAGTTGTACGGTCATTAGACTACTATCGTCATAAATGGTGCAATTCCTAATCTCGGTAATTGATAGGGAATTGGAATTGGCAATTATTGGAGCTTTATTTTCTCATTATATTTAACTATGTTTACGAGACAGGGGATATTCGATATGTGACTGATCCGCTACATAATACATTACTATGTCAGAGATAAAAGTAATTGACCGCACCTCTGTTGGATATTCTGTTTCATTGCGGATATTAAATTGTAAACATTCCAATAAACCTAGTTTAAGTGTTCAGATGAGGGGATTTATATTTGTTACTCTGTTGTGTACTTGGAATTAAGATATTTTGCTCAACTCCTTTAAATTCAGCCGCATTGACTAATTCCTCATAGAACAGATGCAGACATGACCTTGCTTTGACAGATTTTATTGAAAATAGCAAACATTGAATATGTACCATTGTTTACTTCTTGTGCTTACCTGGATACGTTTGTTAAATATTGCTAAATGATTTCGAGACCAGTTGGTGACTTCGATTGGCAGAGGTGGATCAAGACACTTCCCGTCCGATGCTTTGAAAACTTATTAGTTGGCAAGAATGGCTTGTAGAAATCAGGTTTGAAAACACTCATTTGAATTGAAATGTAATTTCAGAAACCATGAATTGAGGAAGGTTAAGGATTTGTTGGAATAATAAAACTTGCCGGAGGATAAGGAATAAGTAATTGCATTAGGACGAAAGATATCGAAAAATGTTGAAGGGAGCGATCAACTTCCACCGTACTGGTGCGTGTTCATCTTCTCTCAAATAATCGCAAATTGAATGTATTTGCATGGAGGAGTCACTTTGAATTTGCAGAAAGCATTGATCTTTGTTGACTTTAGAACGATCTGTAATTGAAAGTACACTTTATAAATATATACTTCATTGAACGTTTCATCAGTGGTAATGCACACAAAGATTAAGTAAACAATTAAACTACAATGTTGAAAATCATTTAATTGCTTTGATATATATTCTGATAACATTGTGAGATAGAGAGCAGATTCCATTGCACATTGGAAGAAAACTTATAAACAATCTATTATCATGAAAACTGATAGTGATAAAATAAAAAATTAAATTGTGGAATCATTGGGAATCCGAGTATTTGTCGGCATCTGCTGTTTACTACAGAATTAGGAAGCATAAACTAAAGTTTCAAAATTGAGACAAATTTTTGGAAATACGATACAAGTTTGAAAGTAAACGATTTGAAAAATTCCAGTGTACATGTACAGTTTAGTTTAAGTTTTTCGGTCACTATATAGCGATTACACCAAACACCAGTGTTTTGAGAACACCAGTCAGGGTTAATAAAAATTATGGCTTCACAAATGCTGGTACTTCATTTTCTGTAATTGTATAGAAATTGTTTATCTGTCAAATAGAACAAAGATGTATGCAATATTAAAAAAAAATAACTGACTTCTGTTTTGGTAAATCAATGGTCTTGCCTCACCTTGTTGTCCCAAAGAAGATTAGGCATGGAAAATATAGAAACTCATGAATACATTGATAATTTTAATTAGCTCAATCCAGCATTCCAAGTTTACAATACAGTTTATTAAGAATTACTAATTGTTGTGAAAACCAGGGTTTTAGCTTAATTTATCTGAATGTTTATCTGAACTATAAATGCTATTTATTAGAAGCGTCGGAGTTTTTTTAATCTCTCGGATCCCTACGTTTAGATAGTATAAAGAAAATAACTTTCCATGGGTGGTTATAGCTAGATTTACGGTAGGTATTGAATGGAACTTGGTTCTGCTCATTGAATAAATCCTGTCCTTGTGATCCTCACTTTAAAACATATTTACTGCATAAAACACTATATAACTGACACCTAAATGTTTACAAGAAATAAACATCTGCTATGAATTTGAGCTATTCGAGTCTGAAATAACTTAACTTGCAATCGTTGAGTTTCTGACACACAGCTAATTGTACTCTTTGAGTATATACTAAATTTCTAATATGTCTGTAAACAATTATTCAACGTTCCTATCATCATTTATTATATGGAGACTTTAATAGCACATGTATTCTTACCAGTTTTAAATTCCACGTCATCCTTGAATCTGTAGTTAATTTGTATTCCAATCACTTGAAAATAATCTGGGCTGGTACAGGATTCAATTACCTAACCTCAAGCTTATGTAATTCTTTAAGCACAGAGAGAGTGCTTTTACTTTCTTTCGGAGGCTTAAAAATCGTAAGGTATTCACTAGGCATGATTGAGTTCATGTTTGGTTTCACAACATTCACTGAAATGTCTTCAGCTTATTATGGAGTTTAATAGGCATAATGGAGTTTCTCCATTTATTAGGGTCATAGTTCCAGATCCAGCCAAAGCACCAGGACTCACATGACGTAAGCGTTATTGATGAGTAAGCATTTTATAGCTTTGTCCACCAGTTTAATCAGCGAAATTGATTGCTCCAAGAGAAGGATTTATTTTCGAAGCCTTTCGTGCTTTTTATTCAACTTATACTTCAGTTGCCATCCTCGTCCCCTTATCTTGGTATGGTTTGACGAAAATACACGAAGCCTTGGCACGATTTCGTCTCTGAATGAGTTATTGGAATGACATTGGAGTAATTATGAAGGTGGTATTGTTATCGTCTGATTTGGAGTCAATTTTGGATCTTTATTAAACTGATACGAAGAACGAAATGAATTTTTGTTAATCAAGGGAAAGTGTATATTTTTGTTGAAATATTTTGCTGGGCTCTATTTAGTTGCGGTATATTTTTGCTCTTCACGGATTGCGACTATCGTCAAGAAATAGATAGTTATGTAACAAGGAATTGCTGTGGCACGACTTGCGTTAAAGTTATCCGGATGAAATATAGATAATCATCACGGACATGGCCTCCATGAGTTTTTCTGTAAATCAAAAAAAGTAAAACCCAAGTTAAAATTTATTCGCAGCAACTCTCTTATTATCAACCAGTTTCATAGAAAAATTCATCACAAAAATATTGACAACTCGGCAATATACAAAACTTTGTAATTTTTTGTAACTCTTTGCATGTAATCGCAATTACATAAATTATTGTGAATGAATGGACAAGTTTATATATGTGTGGTCTGGAAATCCAACTCCAGTACACCGAGTAAATTGCCATTTTCTCGCAAAATTTAAAGTCCGTGAGTTATGTCCATCCATGAATGTATGAAACGTGACAACTCCGGCCGTAGAAAATGTTGTCAAGATTTAGTGCAGTGCAGTGGTTTTAATGAGAACATGATTCGAAGTTTATGAACTCAACCTATTTATTGTCCATGTGGAAGTTGTGAAACGGAAAATGATTGAGTTCAATGGAGATAATGACCACAAATGATAATGCAATGGTTTGGGGTCAGAGGAAACGAAGGAGGTTCAAGGATACTGAATTTTTTTCATCACACATGATTATGAGAACCAAATTCATATTAAATTTTCTAACCGATATATCTATCTATCCTTTCTACATGCTACAAGAATTCTCGGACCCAGTCTGTCATAATAAACGATCCGTCCATAAAACTTTTTTAATACGAATTCATATATTTAATTTGAATAATTAACAATATCAATATTTAGTAATCCCATATTCGGATGTAAGACGAAATTATACCGTTGAGGTTCGTAGATGATTTAATTCTTAAAGTAGAAGTGATTGTTTGGCAGATATCCTTTAGTTCTTCGCTAATGTAAGCTTGTTCTTGTGGTTTTGCTTTTCCAGCTTTCCCTTTGTCCTGCATCCGCCGCCGGGGCTTGATCCATAGTAACTTCATGTACTCCAGTTTTGGAAGTGACATACAGAGATTCTGAAGGAGATCGTAACTCATTTCGTAAATTGGTTTCGACCCCGAAGCGAACCAAGGCCCACTGCCCCTACCCATCAGCTCCAATTCCTGCAGATTATTGAGATGCTCAAGTGCCGTTCCCGGATCAACTCTCCCACAGTCAATGTGTCCATGAACAACAAGGGTTCGTATGGAATTCGGTAAGGACCACGGTCTTGTCAGCATGGCCAACGGCTTCTTGAAAAATATCTTGTCTTCCGATTTCTCTCCAAGAAGTTCCAACTGTTCCAAGTTTACCAGCTTATAAAACCAACCTCCATCAAAGGATTCCATTCCATGACAGGCTAAATTACTACCGTGAAACTTCAAAACTCTCAAGGTCTCATTGTAACGCAAAACTCCCAGAACCCGTCGTCTCATTTCGAAAGGATGGTGTATTTCATAAATCAGTTCCTTCAAGTGTGCCTGGTGCTTGAGGATTTGGTACCACCCCGTTGCAGGCCACATCCTCCCAGTCCCAATATCGAATTGAACGAATTCTAACTGAAGGGCTGCGGGTTTTGGCCAAGATTTATAATTTACTAACTCCGATGGTAGGATGGAGATATTCAGAGCATAATCATTCCGGAAATTGAGTGATCGTACAGACTGCTGTAGGAGATGAATTGGCAGGAATTTGGCCTTTGTCAGGCACACGTCTTCCGAAAATATGTTCGTGTAAGGAATTTGGAGCCGGAACATGGATTGGAATGGAAGCCACCAGTCCGTTCCGTCTGCAATGATTTTTAGCTCTTCTAACGGGGCTGTATTGAGAATTCTGAATATCAGTTCCAAAAACAGGACTTGATTCCAATGCCCATTCTCGACCCCCGATTCGGAGCAAATAAGTTTGCACTTGGTCAAGTTTGGAAGCCAGACCCTGTCATCAAAACAGTTCATGACGGGAAGGTGTGAAAGTGATTTCGGAATCATAGGCGGTATGTTTATGGTTAAACTCTGTAAGTTCAAGCATTGCTTCAGGATTGGAATGAGAAACTCGTATGTCGTGTCTCCAATAACTTCCAGGTACCTCAGGGACCTTGTCAGAGGAACTAGCAGATCCGATGAGCTTGTTTTACAAATAACGCTTGACATCCTTGCACATACGACTCTCTTGTTCGAGCTGACCCATTTCCAATTCTCATCTGTAACTTGAACCTTAATCCCATAGTATTCATCGATCAAAATCATCCAGTCCCGGCAAACAGCTCTTATCCTTTGACGCACGGATCCAGGCAATCGAGAAAATACTTTTGATGCGACTAGCTATACAGGATGGATTTAATGTTACCCTTGCATTATTTCGAATCTTATGCATACTTTAGGGACGGTCATGGATTATACTCTGTTGCTAAAAAAAATTGAATACCGTTGGCGGAAGGCTGAAGAAGTTCGACTCTTTCCGAGCCGATTCAGTTTTAAGGCTCATCCTTCAGTAGTCGCCCTTGCAAAAATTGAATGATTTGCCTTTAACAATATGGACGTAGACTATTGGAAATGTAGTGGTGGATAAAAATGGACTTTCGAAAGAGCTATCCCCAAAAACATGATTTTTATATGCACTTTTCAAGCATATCTCCTAGCCAACTTCATTGGATATACAACGTACCAAATATACACTACATGAATACACCGCTGACGATGGAGCATATGGATATACAAGGTGTCTACGCGTAATGTCCCGGTGTTTGAAATTAGATTTCTCAAAAACTACTAGGCCAATTTGTATAAAGTTTGATTTAAAAATTAAAATTTAGCCTGATAACTAGAAGGAATATCAGTGGGGGTCAGAAAAAATTACGACCTTCAATTCAATGGACCCATGCGGGTTTTGTAAAATGTCATAATTTTAACATGGGGAAGGGGTACCCATTCCCTTCCTAGCAACGGTCGTTGTCAAGAAAAAATTAAGCAAAAAGGTAGAACACTACACGGTTCAATCACCGTGACTATGGTTACGGGGTACCCCTTCCCTATGTTAAAATTATGACATTTTACAAAACCCGCATGGGTCCATTGAATTGAAGGTCGTAATTTTTTCTGACCCCCACTGATATTCCTTCTAGTTATCAGGCTACTCAAAAAACCAAACTTTATAAAAATCGGCCTAGTAGTTTTTGAGAAATCTAATTTTAAACACCGGGACATTACGCGTAGACACCCTGTACATTATACATATATGACAGAGCCCGATCAAATATATATGATTCGGATCGGTAGGAACTATAAAGCCTATATAAATATATTACAGCATATTTTAATGAATTTTCAATGCCCTGTGTAAATACTGGAAATTCCAGTCCTTTCTGGAAGCAATAAAAATTCCAATGGAGCAATGAAGTTTGCATGCGAAATCATTTGCCGAGGTAAGGTAGTGTTGCATAATAGTTTAGTGCCCCGTGCCCCAAAACGGAAATACGTGTGGGTACTAACATTTCGCTTTTCTCAAAACTAAACCGAGTTCTGTCTGTCCCAATTCAGCACTCATTAATAAATTAGTCACCCAATACGGGTATTATCCTCCACCAGTGCACAGTGTGGAAAACGAAAAAAACATAGGAAACCAACTGAAAGTGGAAACGATGAACTATTTCAAAGTTGTTACGGCTTTAGGCTCAGCCGCAGCCCCATTAGTGGCCCCGCTTGAAACAGATATGATATAATATTATATTGTTATAACAAAAGCAAAAATTTATTGCATGTTTAATTCATTTTTAAAATCGAAAGTAAGCCAAGACAAGACATACATTACTTCACTATAAAAACGATGCAAGTCAAAAATTCAAAATATGGGCGTATTTGAGCCATTTGAGGACATTTTGAATCTTCATCTAAAATGAATTCAACATAATGCGTTTTTAATATGTATTTACAAACCCATATTATTACTGAGATGTGATATAAGTTATATATATATATAATATTATATATGAATGAGTAACCGAAAGCGAAACCCCCCAACATAACATGTGTCTTTGTGGAACCAGAGGGAAGGGAGATGCAAAAGAAGTTGAAGGTCAAATGTATATTAGTATATCCGCCAATTTGACAGCCTCAAACCAATTCAAATATTTAATGCATAAAATTAAAATAAATTATATATAAGACAATAATCTAGGGTGCACGAACGCACTATGTGCTATGAAATATGAAACATTTTTTAGCATTTTTCTTATATTTACTAAAAGAACTCAATACTCAATGCCTAAACCTCAAGTGTTTTCGACAATGAATTTGCAGCACTAAATAATCAGACCAATATAAGAGGGATACTGGCTCCCACACGGGAGCAGGGAATCGCTCATAATATATGATTCAGACCAATATAGTCATTAATTTAGGGATGACGTGATGACAAAACAGAGCATCATCGCTAGAAGTGGAAAATCTGAGTTTGCAGTATTTACATCATCCTATATACAATTTATGTCTTCTGAAGGCGGACAAGAGCTATTATAGATTTTCTATAGATCCCAGTTCTGTTCAGATTGGGCTCTTAAATGTCTTAAACTTACTTATTTTCGACGTCCAGTCCGGCCAAGAATATTTCAAGAACTTGAGGCCAAATCTGAATATTCTAAATCTGAATACACGAATGTCTTGATCAAGGTAATGGACCTCTCCGACTGTCCTGTCAGTCCACATGCACTCCAGCTAATATTATTGCACTTGAGCGGATTCTATCTATTGAACACGCAAGTTGCAAAATTGTTAATCGATTTATATTTATACACGGAACAGATGAATGATTCTAAACCTCCGATTAACTTTCACAAATGACAGGTTGGCGAGGTCAGAGGTGAGAAGAACGTGTAAATGGTGAATGGGGAGTAGAACGGAAATTAGGAGGAAGCAGAGGAGTAAACTATTTGACGGATGACTCTCTGCCACATTCCAGTACGAAGAACCATCGACAACTAAAAGGAATTTCATTTCGTGAGGTTGAAGATTTTGTGTTTTGAGAGAGAGATCTCCCGAATTTCATTCTCTTGTGCTATGCTTTTCATGACCACACCGTCACATGTACGTCTGCCAGCAGGCCAACATTGAACATAGTGCATAGTAAAGAAATATAGGTTAAAGGAAAGTGAAAACTTCGGGGTCGGGATTCCCCGGTTCTCAAAAACGGTATGAGGTATGAGTTTGCAAACTTTTCAGGGTCTTCACTATTCGTATATGGCTCAACTGGGGTGGGGAATATGGCCCGATATTTGCAGATTCAGGTGGAACTTTAAATACCAAGAAGTCTCCTTTCTCTCGGCTCTTCGAAAGCGCAAGCTTCAGCCTCCGAATTCGGTTTCTTGGTTTTCACGAGCTCAAAGATTCGGGACTTTTAGGGAAATTTTAGCTAGTAATAATAGCACCATGAATATAGAGAGAGTTATGTATGTATGTATGTTGATACAAAGGTGTGTAGTTAACCTTCTCTTCCTTCTGCTTACATCCTGACTTTCCTGAACCACATTTCCGTCCTTCCGGTTCCGGTGGTTCTGGTTTTTAATTAAATTGACATTTATCTTAGATGACTCTCTACCTCTGTTTCAATGATATGTTTCCGAGCTATCGGATGACGGATTTGGAAATGTGAAATATGGAAAGCTGAGAGGAATGATCCTGTTTTTCATTTCTGTGGGTAAAAGCCGGGTCGATAATGTCTGGCCTTGGCATTTCCGATTTCAAGGCGACTGAAACAAATCTGATCGCTGATATTATAATTGATTTATTGGTATTCCCAGGGGACCAGGTTGTATGATTTGATTTTGACTAAAAATATGCACATCGCTAATGATTACGGGACTACTAGTAAACTCCAGTCTGGATGTAAAACGCAATGAACTTGATTCCCGTAAACTAAATGAATTGTGATATTACTCGGTGGTCTCAAGTCTCAAGTCTCCACTGTCTTTGAGGGATCGGAATCGCAAAATGTGGAATGATGACAATTTGACAATGTATCGAAATGACGTTATGTTTTTTTTTGCTGCTGGTTGTGGATTGAAAATGCCAAAATAATAATCCCGGGGGAGTTATTAAATTTCAACCTGGAAACGGATGAGTTATCCGCCAAGATTTATTGCTTCCAATCACTTATATTGTATTGTTGTACCATATTATAAATGGCATAATATAAGTTGTGTTGTATATGTATATTAAAATTTTGATGTTTATAATTGAAAATGAAACATTCCCATGTAAAATGCAGAGTTTCTGATGCTATAGGTTTTCAGACATAGTTGAAAGGAAATGTAGTTTCAGATCCAAATTTCGGCCTTTCCAATTTTATTTTTTTTTAATTTCGAAAACTTATTCCTGGTATAATTTGTTGTTTGAAACGTTTCAAAATGAGGAATTATTCTAGCAGTCAATGTTGGGAAGAATTATTTTGACATTTGGCTTTTACAGGAATATTTTGACTAAGCCGAAATGTAAAACAGAAATGAGGGACTAAAGAAACTTCGGACTATCCTGTCATATTCTCTTTAATCCGATAATTTACTTAGGGTTGCAATGGAAAAACAGTTTTAATGCTAATCAAGCTATGTTACGATATCTCAGCACAATCTGTCAGCGCTGAAGCGACACTTCAATGCATAATATATATCATGTGGTTTCAAATTGCTATAAAGTATTAGGCTGTGATGCAATTTTAAAGTGTTACAAATTTAAGTTGTATTTGAGATAGTTAGCAATTTGGGGTGTTTCTCTTCTAATTTATATTTGGTCATGGTCAGTTGTGCGAGTAAAGATGTAAAAACAAATAATGCTGTGTCATTGTTCTATTATAGATTCTATTGATTTTTTGACCCAAACTACAGATATGTATATTTTCATGCATTCTAGTTTTAAATTAAGGATGCATTTCAGGTGACATAATTAAGAATGGTTTAGTTGCATAATCGGTATAATGCTAATACCAAAGAACAATTAAAAGCTTTTCTAAGAAATAGAAAGTTATTGTCGCACTCATCCATTCATTTTGTTTTAGGTAAAAAGAGATGATCAGGCACTTTGTATGCCAATTTGGATAACAAAACCTGATAAATCAATAGAAACGCATCTACTTCCTAAATTAATTAAAACCCTGTTACACTTTTTTCTTAAAATAGGAAGTGACATAAGGGGTTTAGGGGTGTGGGTAGGGTATCTTTACTTTATATATAAAGCATCAGATCGGAAGCAAATAATCGCAGTTTACAGGTTTGCAAAAATCTGTCATTTTAGAGCCTGAAGTTTCCATAATCGTGTTCAGGATGAAGTTGTCTATCTTAGTTTTGTTTTTCCTAATTTCATGTTTTCTAGTACATGGAACCAAGTATAAAGGAGAAGGAGGCGGGCGAGTTATTGTAGTTAATACCCACTACCAAGGAGGCAAAGGAGGTCAAGGCGGTCATGGTAAGTCAAATTGTGAAGCTGAATAATTTACATGAAATTTTATTTTTGGCGTTACTGACTAGAATTTGGTTAATTACAGGTGGGCAAGGTGGATGGGGTTAGTTTGATAAAATCTCACATTACGCCGTCATTTTGTTATGGATTTAAACTAAAAATTAATACATTTAAATCAATTAGGTGGCCATGGAGGATGGGGAGGTACTGGAGGTGGAGGTATGTAGATTTTGAAACTTAATAGTTAAAATATAATTGAGAATATATATCCAAGCTAAAACTTTATCAATAATTTAATCCAGGTGGATGGGGTGGACATGGAGGACACGGTCAGTAATCTCTAGTCATCTCCGCATTCACTAAGAAATAAGGATAATATCGAAATTGCTTTTAGAGGAATATAAATGTTTTTCAAACATTTGTCGTTCATGATTTTAAAGATTATTTCTGTAACAGGTGGTGGAGGATGGGGCGGTTGGGGCTGGGGTGGCGGTGGTGGGGGTGGATATGGTTTGAAAACTGAATATACTATAATTTTAAATATTTCGCCAGCATTTGATGTATTGTATTTAAAATTACAACTATTTTGGCATAGGTGGCTATCGCAAATGATCTACCGACTCGGAGAGTATAAACACAAATAAAGATGGACTGATATACGGACAGACACAATTAAAGCGGTGAACGGTTCCGGCGGTAATATCTAAATGTATCGATTCTACCATGTAGGTTTTGTCTAACAAGGGACATCACCCAAAGCTCAGATCCAGAATCGTCTGATTTTTTTACAGCTGAACATACAATTAATATGATGGATAAAAATGTAAAAATTAGCTGCTATTATTGAGGTTTACTATTGTTAAAAATTCCCAAAGTTTAATAAATGAGCTGTAAATGGCAGGCAGTTAAGGTGGAGAATGAAAAAGGATTAAATGGAAGGGAACGGAGAGCGAGATGCGGGAGAGAAAAGGGAAAACTCTTCCGACTTTTACTCGCTTTCCCTTCCTTTAGCTAACTAGCGTAAGATTTTCTCTTCTTCGATTTCCGTTGATCGTAGAATTCTGATTCATTTTGTGATTTATTGGACATTGGAGAGTGGATTAACCACAATTCTAAGCATTTTTCGACTTTAAATTCTAAAAATCGCAGTATTTAAAGTGAACATAAGTCTTTGAAAATGACTTACATCAACATCGCAAATATTCTTCGAATGCTGTCCGATTCATTCATTAAGGATTCATCTATAATTGAATTTCCGGTTACCAAACAAGAAATTGATTTGAAAAATTATTTACAAGGTAAGGATTAAATATCCCACCTGGATTTAGTGATTATAGAGTGATTATTTAGTGATTAGTATTGTGAAGTACATTGCTATATAGACCCGGTTTAACAACGTAGTAGAGTAAAGAAGTTGAAATTGAAATACCTTCATTAGTCAGTCATATTCAATAGTTTTAGAGTATACTAATTATACTATCGAAATCAATCTCATTAATGAAACTATGTGTAAAATGCTTTAGTATTTAGGCTATCATTTACATTTCGGTTAAAATTCTTTCAGGGATAATAAAAACATTTCATGAGTCATCTTCAGTTTACTGTGAAACGAATGAAGATTTAGAGGTTGACGATGAACTCGATTTTACATTCATTGATGAAGAAAATCAAAATAACGCAGAACACATCGAAGCAAATAAAGAAAATTCGGATTCACAACAAACCATACTAACTCCCGAGTCCCCTTTAAAAGAGAAAGAGTTTATTACCCTTGCTTACAAAAAAAATGCTGTCTCTTTTTGGAGGGCTGGCAAGAAAAAGAAATCATTGTCAACGGTTAAAAATCAATTTAGAATGGTTAAGACAGAACGAGATCTCTATAGATGGGAAAAACAGATAGTTGGTGGAGGAAGCCGTATTGACAAACTAAAAAACATTAACAAGGCTACATTTGACAAATTTTTAAATGCAAAGAGAAACAAGTTAACTGTTCATGACATGGATTTGAGAAGATGGGCCCTTAAAATAAACGAAGAGATCAAATGCTTCAATTTTAAGGCTTCAAGCAACTGGGCAAGCAAATTTAAACATGCAAATAGAATAGTTTCACGCAAAATAACAAAATTTATTTCCATTAATCATGAAAATAATCGAAACAACATCAATCAATCGGCTGCTGACTTCCTTGAACTAGTGAACCCCATTTTTGAAGAAGTTGGACCTGATTTCATTTTCAATTCGGATCAATCTGGATTCAATAAGGAGCTTCATTCTGGAAGAACACTAGATATGAAAGGTGTTAAAAAGGTAGAATCTGTCGTTCAGTCGATTACATCTACAACACATTCATATACCATCCAGCCTACAATATCGGCATCGGGAAAATTGCTTTCTCCCCTCTTCGTAGTTCTTCAAGAACCCAAAGGAAGTTTTGGTCCCCGTGTAAAGGATTCATTGTTTCAATGCAAAAACATTTTTGTGACATGTTCAAAATCCGGAAAGATGACCAAAGAATTAATGAAGACGTGGTTTAGAGATGTCTATTTCCCATCAACAGCAGAGAAAAGTGTCTTGTTCGTAGATTCATGGAGCAGTTTTAAAGACACAGATGCAATAAATGGATGCATCCCAGAAAATGTGGATTTCAAACTTCATATGATCCCCGAAAATACGACATCTTTAGTTCAGCCATTGGACGTATACGGATTTCGAATCTGGAAAACATTTGCTAGACGCATATCAGATAGACTATTGTTGGATAATATTGAAATCAGTCTATTCCAGCGAAATAATATTATAAAACTACAGTCTCTTATACATAACCAGTTTAGTAGTCCAAGATTTGTCGAAGTTTTTAAATATGGATGGTTCAAGAGTGGATACAAAGTTGACCACCCTTCAACATTCAGAACTCCAACTGAATTCTGTTTTAATTTAAATCCGATGAAATGCTCATTTTGTGACGAATCGAATTTTTTAATTTGCAGTTGGTGCAATGAACCATTATGTTTTGATGATTTCTTTGTGAAATTTCATTTTTGTGAAACTTTTAAATCGTAATAACCCTTAACGAATTAAAACCAAGTATTATTAAATTAAATACAACCGTATCAATTTATGTCTTTTGTTTTTAGTAATATAACTGGTTATAATTTAACAAAACTAGAATTTGATTCCGATAAAAAACATTAGATCAGTAGATGATTTTATGCTTAAAATTACAAATAATTTTTATAAAATTAAGTCAAATCTTGATAAGAACAATACAAAGTAAAACACAATATCTATTATCCAATGGAGAATAATCTAAAGTTAGCTAAAGGAAGGGAAAGCGAGTAAAAGTCGGAAGAGTTTTCCCTTTCTCTCCCGCATCTCGCTCGCACTTGTACCCTTTAATCCTTTTTCGTTCTCCCCTTCACTGACTACTCCGAATCCTGCATTTTTTAAACTTTGGGAATTTTTTAAACATAGTAAACCTCAATAATAGCAGCTAATTTTTATATTTTTATCCATCACATTAATTGTATGTTCAACTGTAAAAAACTCAGACGATTCTGGATCTGAGCTTTGGGTGATGTCCCTTGTAAGGTAACAAATCTTCGAGCTTGTACAAGCAAAACCGGGACCACACAGAAGTTCCAAATTGTAAAGTTTTGTTTTTATTAAAATTTTTGGCTACAAAGGTTTAAAAACCCTCGATCGTCCTTAATTTATGACTTCGGAAGCATACGCGAAATGATTACAGGTCATTTTCTAATATCATCACGTTATACACCTGAAAGAAGCGCGTTCTAAATTACATAATATTGCACCATCTAATATTCATATATAACAGCTATCCTACAACATCGGTAATTGTCCATTTGTCGGAACACGTTCCCAATCATAACATTTAAGCACGTCGACCTTGCATTGGAAAACTTGAAATGATTTTCTTCTTAAATTAAATCGAACACAAATAGAACTTGCAAAACTGCTTTAAAATCTAAGACAGAGTTAAGAAGAACCCCTGATTCCTACTTATTATTATACTATCTTGAAACTTATCACCTTTTAAACACAAAATAATTTAGTACTATTGAGTTTAACAACCCTTTACCGTCTAAATATTTAATCTACAATTACAATTAATCAACGAACCGGTGCCCGGGCTTACCGGATGTCCCGGAGAACGCAACACATAAATTGTATATAAAACTAATATAATAAAATTTACAAATCATACTTCTTAATAACTTACAAATGGGATGATTAAGCATATATTATCTGTACATTCGTACACGATTGATTTCTCCAGTCTATCAGTTAAAATGATTGATCATAAATATTTACACCGTAAATGGAATTACAATGATTTAATGCTTGCTGATTTGATTGACCAAATTCTAATCCACTTATGCACAGGCATGAAACTATTTTATTAAATACGAAACATTTTAAAAAGCTACAATAATAAATTATAAATCATTTATCGAAGAATCACATTCGACTTGTATCCTCCAATATCGTTAGTTTTTTCGGTGGATTTTGAGCGACGGAATAATGTCTTCGTAAGCCTCATAACCGTACTATCCGTGTTCGGAGGACTAGCTGATCCGGTATTACGACTAATGCTTCTTCCATAACTCCCCCTGATAATAAAACACAGGTTTTAGGATAATTCGTTACGAAAAAATTATGTTTTCATAAAATCATTAAAATATGTCAAATTCAATAGCTATTTTACCCATAACCAGATGAACTACTAGAGGAACTTCGCGGAGTCGTACTTCCTAAACTGGCACTGCTGGTTGTCGAATGCGGTGAGATACGTCCTTTGTGTGTGTGATGGTGACTTGAATTCTGGAACAGACAATCGGAATAAATAAACCGAATCTTCGTCAAGGGCATTGTAGCCCTACTTTTGAATTCAAATAAAGAGAGAAATCTAACCTTATTGTCCATCGGAGTGACAAGTCGAAGTGCTAGTGAGTCCCCAGTGGTCTTTACCGAAGCCACAACTTCTTCATGTCCTAACCACCTTGCGTCAACTCCAGCAATGCCCACAATGACATCTCCTTGTCTCACACCTCCAAGCTATAGAATTTATAAACAATTAATTCGCATTCTAAACCCACTTCAATTCGTAGTCTTCAGGTATTCAGAGAAATTCAGAGAAGACACAGGATTAAGCAAGTTGTTGGTTCAAGACTCTTGATGTGCTACGTGGTTGGTATTTATTCATTGTGAACAAATTTCGTGATAAAATTTTAACGCAATACCACAGAGCCGAGCTGTGCTAGCTATATATTGGTATAAGACACTTGTAAATTTATACTCTTGGAATTCAACCAGAAAGGGTATTCTACCTTTAAATTCAAAATTGAAAGATTCATGAAAGAGTAAGCCTTGCGTATGTGTAACAAGGAATCTTTTATATAAAACGGCTTTGGTTTTTCGAATTGAAAACACCAACATAAATAAGCTCTTTCTACAGAGTTCCTGGTATTTTTTTTTTACTGAATTGCATGTAAATTTAGGAACATGTAAAGTCCAACTTCTACTCCCATTTATATATGGATGTTTTAGGTGTCAAATAGTTCTTAAGCATTTCAGTAACATAATCAAGGGGATAAAGGAGATTTCAGCGAAGGAATTACCTCAGCAGGGGACCCTTCGTCGACTGATGCGATGCAGACAGGTGCACTTCCCTTGACACTCAGGCCAAATCCATCCCCCCGACGGTGAAGTGTCACATGCCTTGGAGCCGACCAGTGTCTCTTGGCCGAGAAGAGAGCCAGCGGTCCAAGTCCTTTGAAAGGGTCTTCAACATTATGCGTCGCCAAATCTGGGGGACTCAGTTCCAGTTGAAATTTAGTTGCAGCTTCAAAAAAGCAAAGAAAAAACATTTTTTTTAAATTTACAACAAAAATCAATCTGGGAAATATGTTTAATCGACTTTGAATCCTCTGTCGTGGAATCGGATATTTCTTTTAACGTAAATTGACTATTTAAACAAACAAGGGAACATTAAAACAGCCGACTCACGATCTAAAGCCTGAAAATCATGTCTTCATTCTCATTTAACCATCTGTCAAATTACGTGTTATCTGGTACCTTATTGTCCAACAACCATTCTCAACACACAAACTTTTCCTTTAACAGCGAGTTTAATGCTAAAGTAGGTTCATGAATGCATAATTTATAAATTTACGCCTTGTATGATTTTATCATAATAAAATGGATACGATTTCTCGTGCGCGTGGCTCGTCTCGTATTCAGTTTTACGATAAAAGCACTTATGCTTTGGGCTTTACTTTTCATTTGCATAGAGTCTACAATTTAAAGAAAGTGATATCCTGGTAAGGTTCAGAGTTACCTTTTACCTTCCTCTTTGCCCAACCCGATAATAATGGAAAGGTTAAGTTAATTATAATTTTGTATTGAATGGAGTCGTAATAAAGTCGGTAATATTCCGTTAAATCGATGTCGGTAATTTCAAACAAGTTTTTAAATTTTCACAAGATTTCACCAAACAACGAGAATCAACGTAGCGTGTGTGTGGTCCAAATTTTTACAAGATTTTTTAAACAGTAATTTTTACCTACCCATAATTTGAGGTGGATCCAAATAATGCTCCAGCTCTTCTTCACTTTGTATTTCCTTACGTTCGAAAGTTGCCAATATCCTGTCTTTCATTGACTGAAGGGCAGATTGGAGTCCAGCTTTACCTCGTAGTTCCCTATTCATCCTGGCATGTCTACTCGAGTCTTCCAGACTTGCAAGAGATTTCCGGAGGTGACAAAACCCTAAAACTTTCATCTCGTCTTCATTATTTGGCATCCTAATATCAGTCACAGCTTGGTTCTCTGTTTCACAATACAAATATTTGAAACTCTCCTGAGTCTCGTCCGAAAACTGGCATTCGCTGAGGAGTAGCGTTGCAAGGTAATGGTGGGCCACGCATTTGTAGAGGTCTCGTTTTACCTGAGGATTTGAATTAAACCGTGCATAAGATACAATCCGACATTTTCACTTAAAAGGGAAGAATCATTTTCGCATTTTTCGTGGATGTGTAAAATGTAATGAATTCAAGCCTTTTGGCTCTTTCTCCATCAAACAAGCTTTACAAACAACCCATCATTTTGAAAAAGAATCCTGTAAATCATCTTCAATATCCTTCTCGTTTGTCATTTGCTGTTGAAGTACTTAATTATTCCTAGCCACATGCTGAGTATTACACAAGGAATTACAACCGGCTTACTTTACTACGAAGCTATGCAAGCGCAATAAGCGCCTCTTGTTTTGTTTTGCTGAGAAATAGTGGTTAGCAGTTGGCTTTTATAAAGGATTAGGGGTTTGTATAAAATGGAAGACTAAAATCACTTAAGCATTAAATCAATTGAGTTGCATGTGCACATCCAAAGGATTACTTCATCATCGTATCATCCTTTTCATGAATGCTAGATTAGCTGTTCGAATTTTGGTTGGAAGCTGGGATAAAATTGCTGTCATCATTCCCAATTGTACTGTAAATCATCTCTGCACACACGGCGTGTCTTATGGAAGCGAAAGCTCGTTTATTTAAGTGAAATTCTGATGTCTTCTTTAGGGTTGCTGTTCCACCAAGGATTTGATTAAGGAAATTAAAAAGGATCTCTGCTTTTTAAAACGTATCAATCAAATCAAAATGATGAGTGCCTATTCCGGAAGGACACTTATTGGTTCACTTAAGAATGTATTTAATTATTTTATGAAGTCCTAGAAATAACGTACAAAAAACATTAAATTTTAATTTTTTACAGTTAAAAATATTCTTTGTGCTCTTATTAAATTTTATAGCCCACAGGGTGTCTTTTCTAAAAGTGTCCGACTTCCATCGACAGAATATGGAAGTCGGACAGTTTTAGAAAAGACACTCTGTATATTTATCCTACTAACGTTCCTGAGCTTTATTTTGCGTAACATCACCAACTAAACAGCAAAAAGCATCTTGTTAAATACTTTAGGTTGAAATGTGGAAATCTTGTAATTATGACTATTTTCATTGCATTAAGCTTGTCTTCCTCACTTTCGCCGCATTGCTTTTTTGTTAACAAAAAGGAACCTCATCTTAACTAAAGCTGGTAGTTATTTAATGTCTCTTTTTGTGTCATTCAGTAAGTACTTAATTCAGTGTAATATAAACTATTCCAAGCATTGAACGTAAATGTTTTTATGTGCATCTCGAATATTCGCAACAACAATTACTCAATTACGTGTGCTACAAAAACAGTCGAATATTTTTTACCCAATAATCGTCGACCTCATTGCATTAGTGGAGGTTACTTTATATAATGTATTTATCCGTATTTAAATAATTAAATGGTTCCTCATTTCGCCACGTTATACTATTTTTCATTTGTTTTGGATTATCCGAGTAGCGTCATGTTATTTTCGGGTCAATCCTATTTACCTTTAAATGTCTCATTGTTTGCAATTGAGATTACACTTTAGTGTCGCATATATTGGAGATGATATGATTTGGGAAGAAAATTTTATGAATGATAATTGTGTTGGGAATAAATTAACATAAATTAGAGAACTAATGAGCCATTTCTTAAAGTATGTTCAATGAAATGTTATTGTAAAATGTCAAGAAAACCATGTCTGCCGGTCTGCTGATATGGTTTTAAGCCATTGTCAAATTAAAATCTGTTTGAATAATTCTTTCGAATTTTACTCGTTTGTCACCAATTAAACGAACTCGCTTACGTATTAAATATGCATGCACCTCTCACTTTCTATTTCTGCTAAATCGGTCGTTGGCATACCGGCATGCGCGTCAAAGATGAGTCAGAATAAGTAGAGTACAAATTGTTGAATACCAATTAGCTTGGAAATTAACATCTAAAATCCATTCAAGTACATGCAAAGTGAATACAAAATACTTAACTGTCCGTATACTAGATATTGGCCCATGTTGGATATATTGAATATTGGTATAATTAGATTAAAAAGGCCGATCATTGAAGAAATAAAATGATAGACTAATCATTTTCGGTCTTATGTATACCTACTAACACAAATGTATTACTACAAGGCAGATAATAACTCTACAAACCGCACTGTTTTATAAAGGATCTGTAGGTTTCATTAAATATGCAAGCAGTCCGCAATAGAATCTTATGCACACGTGTATTCAAATTTATTTAATACCGGCCTGTAATACAATAATTCATGGATGAATCATGTATCGGATAGTATGAACTATTTATGAAAAACCAGGAAATGCCTTATTTATTTTCGCCCAACATTCCGACGGCCTGACAGATTCTACACTTGCCGAATAATAAGCCTCTGTCGTGTCAAATCTTTGAGCTTTCCTTAGTTTCCTTGTTTCACCCAGCTATTTTTCAATTATAGGAGTCAACATTTCAATTTTAAGCCAATTCATTTATTGTATTTACACTGCAGGTTTGCACGTTTTCGTTTTTTCAAAATCTAGTATTCTCTGTCCTTTGTTGCCCATCCTATCTACAGGAAGTAGATCAAAGCAAAAGATTTCAACTCAAATAAGATACACATCAAAAGCTTATATCTGTAAGATTAAAATACAGATAAAAGTAAAGTGGTGGATCGCAAATAAGATATGTTTCATATAAATATTTTAAAGCATTTGTATTTATTTGGCATTAGGTTATGCGTTTGGAATTTGCATTTGTTGTACATTTTGGATTGTAGGTAGGCATGAACTCACTTTCATGCATTGTAGATACTTATCTTTTTCATTACTAACTACAACATATGCTGTCATTGCAGCTTAAAAAATCCTGGTCTGTTATTCCAGAAACCTTAGCATAACTTGCAAATAAATTTATACACTCCTAGTGTGTTGCAAGATAGACGGAATTTTTAATTTCAAAAGCGACTGTAATTTGTAGATTGATTGAATTTAAATTGCCATATTCTGTATCGACGTTTTGTTAACCAATCTACAAATGATTCAGGCTTCTAGACTACACCCACACCTTCCCATGCTCAATTCACTTGGAGCTTTCTTTGATTAAACAAAAGGTTTAAAGTAGGCCAATTCATATCCAAGAAATCCATTCAACGCCCAAATTTATGACTTATGTACACTTACGGTCTAAGAGTTCAATTTTTAAAAGCATGTATACCATAAGCTGTAATTAGACTGTGTAGGAATGTAGGATGTCAAATGAAAAAAACATGCTGTGGTGTTAGCATTCATTGTTAACTCAATTTGACAAAAACTCACAGAAAGTAGTCTATTATTAGTATTTGAGGAAAAAACCGCGTGGTAAATTATATGGAAGAAATCGTAACAGTGCGAAAAATAGCAGGACATTACGGTAAAACAACAGTTCAATCAAACATCTCGAACTGCCTATGATGATTCACGCGAGTATTCGTAAATTGCGTGCATCTAAAACATATATTTTACTTCAACAGAATTTCAACCAGGATGGTGATGTGCGTGAAGCAGAATTCTTAGGATTGTTCCCACGCAAGCCATTGAATAAAAATCCGTTCATTCAAGGCTAAAACTTTTCCCTGTAAGACCGTGCAAATGTCCATATCATTTGAACAACCGTTCAAGACAAAGAGTCTCGAATTGAGAAAAAAGTAGTTCATACTCCATACAATAACGCTGCATTTGTGCAATGATGCGTTTCTAATGAGTGTGAATGTCCTCACTTGACCTCCCATCATGAATAACTCTCCTTTTAGATTCCATTATTGGCATAATCTCTCCATTCAAATTTTCAATCAGTTCTGAATCTAAACTAAGCTATAGAAATATGATTCAGAAAGAACAGAATGGCATATCTGATTAGGAACTCACCGTAACGAGAGATGACCATGCCGGTGGTATGAATTCCTTGAGTTCTTCATGAGAAAGTAACTCGGCGACGCGGATATATTCATCCGAAAGTAATTGAGCCTCTTGGGCTAACTCAATCAGTTTTGACTGTTCCTTCACGTCATGAACTCCGTTCTCTATAATCTTGCTGCTGTCCACCTTTTCCACTGATTGCTGTTTTTCAAACAGGCACTCACGAGCTTGAACCTGGAAATGAGAAGGGAAATAATTTGTAGTGAAACATCATGAAATCAAAAACCTGCACTTAAGTCCGATAATCGCTATCGCGTCAGAACTACCAACTTTGAAGAGTTATGCCATAACAGCCATGAATGAAGTTTCACTTCTTATGCTACAACAATAATTACTGACTTCTTATATACTTTGAGGAAATGGTCACGAATTTTTTTCTCTAGCCAAATTATTGAGGATGAGTAATTGCAAAATTGCAATTGATCAGTTCTCAATTGTTACTACTAACGATGCTACCAATGGCAGGATAGGCCTATCATCCTCAACATCATCAATCAGTTTCAAAAGGCCATTCACCAAATTCATTAGTCTTTGTTGGAGTTGGGCCATCTGAATTACACTTCGAGTGTGCTTCAACCTGTCCGGCTCTTCAGATCCAATGGGATTTCAATGTTTTCGAAAGTGTGAAGCAGAAAAGTCCCAGAGGTATTTAAGAGTTAAGAAGGATTGTTCCTTATTGTCAATTCTTAAAATTAGATGCAATTTCTCTATATATGGAGGAGAGAGATAATACAGGCAACTATGCAATCCAATGTCCAATTCATCATTCATCAAGCAAACCGTCTTTGAAAAATGAAGTAGAAGACCGGCGTAGGACTTTATTTTAGTATTAACAATAGTTGGGAATTTGAAAGGTGCTTCTCATATTAAAATCATAATAATAATATCAGAATTTTTAAATTGCAGCAATTTTGTAATCAAAATTAATACTTGTTTAGCTTCATCTTCCTGGAAGATTAATGATCCAGTGGGGTTATCCAACTCTGGGATAATTTGTTCCTCATCTAAGACCATCCCTAATTAAAATGAGAGACATTGTGGTCCTCAATTCATTTCCATTTCCTCGGATCACGACTGTGGAATGATTACATTTCCCTTCCGGTCGAATTTAAAAGCCTCTGTCTTTCTAATGCCACTAATGCGTAACAGTTCGTTGGACTGCCACTTCCACCAAAGCTGAAGTTATGTAGGAGAGATGATAAATTGCCTATTCTATTATTTTCTTTTATTCGAGCATCTTCCACGTGTCGTATGAAGGGATGAACCAAAGTTTAAGGAAATGAGCCGTAACTCCGCGTACATCCTGGCGTTTTACATTTAAGTGCATAACTGAAATATCTGGCAATTATCTGTACTACGAGGAATAATTATAGAGTGAATGTCGGGAACCTTAGCATATTACTAAACTACTAATTTGGACTGACGGATGGATAACATTGACTTCATTTTCGCTGTACTTTTTTAGCATTGGTGTAGCATTAATAATCGGACATTCGTCAAAATTTGTTGATTGTGAAATATTTTGCAGGGAAATTACAATAACACAGATAATCAACTTGCTTCGCTACTTCATCATTGAAACTAGCAGCTCGTAATTACAGCAACGCTATTACTTAACTGGGATTTTGATGGAAGTATGAAATTAATGAGCTAGACTTGGCAGATATTTACTTGGGCTTCGGAAATCTTTCCCGTTATATTCCTGTCCATTAAAATAAAAAATGGCTGAATTCGACAACATATAAAACCTGAAGTGTTGAGTACAAACAAAAGTACCTTCGTATTTATAATTGTCCTAAAAATTGACGTTTATCATATCTACGATTATTTTTGGGTTAAGCAAAATTACAATTCCTTACAAGAAATAGGGCAGTAAGCGCATCCAGTGTATGAGGAGCCAAATCGAATGACGGCGGATGAGTGAAGTGTTCTCCGATGTACCGTAGCGTCCCAGCAGCTCTGAGGAAATTGTCGACCGCAGCGTCGGCACAATCAGAATTTAGTTGTCGATCTTGCTTCGAACCGATTTGCGTATGCATCGCCGCCAAGTTGAATAATACGCTTGCTTTTTCGAACGCTACGGTTTTTTGTATACTTGGAACACCAGTTAGGGCATCATACCTAGAAAGAATGTCATATAATATATCATCTCCCATTTAAAATTAAGAATTTAGACATGAATTCGCTTATGAAATAGTTCGGTATGATCATTCGCATATTTTGCATACTAAAATTAGGAAACATGAAAGAAGCTACTTTTAATAATAATATGACTTCGTAACTTCTAACAAAAGTGAAACCTGAAATGACTTTCCAGAATTTAGATTTTTTATGTAGAAAACAAATATTTTCCCAATGTTTACTAGTTTACTGTAATATATCAAACAAAATGCTACAAAGGATGCGACTCAGATTTGTAGTTGAAGGACATGTTGTCGTATAAGATTGTGAAGATTATGCCTACACGACAGTTAACAGAGATAACAAGAAGGCATGAAGACGTTGACAATGACAGACAGCAACTGTCTAAATAACTCTCATTAATAATTGTTAGATATGCAAAGAATTTTTCCTAGGCTCGAAGTAGGGCACAAACAACCGCCTAGAATTAAGACAGAAATTGTTAGAAAGTCTCCTCGGACAAAATCCAGTTCTACATTGTAGGTTATATAAATAGAAAGATGCTCTACGAAATACAAAATGACAGTAGCTATTAACTGATGACTGCAAAAAGAAAGGACGACTGCAAAAACTTAAGTGATTACAAAAACTGACAAGTCACACCTTGGATTTTGCTCGTAAAAATTCGACTAATGCATACATTTTGATGAGCTTGACATTTTCCTAATGGATATTGCATATTATGAAAAGAAAGTATAAAAGAGATTCAATACCAATTTACAATTGCAAAAAATAAAAGTTTTAATGTGTGAGAGATTTTTTTAAACTCATGCACTAAAAAGCATGATGACATTTTTATGCATACAAGATGAAAGTGTTGAAACATGTACGAGGCCGAATTATAGAATGAGATAGTTGAGCCTTTGAATTCTTAAATTTTAGGGAAAAATTACCATTCAAAGAAAACACCGATGTTTCGGTCTGCGGGGAAGAATCGTCGTTCCACGTAGTACAAGACCCCTAAATACCTCAAAAGTAGTTGAACTCCGCTTTTCGATCTTGAGGGTCTCCTCATGGCCTGAAAAATAAAAATCTCATTTAGAATTTTAGTAAGACGAAATCAATATAAAAGAAAATTGCAGACACTTTGCTTAAAGCATGTAAAAGTTTTAAATTTATTACCTGTCTTAGCTCCATAAAAGACTGTATGGCGTCATTAAAATTACTTCCGTCTTCACTATAATGCTCCAATATGAAGTCCTGCAATGTAGCAAGCGTAAAACAATTAGTTTAGATGACATAACTAATTTTCGTAAAAATACTTGAGTTGAATGAAGTGATTTCTGTAAATTTTCATGTTGGATATGCGAAGAAAGCTTTTTATCGCAGCCTAAACTTTTTGGTTACTTTTTTTTTTTTTAGAAAAACGCTATTTTTCTGTCTGTCAGGTAAGTTTCTACAATGATACGATTAGGACTTCTTTAAAGTTACGAGGTGATTTGGTCTATATTTTCGGAAGTGCAAGAATTTTTTTCAATAGAATACAAGAAGACGCCTTAAATTGAAATCATCGACGGGTAGAAAGTGTTACTGTTGCAGTTGCTGTCTATAAATCGCTATTTTTATGTTTTAAATATTCTTTAATTTTAAACTTCTTGTTCCTCGTTATACGTGAGCTTGTGTGACGAAAAATATAAAAGAAGACGCTGGTTGAAACAATCATCCGCAATGCTCGAACACATTTGCAATTTTATATAGGCCGTGAGTAGAATGTGGATGTCAAAAACGGTGGATTAACCTGGCATTTTACCCACTGCAATGAACTGCGATTATAACGCTTGGCTGTATTTAATCATAAATAATATAGGGTGCCGGAAAAAATGGTCAGGAAAAAATGATCAGGGAAAAAATGGTAAGGAAAAAATGGTCGACGGAAGAAATGGTCAGGGAAAAAATGGTCACGGAAATAATGGTCCGGAAATATTGGTATTATGAAAATGGTCTAGGAAGAAATGGTCTGACTAATAGCTTAAATTACAATGTTATAAAATATGATTTATTTAACATAATTTTCATTATTGTTTGTCAATAATTCGTCAAGGATGAAAATTTTACAAGTTAACTAAAAAAGAAATAATTTTAAATTTTAAATAGTTTTAAACACCGAAAAATTCTTTTATCGTTTCCATTCAGATGATAAACCAAACGTAAACAAATCCTTTATACTGAACAGTGTAACCCATGCCTTTGTTGGATTGAAAAACTCTTAGTCCTTCTGTAATGGTTTCATTTTTTTCTACCATTTTATGATAGCAATTAGCTTAAAATTCGTAAAATCAAATCAGATAATTAACAAGTTAGGAATTGACAAATTGACAGAATAAGTAGACCATGCAAGCTGAGACAATTTTTAGAAGATTGAACTGTGATTGAACGGAACAGCAAACAAGTAGAGATAAAGACGATAAGATAGAGAATACAAAAGTAGACCCTACATAAATGAATGTAATTAACTTTAGGATTAGTATCTAATTATTCCATATTCCAAGGTTGGGGTTTTTGTTTCGGTCAATGTTCGGATTATAAAGGCAAAATTATCCATTGAAGTTTGCCCTACTCTGTAGTAATACACTTTATTATTCAAACTAATGAAGACATTCTAACTTGAAAAAATTAAACATCAGACCATTATTTCCGCGACCATTTCATAGTACCATTACTTCCAGACCATTTTTTCTGTGACCATTATTTCCCCATGACCATTTTTTCCACGACCATTATTTCCGTGACCATTTTTTCCTGACCATTTTTTCCTGACCATTTTTTCACCAACCCAATAATATAATACCATGTGAGTATTAATACCCGGAAACAAGACATGTTATAATCACTTAATTAAGAAAACAAATGGGATGTGTTGGAAAAATTCAAACTTAAATTAAGTATATTTTAACACCTATTGATCGGCGTCTCAACACCTCTATATGCAATTTAAATTTTTATCCAATAGCGTGAGAATGTTGTCCTCGTAGAGGATATCATATAATGGAAGATAGATTCCATTACTAATTTTCTTATTATTGTTAGGTGTTAAATTCATACGGTACACCGATGGGATGTTGACTGTACTATATCAATTATTTGGCAGCCGCCAGTTACATCTTAATTTCAATTAAAATTGTAACGGAAAACGAGATCACAGGACGGCTCGGAATTTATCTTAATGGCCTAATCTAACAAAGAATTTACAGCTATCCTAAATTGGTTAATAAAACAATATTTTTAATGATGACGGATTGACACAGTTCGAGCAAAGTCAACAAAGCAAAAAGATGTATTAAAACCTAAGCTCCTAAACTGTACTTGATTTTATTCAATTTAGTACTAAACTGAGAAAATTTAACATTAAAACAAAATCGAATCTAATTTTCAACATCAACTCCAGTAACTAGAGCTCATAGTGACAAGATTTTATGGAATCGTATGAACTTTAAACAATGGGGTATAATTTTATTTACAGTCCTGTTCTCCTGTTCCTAGCTCAGTTTTTCAAGTACCGTTTCTGGGTTGCATCTTCCCAATTAACAACCAGGATTAAAGGTGTGAATTTTTATTTCCCTTGCTACTGTAAAATGATTACAAAGTATGAAGTAACTGCTTTTATACTGCCTATCTTATCCTCATTTTCTCTTTAAAATTTAAGACTCATTTTCTTATTCGACAGAGTAGATTTCTTATATAAAGTTTGTCGTTTTTCTTTAAATAATCTATATAATTTATCAGAGTGTTTTTAGATTGTCTGCACGCATAGAATATCGCATTGGAAGTTCAGAATGATTATATGATAAAAACACATTAAATCCAACTACAATTTGTGTAGAACTTTGTTTTGTAAATGGTAATGTTCTGGGTATGTAGATTTTGTTAACAAGGTTCATTGCAGAATTTATGTCATTTTCTCATAATATAGTTCGTGTTTGAGTAAAATATCACAAATGTGAAAAGATACAGCTCAATTTTCCATGTATTATAATAAAACCGTCCTGCATGCAAATTCATTGAAAAAACCGTAGCGTAATTAAAGTTCACAATAACAATATCTCGTTTCGTTTATTTACAGAGAACCTTTTATTACCAAGTCAAGCCTTGATACCGTGGATTATTGGATAGAAACTGTAAGGCTGAGAGTTTTTAAAAATTAAGTCAGTAAGTCTAAATTGGCCGAACGTGCATGTGTGGTTTGTGAAAGCATCTTTTGAATATTATTGTGCATCCGTATGCTGCCATGCACCGTTCACCACACGTGATGTAACTAAACCACGGATGATCATCTTTATGTATTAAAATGATTGTTCCATCTCCACATGAATTCTAACAGAGCCTCGACGCTCGTCTACCGTTCACTTGCATTAAACAAACAAAATCTGTTCCAACAGTTAAAACCTGAGGGCTGATAAAATTCAATACGGAAATGGTTTGGCCAAGGCAATTTGCTAAGATGTGAGGAAGATAACAAAGCTTGGATGGGAAGGAATCCCTTGTTCTGTTACCAAGCTACAATGATAATAGCACATCTCTCGCGGCAGGAGCTCATCATCCTTACAACTTTGATTCTGTTTCTGATATTATGGGTTGAATACTTTCGAGACTATGCCGAACTGAATGAGAAGGCTCTTATTTTTAGCATCCTTAGCCAAATTTTACAATTACATTTAGCGAAACCTCTTAAATTAAAGTTGTATTGTAATTCCAAAAAGAGGTTGAATTACTAATAGAGGTTTGAAACTAGCTAGAATGCAAGTTTGTATTTGTAATCTTAATGTGAAGGAAACTTTAATTTTTCAGAGAGGTCCGAAACAACGTGTGTGGGAAACGCTGCCAAAAATAACAATATTCAATTTTTCACACCCAAACTTTTTGTTAATTATAGGGTGCCCAAACTGCGTCCGCATTTATGGCTCCCAAAGGAAACTCACCCTTACAAGAGACTTAACCATCAAAGAGTCTACATTAGGAAATGCACTTCACTCAACCCAATTTTTTTTCTTAATCGGTAATGAGAATCATGGTTTAAGGTGTGAGGGATTTAAAAAATGTAACAATATACCTTGAACGATTCTCGGAAGTCGATATCTCTTGTCTCCTTTAATCCCAGAGGAATCATTGGTAAACTGGTGTCTTGGCTGAAAAAAACACACATACATTTTATTACACGAAGTAAGAGGCATATCATATACTGTTATCATTTCTTTTATAATCCTGTTGGAACTTTAGACCGTTGCTTTATAATGCGTTGCATATCTTATGTTTCGATGTCCAAGCTGTATTCAGTATTGTGTTACGTTATATTCTAGTAGAAAATATTAAACTAAATAGTAAATAGTCGTCATATTTTTCTGGTATCCTTTCACTCTGGAGCTTCTCTGGACACGATAGTTTAAACTGCCCATTAAGATCGTTGCCAAAGATTTATATATGGGCGGCGTTAATTACTTTAAACGGTTCCGTTAAAGCGTTTTGAAATCAGTTCAACCAAAACGGTTTATGTACGCCTACAACGGAAGTGATAATGCTACGAGAACGAATACTTCGCACTTTTGATGTATATTTTAGCCAAAAATCTTGAACTGAAATGGTTAAAATGGATGATACTATATACTCCCTACGATTACAATTTAATTAAATGAAGTAATTAATGCCATGTGGATGTTTGCATCTTTGCATTAATGATTTATTACTTTCATTATCTTCATCGAAATAAATGGATAACTTGGTGCGTAACATTGGCGAAGAAGAATGAAAATGATTCTGTCCGGTTGTACGGAAGATTAAATGAGATTCCTACTTCTTATGCATGAGTCATAGTGATAACCACCAAATAAATGACTGTTTCTACGTAAAGAAGCTTGTAATCCACCTCCAAATCGTCTTCAATAATATTTTATTACAAAGGAAATCAGGATGACTTGCTTAACCTTCGTACTTGTCAGTCGCATATCAACTTCTAATCATTAAACCCTGCAAAATTCTTAAATCATCCAACTCATGGGGCATACACATGGAATACATATTGGTACTCTTCTTGTCAAACTCGCAATCAAGTTATTAAGTCCATGGTTCTGCGGACTGGTAAGTAAAACTCCTCGTACTAGTACTAATTTAACTGATGGCTTCAAATTTCAAACATTCATAAATGATAGCTCAATGACAATTCTTCTTTCTGCTGTACAACAATTACAAACCCCTGACAGCTATCAAAACAATCCCGTACAATGTGCAATCAGGGTATACATTGTTGTTGATACGTGTATAATTTTGATTCCGTTACTTATTGATGATTCGAATCTAGACGATCTCTACTCTAGCAGTGGCACAGAATTTATGCAATCTAACGGGGTTTTATCATGTTGACTTATTCAAAAATTATGAAAATGAATAACATAACATAACCAGTTCTTTCTAACGCTACAGAAAACCCGATCAAAATAACAGGGCATTGTCAAACTACTATTAATAGAATCTGAAATAGTGTTTTTTATGTATCTTAAAATGACCAAAAATTCGGCTCACCCTTGGCCTTGATAAGCCTCGAGGCATCCATTTATTTCGGCTAATTGCTCACGAAGTAGCTGTAAATGTGAGTTGACGAAACTTAATTCCAAGGTAGCGGTCTCTTTAACCGTCCGATTTGTAGTAGCTCTGAAATCAACAACAATTTTAAAATTAGTCCAAAAGTTAATATATTATCCGACAAATTAAATCATTCTGAGGTATATGATTTCCGAAGCCCGTAGAAACAGTGTTTGGGGATGTGAATGATTACCGGCATTTTTTTTCATCCAATGTACTATATAGTACTTTAATTATTTCACACAGTTACTGCCAATGTTACTTTAATATCGACATCAAAGGAAGAGTCTTGTTTTTATGACAGAACAATATACAGCTTATTTACTTGCGAACTCAATGCAATACTAAAGAATAATCCGAAAGGCGTGACTAGCATTTATTTAGATATAAAGAACATACAATATTATGTTATCCGATTAGGGATTAACCGAGAAAAATCATTGTCATCCGCTCACCGCCCTAATCATATCCCCAATCTCATGTCAATATCAGCAATTTTCATGTTTAGGTGTTCAACAGTTATGATATTATGTCTGTTCTAACTTGTAAGGCTAAGAACATATTCATTTTACTATAGTAAATGCAATAACAACAATCTGAACCACTTCCTAACTAGATTGCGAACCTATAAAAATAACACGTAATAATAATATACAGGGGTTCTCTGCCAAGGTACAAATCAAATTCGAATTCTATCAACCGTTCGAAATATCATGAATTATATAGTCGATAAACATATAACTTAAAAGCCCTACGCTCCTATTCATGATTCAGACTACAGTATATTATTCTCTTCTTAAAACATCAACATTTAACATATAAAGTAATTATTGTTCTTAAAGTAACAAATCCTGCAGAGTTAACGGTGATCCACATTTCAGCCTGGCTTTTCACCGACCGTCAAAGTGTCGAACTGTTAGGAATCGTAGATGTTATTAAGGGCTCTTTCTAAGACTTTATATCTGTCACTGTCAAAATATTAGATCCACAGAAGTCCACCCACAAATCTAACTAATTATTCCAGTATTAACAGTAGGATTATTTACAGTTTACGTTAAATTACTTTATTATTGTAAACTCCCAGCCTCTGACTCATTTTACGCACTATAGTCCCAATAGATAGTATATATAATCCATCATTCTAACAGTTTGAGGCATTGTGATCATGTTCTCACTTCGTCTTCTTAAATTATTTACTGATATGGTTGCGTAATGTGTTGTAATGACCGTATTGTCTGTACAATGAGAAAGGGAAACACCTTAAAGGCACAAAGACAGTAATTAGCGACAAAAGGTCGTTGAAACCGTACATACATACAGCCTTACATTACATACATACTAACCCTAATAGCGTATTGTCTCTTAAGGAGCTCTACGTTTTAGCCTTGTGACTTGGATTCACGGCACAATGAGCAGGTTGGGCTGGGATCAGTTTTGTACACCTGACTACTTTGTAGTTGTACTCACTCGTACACATAATAGTCCCATGATTCTTAATTTTGAAGTTACTTGGTAATCCTTGATCGACAAAATGTCTACTATCTGCAAGTACACACAAACCGTGGGAGACATTTGCAAAACTAAATGTTGTCAAGGTTTAGGCAGTTCAAAAGTTGTGTAACTGCACCGTCCTAATTATTCACAAACTACTAGCTGTTCTGATTATGAATGATGTCTGGCAAATTAATTTAATCAGAGGCAGGAATTTCACATTCATTCAACCCACAGTAATTTATGAATGCCCGTCGATTGTAATTTGTTATCAATGATACAAACTTCTAAAATTTATGACGGTTAGTTTTTTAAAACATTGAATAAATAAGTGATGCGGATATTTCAACATTTCCAGCTTACATTTCCAGGGTCCTATTTCAATATTTAATTTGATTCATTAGCAAACTAAAGTAATGCAATAAAAAAGAGTATCAAATAGAATATATTGACATCTCATAATCAAGTGGCCCGTGGTGTAAAAACAAGCAGATTGCTTCAATTTGTTTTGGATATATTTGCTGTTACTCAGGAAAATCCAACGCGTGACTCATTTATACTTCAATTGGTCTAATTTTGATCAATTTATTACCATAATTTACAACGCCATTGTTTGCACGATACAGAACCATTACATTTTCTGAGACCTGTTTATTGAGGAAAAGTTCAATATTTTGTATTGAACTGATAGAAATTTATTAATTCTTCGAAATTCTGTAAAAAAAAATCTGTTTTAACTCTGTATGATTTTCTGACAATTTAATAAACATCGCACGAAATCATAAGGGCTAATCATCTAAGTAGCATATGTAACTTTTACTAAAAAGTCAGTTTTCGACTTGTTGTTTTTGGTGGCTGATTATACCCACCTACAGTGTTATCTTAAGTTTCTAACAACAGCAAAGTAGTAGCAGCTCTGTGGTTTACTGATAATACGACAATAAATCAATGCATGCAAGCGTCACGTTAAAGACTACTAAAACGTTCTATCAATAGCATCAAGAACAGACAATCCGAAACGCAGCAGTAGTCAGGATTAATTACAAAATTTGAATGACAACTGTCAGTAAAAAAAAAAGTTGGAAAGTAAACTGTTTGCATAACAAGTAGGAGACAGATACGTTCGTGACAGTTGTCATGTTGTCAACGACTATTAAACCAAGAGAAATCAGAGAAATTGACTATCTCTCTAAGCACATTCTATCAACTACAACATCAATAAAAACGCGTGCAGAGGATATTCAATGCTTAATGACCTTTTTTATAAATAGCTTGTACATCGATTCCTGTTTAATGCCTATTGTTTTTTAAATATTCAGTTCCCAACTTCTGATCTGTGACGTATTGATGCATGGGATGAATTTTAACGTTATATTATTGACGCAAATCATTATCATGCATATAGGAGAACCACAACCCGATTTTGCTAGTGTTCCCTCGAGAGATTTAGGCACATTTTTAATGTTTGGATTCAGAAAGTAAATATGGGGCAAATCATTAGGATATTCATAATAACAGTTGGCCACCTCTATTATTGGCAAACTATGTATATTAACAACTTCGTTGATTTTTATTTTTATTTTTTATGTAAATTCATAATTACACAACTGCCTGCCAAGACAGTTTTCAACATTGAGAAAATGCAGTTCTGATGATAGTGATCTAGTTTAGGTAGATTTTGCAAAAAAGTCAAATGCTCCTAGAAAAAATGACCCTGTTGACATTCTTCCTGTAATAAAATATTGGTAAATTATGCAACTATCTTTCTGCCAACCATACGGCATGAAATTACTCTGCTCATAATTGAGATTTGTCATCATAAAATATCTGTTTCAACGCTCCTGTAAAAGGGGAGGTCGGAGTGTAATAAAACGTACTAGCTTTTCTACATTTTTAATTATAAGTGAAATCATTATCACCCAATATTTGCATTATATGATAGAGTGTATCTTACTTTAGTAAATTTTCAGCTCCTGCTCGAAGTCGCATCTCTCGATGGATTTCCCTGTTGAGCTGTGAACGACGGGATTGTAGACTTCCTCTGCAAGTTGCCCTGCATGGATCATTTCCCTGTAAACAAAAAAATATATATTTTAACATTAGCCTCGTGTATTTTGATACTACGAAAATTAAAATGTCATGCTATTTATGGTTCCAAATGCAACTCGCAATACAAAAAACTAAATGTTAAATATTTTCCCCTAGGTCTCCTTTTTAAAACCCTCTAATCCTCGAAGGTGATATCTCTTAGCCGATCGCATTGTTGCATATTATTTAAGAAGCTTTTGAACGTTATGTTGCTAGCGCATTGTGATCATGCAAACGTGTCAAGTCAAAGGCGAGATTGAGAAAGGAAGAGGCTCGTCATATTTAAATCCGATTCGTTATCCCACCTTAAGCTAAACAATGGCTTGTTTTACGTGACATCCGAAAAAGAATGTAACCGTAGCAGAACGTGTACGTTACATATAAATCCCTATCCCATTGTTAACTTAGAGGATTTTTTTTATCCCGCATTTCGACACACCGTACCAAAATAATGATCAATTGTCCTAAGGGATCGTTGCCCGTACAAATCGTATGTATTCATTAATTTGTATTTTAATTTGCAAAATAAAAAGTAAAGTAAAGTTAGCAGGGAATGTAGTAATGTAAATTTCTGATTTAGTTTAGAAGTCTTTTATCAAACAATGATTTTCTATGAGAGCTTATTGCATCTTTCTGGATTCATTGAAATTTGAAAAGCAATCAACTTTATCAAAATCGATGAGGGGATTTGTTGGTTTAAAGTTTGATCTGCAGAAAATATGTACCAGGCTTTCCAACAATTCCAACTCCAATTAACGGTTCAAATTAGCTATCTCCAAAGAAAGAAATATTCTCTGTAAGGTTAGAAAATTAACCATGCAAATCCTTATCTGCATAAACTGGTCTTATCAAATTTAATAATGAAGTTGGGCTCTTACAAGTGGTGCACAAGAAGTGAAAAGAACCACTTACTTAATATTATGTTAAACAACTGCTACTGAATTTAAAATATTTTATTAGAAACTTGTTTGCATAAATTGTAAAAAGCGTTACGTGAATTGAAACTGTGAAACAATTGGGGAACATCGGCGGATTCGTCGGTGTCCCTGTATAAACTTTCATGTTAATCATAAAGGGATATGATAGTTCTCCTTTAATTATCTGGTTATATCTCGTTCTGGCATTTTTCTTTTTCAAAGCTAAAGGTTCAGACAATAGTGAATAGATTCGGTAAATATTCATAAATTCAACTGCCAAGTAGTATACTTTTTACAAGTTAATATTCCAAACAGAATTGTAAACTTTTAAACAATTATGGAAATATACGGATGTAGAAGTTGCATTTGGTGACCTTCGCCAGAAACGACTGTAATCATTCCGTTTGCTAGATTTATTTTATCGCCAGATATACGTTTTACAATAGGAAATAAAGGCTTCTAACAAATTTCAATTTTCAGTTTATGATTGAATTTGGATTCATTCGATTGTTCAAAATTTATATTCGCTTCGATTTTAATCAGTTCTTGAAAAGGGTGGATAATCGGCAAACCCGTTGGATTTGTCGCAGTAAACCTTTGTATTACTAAAAGTTAATGATAATAGCATTCGGAAGAATTTGATTCAGTAAAGGTTCAGCCAAACTGCCAAACACTTCAACAAGCGTTAGTGTTGAAAATGTATCTTGACCAAATCACTCCCAAATGACGGCAATTGATCAAACTCAAAATTCTCTCGAATCGACAAGGTATTTTATAATCAGTATAACTGAACCGTTTCTTTAAATTCGGTAAAGATTAGCTGTTTTTGCATTAGAAAAAGAATTTCAATTGTAAAGATTCAACTCTTTTTGATTCATTTCAATCAATCAAGTTTTGATTGTAATGTTATTTAATTGGATCCGACTCATTGGACTATTGAGTTGATTTTGCTGTTTTTGCTTCGTCATTTTTTAAGGATAAAACTTTCGCCAAAATTGAACCCGAATTATAATACGAGTCCAAGAACTTCAAAATCGTCAAAAGTTGAGTGGTTAGTTGGTGATGAATGCTTCTTTAACTGTTCAACTCAACAGGTTCACGTCATTAAAAACCTGACTGTTCATTTAGCTCGGATCTAGATGAGGTTAATTTGATTATATTCTAGATCACGAAATGGAAAGCATGGCTTCAGTTAGGGCTTTATGCGAACTGAATGTGCCAAACTATTGAAATAGGGTCTCAATGCCGACTTCTTCAGGTTAACGACTAAGTTTACAGAAGTCAGTAGAAGCATCTTAAGGTTCATTAGAACTTTAGAACCTGGGCTGGGAATACAAAATCCAACTCACGTAACCGTGAACTGTTATTCTCCTTTTGAAATAAGATTCCTATCATCAAGCTGTTTCCTTACTAGTTTGTAGTATTATGTGCCAAAATGCATGCACATCTAGAAACCTCAATCATCAAATGACCGTCAAATCTAGCTTAAAGTAATCAAATAAATAAACAATTTTATATGATTAAGGAACATCAAAATATACTACCCACAGTCGCAGCATAAAATATTTTCTTGGAAGTAGGCGGTGTTGAGCCATCGCAATTGTTTGGACATTGGGTGTTTTTGTAGTCATTAAAATTGTAGTGATTTTATATTAGCAGATCTGAATCACCGAATTCGATTGCAAATTTCAACCGTCGTGTAAATGTCGGTTAAACATTTTTCTTTGTACAAAATTAATATATGTATATTGAGTCATTTCTCAACAATTTAAACTTTAAGTATTAATACATATGTCACAACTTAATGTAAGATATCCTTGATTTAAAAGCTCAGTGACGTCTTGAAAATTCGTATATGCACACTTATTATTTGAATCCGCCATTGCATCTATTCTATACTTACCTGAGCTGGCATAAATGGTGATAATTAGGTAAGTATTTTTTTACATGCATCTTTTCTTCATAGCCTGACGGGAAGAAGATTAAAGAGAATTTTTTTAAATTATTATTCAGCTGTATGAAATAAGAATACCCTCCGATGATGATGTATCATGTGTAATATTTATATATACGAAAGTATAAATTGCAGTGATTGTTAATGGCATTACTGTAAACTAGATCCCTGAAACCTTTCGTGTTATATTTCAATAAGTAATAGAAAATGACCAAAGAACAGTTGTCTTTTTACGGCTATATATGCTTAACTTTTTTTCTTTTGCCGGAACTAATAAACATTGGGTAATTGAATATTGTTCGTAAGCAAGATGACTAAGTGCTAACACGTATATGATATAAGGCTAATAACGGGTCAACGAAGGTAATAATAAATGCCCCAGTCACCCACACAATTGTAAGTCGTGGGGTTTTATTTTTAAAAGATTTAAGCTTTAAACGGTCGTGCAGTAATTTAGAGCTTTAACTTACGGACAAAATTGTAGGAATATAGCAAACTAATATTGCAATAAAGAAAACAATATTTTAGCCCGTCCGTTAAATTTGGCTAATGACAGGCCAGATCAGAATGGAATCTTAAGTAACGAGCAGTCACCAGTGGCGATGATGGGAAATGACTTCCTTATACTTCTGGTTGCTGATGCTTCACACCTTTTGTTAGTGTTATTGGGTCAAAACACGTAATTTTGTAACTCGAGGAAATCAAGATGCAGATTGAGATGTTGCAAACTTTTGGTATTTGTTAAGACATGGTAAATATTTTAGCTTCCATCCACGTGGTTCACTATTTAGGACGCTTTAAGCACGATTCTTTTAGATAATCATAGTTATACGTCTGTCCCTGTCAATTTGTTTACAATTGCTACCATTCCCAATAATAAGTTTGATATATGGAGAAGGGTCATTTGGTATTGGAATGTTTCCTGAGACGCCTATAAGTGAAACAACTATTATTGAATTTAGTTCGTGACTTCTTAAGCATAATTAATTACCGAGATTGAATTAATTCCAAGCCAGCATGGAAACACAAATGACATAAGCAGAAAAGTGGCATTTTAACTTAATTCTAAAGTTTTTGCATGCTTTCTATTCTATTTATGCAGTTGACTTTAGATTTTTCGTAGATCTGTCTGTGTCTGATGTTATTAAATTGAAATTTCAACACGAAAGAGGGCAAGGAAAAGTGATTTGAATATTTTGTTAAAAAAGTGGCACATCTTTACAGAAAAATTCAACAATACAAGCCGTCTAACATCATTTGCTTAATATAGTTACGCCAATCCAAGAAAGGGTTGGGACATGTAATACAGCCCAGCAATAATAACAATAACACACCATTTCTGTTCATTTGATTTTGACTTGTTACCACAAACAAACCTCTTCGTCCCCGCCGGCGACAAGAATCTCTCTAGAAATGAGATTGAGGAATTGTAGATTATTGTGTGAAAAAAGGCTGATTGCATTTCGTTGTTCGTTTTAAAAAATCTCTATATCTTCAACTCACCCGATAATAATCAAATCAAAGACAGTTTGTTTAGGTTCCTATTCAAGTCAAATATCCATTGCACACTATTATCGGAATTTTATTTTGTTTGATCGAAGGACCATTAGTTAAGCAACCCCCTCGCATTCATGTCTCAAAGCGATAGATAGTTTTTCAAAACTTATATATAGATATTGTTATTGAATATCCCTACATTGCATGACTGAATGAATTTGAATTCTCAATATTAATGGAATTTAACGATTAAACATGATATAAAAAACGATGATAGTCCGAGCTCTATTTTATGCACATTTTGAGGTACGACCAAAAACAATCGCTAACCGGTCTCTGAATATTTTCATACAAATCTCTGATTAATTTCAAGCCTACAAACAAGATGTTGATGTTGTCGAGAAACATGTTTTAAATTGTTAGTACAAGGCAGGGCTTTAAAAACTCGGACGCATTAAAAAATTATTTGTAACGCGAATTTACTTTTTACCCACTCGAATATGAAGTCGATTGTCGATGTTTGCTGGCTCAAAGCCAAGTCCATTGGAATGTTAATATTAAAATTGCTTTTGCAAGTTAATAACTTGACATTTTATTCCGAAACTAATTACGTCGTCAGAATAAAATACAAGCACAAGGCCGTTAGTACAAAGTCTCATATTAACGAAACCATTCGGAATTCTGCATTCTCCGTCAATTAATTCCCTTCCAACACTAGCCATTATATCTACGTTTTCTCATTCAGAAGGATTTTTCTTGTTGTCTATCCCAAGAATCTCACACGAAACATGAATATCAATGCAATCAACTGCACAAAAGACATATAGATGTAAGCCAATGTATTACATGCATTCCAACTTTTATGTAAATTTTCAAATAGTGAGAAAAAATACTAACAAATCCGCTTAAACTCAACCACAACTTTTGTGTCAAGGCTTGCCTACTGAATACCTTTGAGAATGATTATTGGTGTAATAATAATGGTAACGACTCTCATCAAGTATCTTTTACAAGTATTTTAAAACTAACAGTCGAGTCCCATCCACGACAGTCAATAAACAACACCTAGTTGTATTGTTAGATTTTACACAAAATTCAATCACGCAATCCTATAAAAAATAAACAGCTACGAAAAATCTACTGAAAAAACTTCAGATTTCATTCATTGTACTTGGCAAATGCCCACACGATGTACAATTAAACAGAAAAAATAGGTTGACAAAGTTTTCAGTACTTCTAAGATACTAAACATATAATACGCGATCACCTTGCAAATGACTCGCTTCATTCATGCTGTTTTATTTGTGACTGTTCTTTGATCACAATTTTTCTGATTTTGTTGTACAGTCTGCTATTTGAATTTCTCATACGCTCCTGAGTGTTATCACTGTATCAAATTTTATAATTAATACAAGTTTTGGTTGTAAACTTCAGTAAAAATGGCGTTGTTAAAAGGTTATATTCAGGATTAATTTATCTAATATTTAATAAATCTGACCAACATTCTGGAATTGGTAATGAGTCTTTATCGATAAGTTCTGTTGTTGGTGTTGGTGGAAGGGCTGAATGTTTTTTAACGTATAAAAATGTACAACGCATTAATGTAGTTTTCTATCATAAATAAAATTGAAAGAAACATATGCCATGACTATATTTGGAATCATTGGGAAGAAAAATTCGCAAGTAGGATGTTTTTAATTGTCGTATAGTCGCGAATGGATTTAAATTCCCCGAATTCAAATGTACAAATGCTAGGATTAGAATAAGCTCTGGTGTGAAGTCAGTTGAAAAAGGTATATCATGTTTTATCATGTAGGCTGTTCGTATAATTGCGAATTTCGATTGATGATAATTGATAATAATGTTTATCCGTTGAGTTATGTGTGGCTCTACTAATCCTTAAGCCTTTCATTTGATTTGGAAACATCACACGAAGAATTACCGCAATCGTACGTTTTCAACTACACTTATCTTTTGAGCTTTAGAGTGACAAATATCTAGATTCGAATACTGAAGGTAATGTCTGCTTTTGCATTCGGTTCAGTGGCATATGTTTTGTGTTTCATAATATATTTACTAGCCGTCCATGTTACGTCAGTTGGATAAATTGGATTTGGGGAATTAAGCTTTCCCGATGGTTTTGTGTTTATCAACGTGATTTAGAATTGGCAACTGTTGGGTATGGATTGATAAGCTCTCTCATAAGGGAGTGGAACTACGAGACTCTTTCAAACCTAATCCGCCTACGGATAATATTTGTTGGTGTATTTTTGGTACGACAGAGTTTTTTACCTTAACATTTGATTTATTTAACCTTGCAAAATATTTAAAACAATTTATGTAGTGGTTGAGCATCAAGCCACAAGCCTATGCTTATTTACGGCTTGGATGGACATGCCTATGTAATAAATTAATACAACTAATTTATATATTTGGGAATATTGCATATTTGTGCAAAGAAATAATTTTGAAGTCCAGCCGATTCGCTATATTCTGCATATAGAATATGTTTTGTTGTATAATCTGAAATCGTATATTTTCCGTTTGCCTCATTCTGCGAAATCCTTTCGTGTTTTTTTATTCACGTCAAAACCAAAAGTATTATTGTGTTGGCATAAAACATCCACTTCTTTAGAGCTACCTTAACTAAAAAAAATCTGTTCAATTCCCCATGACGGGCTATTTCAATGTGTTGGAGATTTTTGGTGGATTTACCACTGAATACCGTGATGTACTGTCTTTGACATTGACATTGGATGGGCAAATAATGATAATAAGCATTTGATCATTCTTAATCCCATGGAATGGTTCACAAAGCAGCAGAAGAATGTGCTTCTACTGGTTTAAAGCAATAATGTGTTATGAAACATGAAATTATCAGCCCAGCACAATAATTACGCGTTTTATAGTTAAGCCTTTAAATCCTCAACTACGTTAAAATAAAATTGTTGGTTATTTCAAACGTTATTATTTTAGTGAGCCAATAGTTTCAGTACAAAAAAGACAAACAAAAAAGGATCATCTTTAATTTAAAAAAAATCGAATTCGTTACATCCGAAACCATGCGGATCAAAAGATTCCTTCCAAGCCAAAAAATCTATCTCGGTTTGGTTTTTCGTAAAACTTCAACCTTCAATTCCAACGGCAGGCGAACTGTATGATTCAATCGTTCAATTACTTTCAATTCTTCACTGGGTATGGAGCATAACGCTATATTGTGCTTACAATGCAAACTATAAATCTGCACGTCAGTTATCAATGAATAATGCCTTTGCCTTTCCATGAATAAACGATCTTTCTGCTTCAATTACTCAAAGTTCATGTGCTGTAAAATTCCAATGTAAAAACGTGACTTCCAAGAATAATTGCCACATGATTAGCGAGAATGCATCTAAGCTAATGTTAAATGGGCAATTTTATTAGAACCATTCTATTACAGGCAAAAACTCCCATTTGTTACTGTACATGTAAGTACCTGTAAATTTGGGGCTTGTAATCATATAATATTAAAAATCGATAAATTACGAGTAATTTAGAAGACTACCATTCAATAACCGAACACTGCGAGAGTTCGTAATGAACTATCTGCAGGATCCGATCTACCTTATTTCATTATATTTTCAATTGGTATTAAATGGCTAAAACTGTCAAGCTATTAAAATTAAGAACCGATCTCGGAATAAGACTTGTCAGGAAGTGAAGGCCGAATCTTTTAAGAATTGGCAATACACGTAATATCTCATGATTCCTCCGCATGTTAACTTCAAATGCCCAATCATCCTTATCGTCATACTCCTTGATTCTATATTGTCGCAGAGTTTTACAAGTTCGACAAACAGGCAATAACAAATTTTATGGAAGTGTTAAGTGTAACAACCCTTTGCAAATCTTAGTGGTCGAAAGACGGTGAGGAAACAACAGTTCATTCTAAGTCATCAGTCCTTCTCTGGTTTGCTGATAATAAAATCACAAGAATCTTCGACAGGTAGAATGATTCTTTTGGTTAGTCTAAGAGATCGTAAAATCCTAATCTCGGCACTTAAGTGGCTTCGTGATGGCAAACAACTTGATAGTAAAAACTCTGAGATGGTACAACACTTGATGACATTGAACTTGAAAACCCTTACCTCATCATAACAATTTAAACCTTGGACTGCCTGGTTGTGCCGATGATTTCCTACACTTTTCACCCATGACAAGATTGACAACCTTGAATTGAACGACAATGTCTCTAAGCGTGTTCTAGGGTTGGGGATAAATTAAATTTTGGAAACATTGCTATTGGATAAAAAAAATAGTGGAATAGAGATACAGTATAAAGTAATATGCTATTATCCAGTGTGAGGGATACAATAGACATGACATTTATTTAAAAAATGTTTAAAAGGTTTAAAAATGCATGTTTTGAATGCCTGCAATGGTTTCAGGAATTTCATACATCCAAATAATATTGTTGAATTTAATAGTAAAATTGTCGATTTCAGATTTTAATTTGAAATCGACCCGTAATCAATTCAATGTTCATCCCCAATCCTTTTCTGAACGGATTGTCATTGCAAACAAAAATAGCTTATTTTAAATCCGTTTGAATAGAATTGTTATTGTTGTAACTGAGCATTATGCTTTGAAAAATATGTATACTCAATAAAATACACGAATATACTCCAAGCAACTTTAATCCTGATTGATGAGTTTATAAAAATCTTTCAAAAACCGTACTAGATTACTGTAATTACAATTTGAACATGAACGGAATGAGAAATCTATTGCAAACTGAAATTAAATGGTACATTTTTGGAAGCTCGGTGTTTTCATTAAACAAAATACATTTTTTCTTAGGCTACACAACAATGCTGTAATAGTGTTCCACTCCGCTGTTGGAAAACACAAATCATAACGATTAGTCACCGTCGGAAATACATACATTTTTTAGTAAGAATATTTATAATTGCTAAGATACTTCCCGCATACGATCTCGTCGTTGGTTTATAATTATGTTTAGTATCAACCTTATAAAGAGTATGTTTAACAACCAAAATCTAGAACTTTTGACTTCAGCAGAAGCATTTCACTACTCGTGCTAGTTAGACGCCTACAAAACATTTAAAATAAGAAAACAAACGTGCAGCGTTTTACAGCGCACAATCAACATTAAAGCTAAATACGAAGATAATGCAGTAACTAAAGGGGATCTATTCCATGAGATTTCTTCAAGATCAAAAGAAAATGCTAGACATTAACTTCTACGCCTCATCTTCAGTACAATCCTATCCCAAGAGTCCATTTGGGACTAGATCTAATGGGCTTTTATATAAAAACAAAAAATTAAGGAATGGTTGACGGTAATGATGGAGCTGATGATGATGTTTAGATCCTCCTAGGCTCTTGTTTCGCTTCGTTAGGCCGTTACCGTTGAATTTAAAACTCTCTGTAATTACTTGAGGGATAGGCCAGACCTTCCTTACATTCTACAATAAGTAACACACTACAAAAAAATTTCAGACATGAGCCAACTGATACTGAAGATCTTGGATGGGAACATTCTAGAATGCAAGATGTAAAGACGTCAAAGCCATTTTAAGGGGAATTACATGCAACAAAAGCCTACGGGCTTACCTTTATTTTTAGCCCTTAATGTATCCTTCTAAATGTTGATGACCACCCTTTACAATGGGAAACATATGTTTTACAATTATTTATTCTCCCCCATGTAATTTCAAATCGGAAAGACTGCTTTAGGCGATTCCTTAGTATTATATTTAAGGGTTATTTCTTCATCTCCATCCTATGTTAAAGGGCTTAGAGGATAACAGTGACCTTTTAAATCATGCCTTATTGTTACAGATCCATGTTTAGTATTCAATCCACGTTTATGCTCATCTCGTTGTTCTCATGATAGGAGCTGCAAGGATTTCTCGCTCACAGGATATTCCTGTTTCAGAAGTAGGGTCAAGATTTTGAAAAGGGGAAGGATTTCTTATTACAATCAAGGAGCACTTGAATAAAAAGTAACATTATTATGTACTGAAACCGCTTGTTGTTGAAACTAAAGTAGAATACATTATCATACATACATACTGAAGTGTTTACGAATTCCGGATAATCTACTCTACTCTTAAGACGGCTCTAAAATTGCAGGACTCATTGAATAAACTATTTTAAAAATTGTTCAGGATGCTAAGATTTCAAAATCTACAAATCACTTCTCTAGGCTCAATGCGTTAGAAATAACCAACTCAATTTTTTACCAAAAGATAATACACGAAATATAAAGCACAAGTAATTGAAAAGTCAGTGACCCATAATATAGAACCATATAATCGTTAATTCCAACTCTTCCTGGCAATTAAAATACCTATTAGCTATATACCTTTACTATTTACTAATGTCGATTCGGTTCTTAGGCAGCGGAAAGATTGCAATATCTAAAGAAAACGAAGCCATTCAAGAAACCAAAAATAACGGTTCAATGCCAGCGAAATGTTAAAGTTAAGTTATCTGGCGCCTTTGTTATGGTATTTATTAGATTACTGAGGCTTATAACGCTCCAATATTTCAGGAAATTGGTTTTAAATTTAAAAATCTATTATGGCGTTTTTAGTATAGACTAAAGACAGTTTTGCATGTTCAAAAGTATCAATATTTTTCAACAGTGTAATTACTGAGAGAGGTTAGAGAATTTGGAGGTAGGTCAACCTCTTGTAATTTTTTTTGCGATTTGAAGGTCTTCTAATGACCAACTATTATTATTATTATTATTCCTTAAGACAACACAAACTAGTCACCCCCACTCATTCATTCATGAAGAGATTGGCGAAGAGTGGAAGGCCGTCCAGTGATACTCTTAATTGGAAGTGAACGAACGGGATTATTCTGCTAACCTAATGCCACTGACATACACACATACTATATACTTTACAGCATTTAGGGATCATAAACACCTGAACTCCTTCCAAAAAGGTAGCTAATTAAATGTCTGATGTGATGACTGAGTTAGGTAGCAAAGTAATGATACACTGGGCTGATAAACAGTCTGTTTACATTAAGATCGACCTGATTCGTTACCGGTTTTTGTCCGAAACCCTACATCAAATAGACTCAAAATTGCGGAGGTATCTCATCACCATATTAGATTTAATGATTGGCTGTCGATTATTAAACCGGACTTCTGAGTACGTAATCTCAGATTATTGATCGTTTCTTGTCCACACAAAACTTTGTCCTTGATTGATTTCTTTCCGGGATTAATTAATTGATTAGGATTTTTGTTGCCATCATTGGTTCAAATTCAAGTTTTTATAGACAATATATGACGCTGTTTGGCGTATTATTACATTTTGATTTAGCTTTGAAGTTCAATGTCAAATCAAAGTTAAATTTTCCTCCGTTTCTATAAATAACTTGCAATTGCATCAGAAACAGGCTTAAGTTTTATTTTATGCTAATAAAGTCGGTAAGTGGCTATTATCTACTAGCATTATAATTTTAATCGTCTTGTTTCAACTGCTGATAAGCTATTTTAAGCTCAAAAACAAAGCGTTAAAGTTTTCCAGCAAGAATAAAATTTATGGCAAACAAATCGCTCCTGTCAAAATCGACTGATAACCATTGTGAATAAATTTGATAAAGGGTACGTTTGTCTATTTCTATCATTTAACTTCAAACGACTTTATTACTCGAAATACCACGTCAACATTAAAACTGTAATTGGGGTATCAACAAATCCAATCAGTTTTTAAAATCAACCAAATTTAACGTATTTTACTGCTGAGCGCTGGCTAAAGAAATTTTCCTTATGTACGTCTACGAGTACAAATTGAGAACCAGAAATTGCAATGCTTAATAGTGTTCAGTTGGACGGTTATCAAATATAGCAATCCAAACGATAAAAGTCGTAAATCGCTTGCAATTTGCGGTTTGATTTAGTGCTGCTTAGCCTTCAAAGTTTACGGAAACGAAGTTGGTGAAGGTTTAAGGCAGTAACAACTGCATTTGTTTTACGATTCTATATGCAAATAAATCATTCCATGATTTATTGCCGAAATTTTTTGATCGGCAGAATAAAATTACCTATTGTGGTTTCCCATCGTTATTTTTTAACTATTACATTTCAGCGGTATGTCCAATGAATGATTCATCAGAAAACTATATGATTCTTCATTGTATCAAACTGCTTGATTATTGATACAAACATTAAAATTCAAATCTAACGATTCATCAACACAGTGGAGATAAAACAAAGCTTTTTTAAACTTTTGGATATAGTTATTGACGCAAAGGGGATTATTCTTGCATAAAATCCGATTTACCAATACATTCCACACTCAAACGCCATATATCATATTTATTTACTCTACATTAATCCATGTAGAATTTATTGGGGCATGTTTAATTGGGATATCAGAATCTGCCTTTCAAACGCCCTTCTTGATTCAATGTCTGTGAACTGTTTTTGCGCAATATAATTGTATTTGAACCTCAAATAACATATAAAGTTTCCAAATCCAAGCGAAGTCTACAGACAACGGATAAATAATTCATTACTCACTTTACAATTAAACGATTTTTGTAGTTTGCGAAATAGGTTAGGATTGGTACACAATAATTTACAACTACGAAATAAAATGCGTCAATTCTGTCCAACTCTAGCTTAGAATTTGTATTTTTTGAATCAGGAACTTAAAAAATTATGAAATGAACTTCTTGTACTACGCGTTTGCACAGGATAATGATTTTTGTAAGTTTTTAAATGAGGCTTTTGTGTTTCAGTTCTTTTAAGCAGGAAAAGTTAAGGGTGGAAACTAAATTAGATGAAATTAACGGACATTCATGAAAAGAGTCAGGTTCGGGATGAAATCGGATATTTTTTGACCAAGTGTGTCGAGGAAGAGGTTCAATGGGCGAAGCCTTACGAAGGTTTAATCGAAATGAAGAAGGCAGGACATCGTTTAACCAAGAAGCCTTTAAACTGAGATGAAACGCCTGCCGAAGAATCGGCACGATTTAGCTTATTAAGTGTTGAAAACACTTTATGCGAATGACTAGGCTGTCTGTCCGTCTGTCTGTCCGTCTGTCTGTCTGTCTGTCTGTCTGTCTGTCTGTCTGTCTGTCTGTCTGTCTGTCTGTCTGTCTGTCTGTCGGTGCGATAACTGGCGAACGGCTTGACCTACGGTCACCAAACTTTGTACACTTGTTCCTTGGGTCAAGAGTGAGGCTAAGTTCGAACTTGGGTCAAATCGGTCACACCCCCTGTCCCCTATAAATTAACCCCCCCAAAAAAATTATTAAATCAGTTCAAAGCCCTTACTCATTTTAAAACTGCCGCTTAGTTAGTTTACATTACACTCTATGTCTATTATCTATACATGATAATAACCTGAAACTACATTTCAGAGTGCGAAACCCGAGATTTTTGGGGAAATTGAGATATGGGGTTTAAACGATTCTCATGAGTAATAGAACATCTTTGACGTATACGGGACCACTCCCACTGACACCAGGGTGCGAAACCAGATGTTTTCAACACTTGGTTACGCCCGTTACATCGGTTTATTCATAATCATAAGCCAATAATGTGTTCCTACTAGTAAAAGGAGTTTTTTTTTTTAATATTTTAAGCATTCAGAAGTACATATATTCAGTGTTCCAGGTAATGAATGTTACATAGTGAATCACGATTCAGTCGATAATCATGAATGCGTATCATATTAATACAAACTTGACAGAATGTAAATTTCTTTCTTTACACCTTTTGGTTCCGAGTAAATTTCAACGACTATTAAATGATTCATTTCAACGGAAAACGAAATTGGACGAGGGCGGATGGCGGATGCCTCACGCCTCATGAAGCCGGAGTCAGATTGATTACCTGACATCCAATACGCATTATTTAACATCTGGTCAAAACATATTGATTCCAAAAATACATAGTTTCTAGGTGTATGGCTTGAAACAATAACGGAAGTATTAAAAGTTAATATTTAACCGTTGTATGAGTAAGTGTATCTAAGAAACTACTTTGAATGTGCATTCGAAAAAATATGCATATACTAAAGGAAAGACTCATAATTAGACTTCAAACACTTCGTGTTTTTGAAATGCAGTGAAACATTGCAGACATTCTAGATAGATAGTAAATGCCGGTAGAGAATATCTTAAGTTGTAATGCAATTAGTCAAAAGCTTTGGTAAAGAGCCTTATCATTTAGAAAGTGGATAAATGTATTAGTTTATGGATATGGATCAATCTTACAAATCTCTTGACTGAAGCCATTTAGATATTGAACTATAATATTCATGCAAAGTTTCTGCTCCAAAAAATACGCACGACAGGAATTTCAGCGTCCAACCAAGTAGTTCCGATTTACTTAAAAACGGTCTAAGGTCTATTTGCAACGAGCTTTGTCATTGTTCTCCGACTGCTTTGCAGCAAGCAGCAGGGTTATTGTATGAAGGAAATTAAACAAAAATTGGGCTGGTTATGTTTAAAGAATTTATTTAGTTAAATTACAATTGGCCCTCCTTAAGACGATCTCAAGGTGATCCTCTGCAATTGTAAGCGATTGAGATTCCCTGCTCTGCATGTGTGTGATTTAGAACACCACTAATAACTAGACCGTAATGATTTCATTTGGTTTTCTACCTTTAAACTGAAGTGCATTTGGAGCAAAAGATTTGGCATGCACATTAGATAACAATATGCAAACAACTTTAGTTCTATTTGATAACAAACAGACTTGAAGTTTTTGGACCCACAAATTATCTTTACAGTTGAGGTCGACTTTGGTAAAGCTAATAACCTTGTGACCAGTAAAAGACGTGAATAATAGACACACCACCGGCATTAATGACTAATTATTGTGTCACAAGAATAAATTTGATATTTAATCAAGACCCACAGAAGCAAATAGGTCAGCTCGCATTCAAACTGTAAATAAAGTAAATTCACGAGCATCGACGTAAATGTAAATATGATTCTTTCGATCCACCTGCAAATTAAAGTAATGTATATCTCGATGCATTTTCCCTCTGGCATAAGATATGCATTTTTTTAAATATTTGACATGTACAGAAGGACATAAAATGCCACAACTAGGACGAAGTGGATTATTTATGCATACCAAAAAACATTCAAATTTGCAGAACTGAATAATAAATAACATATGATAATTACGAAATAGTTATTGTCCAAGGGGTTATTTAATCAGCAGTTTATTCAGTACTAGTTTTACTAAGAATTTGTATGGACATGTGTTTGCTATCATATTTCGCTTCTGAGTCCCATTAATTATCAATTACCACAAACATAACCAACCGCAACATTAATTTAAAAGAAGTCAATTTCATTGTGTTTACATTCTAAATTTTTGCGCTTAGAGGCACTATTGAATTAATTTTCATGTTAACCAGTTTTTACTCTGAATTACATCTAAAGTCCATAGTTATAATATAACGTGTCCACCCGTTATGGGATTTAACAAGATTTAACAACCTGAGAAAGAAATGAATATGTTTCCCTCGAGTTGTGTATATTGCTTAAAACAATGATGAATAGTAAATTGCAACGCAACCACTGAAACTCAACTTTTTGTCCTATAACGGTTGATTCGCAGGATTATTTGTTTATGCGTGAATAGCGTAATAATATGATGTAATTTCAAGGGAAAAACGAAGTACCAGTTTAATGATTTAATGCAAAGGCCTATTCAGATTCAGACGCTATTTAGTATCTGCTTTTGTCATCCGCATATTAACTGTTACTTATTGAGACAAATTGTGTACAGGCATTTTGTTTAAAACATTCCAGGCTTTTTTACTCTTTTTACCATTTCCATAATTCCATGAACTAAATAAAATTATATTTTTAAATCTTACCCGAAGCAACGTAGTTGGCATTTCCACGGATGCACTCATCTTGAAATCCCTTGCTTGAGGTTAAAATTAAATGTAAGTCTAATTCCAAGCCGTGCTCAAAGACTTCCAATAGTTGATAATCCCTTCAACGGTTCAACCAGCTCAAATACACACGGTTCACTTCCAAACAAAAATAACTCTGACAAAAATAAATATTTATTGTCCAACTTTTTGCTGGAACTCCGTAATTATACTTGGCATATTTGTCCAACAACTTGCAAATGCTTCAGTAGGTCCGGTTTTCACGGTTGTAACTTATCCCTTTTTGTAGATGAGTAATTTGTTGTGAAGATTCTGAATAATGTAATCACTTTTTCAGCATAAAACCAGTTGATGCCGTAGTATCCAAGTATGATTCAACATTCACTAATCATCAAGGTATGCATGGCTTAGGCCACAGAAGAGGAGGAAGATTCTTGGGATTCCCACAGTTTGCCTCAACTTATGACTATTTTCGTTTAATAATATTGTATGCGGATGACAGCTGAAAAATACGGAACTTCTCCCTTCCAAAAAACCGTAAAATCCTCTTTAAAGCGTTTTCCAAAGGCACTTCAAATGGTTTCCGGTGATTTTGCTCTCAGAACTTGGGCACAGGTGGTTGATGAAAACGAAATCCTTCGGATGTTGGGCTGCCGAATGGAAGTTGGTGGGGCTGGATTATTGTCTGTTTTTACAAGATACTCGTATCGTATCTTAACAGAACAGGAAGCTCAATTATTGTCTTCTTGAGTTGAGCTAACCAGCATGTAAGGGTTTGCTCTTTGTAAGTATTATTCCAACGATAACAACTGGTCTACACGACAATTTTTTGAGACATGAATAAACAGTAATAATTATTTACTAGGCTTTATCCTGCAAAACACCCTGTTTGATTACCCCCACACCTGTAACCCTGCTTTGAAAAATGGCAAACAATTCAGTTCCATAATAAAAAAACAACTGTTGCCACTGAACCGTGATAAATTTTCTTGTCGTTGAAGTAAACAATTACTAGTAGTTCAGAGGATGGGTCACTGATCTTCGCAGAATTATTGTCAATCCAACGGTTCGACAAATACAACTGAATTGACACCCAGTCCGTTTGTGTCTAATTCCCCAAAATCTGATCTGATAATCTGATGAAATCCAGTCAAGTCCTATGACTGTTTCGCCAATAAATGTTGTCGTTCAATGAATCATGGAAAAATTGGGTTAATAAATTCGTGTATATAAACAGTCTAGTTGTATCAACTGAGTAGATACACAAGAACGTTTGTTATAATCACATCCGAATCGTTGTTTATTAAACAGTTCCGAAATATTCAAATATTGAACAAAGATATGCAACTGGTTCGTTTTAAGCATGAACGTGTTTTCGACTTAAGGGTGCCTTAATAAATAGCAATGTGTTATATTTCAGACACAATTTAATATTTCGTTCACGATCTGGGAGAAATTTGTCGCACCGTGAATGTCAATATTTATACTTTCACCGATTGTTAACTTAACTCAGATGATATGATCAACAAAACTCCAATCGAATCCCCAAAAGCTGGGTTAAATCAATACGGAAACGAGGGTCCGACTTGTACCGTGTTTCGTCTGTCATGGTCTAAACCTAGTAGGCAACTGAATTAGTTGGAAATCTATTGGGATAAAAAACTCGTCAGGATGAATACAGAAAAGTTTCAGCATTACATTACGATCATATATACAGTTTGATATTATTATCCCACAGAAGAGAGAGGGGAATTCATTTGGAGAGGGTTCCACCATAAACTGCTTACATTTATATTTGATGTTACTATAAACCATTAGCGTGAGCAGGTTATCGCCAGAGGAACCTATTTGAAAGGATAGAAGAAGTACAAAAGGTAAGGCTTAACAAATATGTACACCTGAACCAAATTACCTTCAGACTAAAAATGCTACAGGAGGTTCCACCTGACCCCCTTGACTTCCCTGTCTTCTCTTGCATTGTTATCAAGTTGAAGAAGCTTCTGAAAAGACGGGAAAGAAGGCTTGAAAGGCAACAATTAAAAACGGCTGCATAACATACTCGAGTAGATGGGTGATTGTTATGTGATTCTGATGAGTCCGGGCTGAAAGGATTGCAAAAAACAGATTGAAGATGAGAGTTGTTTGCACGCAGAGATTTTTTCAGAGGATTCTTCAGAGATTTTATAAAGATGCCAGACTTATTGTTGGTAGTTGACTTGCGAGATAACTGGAAGGTTTGTGCAGGTTGGGATTTTTTACAAGCATCTTATTAATTTTATTTCAACATTTCCATCAAATATTGTGTCTTTCTACATGGCATTTTTTCGCCAAAGGAATTCCAGAACGGTTTACGGGTTGAATGGGAAATTTCTGAATATTATTAACATTGAAAGTAAGTAAGGATTTTTCTGAGATCAAGTTTCATGGGCTTGGATCGATTACGACAGAAGGATGAGCAAGAATGTCTTGGCTCACAAATTACTTAGTAGATTCAATTAAGTTAGTCAGCACGAGGTGAATCAATTGATTATGACCATCCTGCCATCCATGCCATCATCATTCCAAAGATTAAACTCCAGGATGTCCCTTGCCCAAGGACATGATGAGGGAATCCTGAGATTTTTTTTCAATTAAATCTTATTTTTCTTCTGAAGATGTTTCTTTTATATTTTTCTATTGCTGATATCATCACTATTATTCCTGGTAGTTAGTCTGGTGAGGTATTTGTTGGATCATCGTGGTTAATTTAATAAATGACTATCTAAATAAATAGGAATAGAATAAATGCCGCACTGACTCAGGTATAAAAAATAGCGAAACAGTACTGGTGAGTAATTAATGGATTGTATCAATATTGGTGAATAAATCAAAGATGCGGATCGATACTTATATACTCAAAGGTTCATTTTTTATAGCTAAACTGTAAATAACTAACATGTTTTGTATATCAGGCCAATACAATAGTGTTGTTTTTAAGGGTTTAAATCCTTGATTCACTTAACAGGTGTGTATACCTTTCAAGCCACACCGCAGTATTATGAGGCTACATTTTTATGAGACTTCAGATCTCTACTTTATATTTTGAAAGTGTTGTCAACACTTTAAGGAAACTTCCTGTCTAAATGTCTGTCAGTCCGTCGGTGAGATAACCATGCCAAACGGTTTGATCTAGGTTCATCAAAATTTTGGAACTATCCCACTCTATGGGTTCTGACAGGTCCCAAGTCCATGCCCCCCCGCCCCTCCCATATAAAATACGCATCTTTTAAATTTTCACTACCATACTGTATACAGCCGAATATGACTATTTTACTTTATTTCTACACTTACAATACTTGGTTATTTCCGTCAAATTGATGTATTGTGAAACCGTATGCTCTGGACAATGTAAGCACATTGTAGCTACGCTACAACCAGCAATGTACCGATCCTAATGCCTTATGGGTCAAGGTAAGAAACTATTGTCTCGAGTCTAACCGGAGAACGACTCGAGGGAGATTATCCCTTTCTAATTCATACTTGACTAAGCATATCTCCAGCGAGTAGGAATGTAGGATACTATTCAAAAAGTAGCTTAAATCATCATTGTAATAAATCATTGTTCGCCTAAGAATCCAAAAGTCTGGATACTTTCATAGCGACATCCGTTTTCCATTAAGGAGGAGATAAAAGGTGATAAATTGTCGATGCAGTCACCCGAGCCTTTTGTAATCCTCCTAGGATTTGGATCTGACGTTGCATTCCATTTCATTTTTAAGAGGCGACTTAAGTTCAGCAACGCCAATGTTAGTTGAAGACAGAGTTAAAAAAAATCGACTTCCTTTTACATCATCACAAGTTCAAAGCTATATAAAAATAGGTTACTTTCTGCTAAACCTTTGAATCGTCTCGAAATTAAAAGTTTCACAAAGATTGTTTAAACTATTCATTAGATAAATAAAAATTGGCTAAGATGGCCGATAGAACTATTACCTTAAATTACTATTCATTGAATGATCATAACTGCAAAGAAATCCATAACGCTTTTACTTAAAGGAAGCACGGAATATGGAGTGGGGGCCATAACCAACTGATTACCTTAAATTATTATCATCTACTATTTGAAAACTCAAAAACAAGACTCAATGTTGGAGATCTTGAATCGTGATTACAATAATTACGACAGCTTCGGCAATGGGCATGCAAACATTTTGCTATTTCCTGCCGCAAAAGGCACTATTGTACCAACATCTAATATACTACATAGGTATATGCATATTACAATACAATATTTTATGCAGATGGATATCAAGTTAAAAAATGATTTTTTGTAGGTCAGGTTTAAGGCTTTCTCATTTTAATGTTTTGTAGGGAGACGTACCAAATGAAATAGAATCAAAGCATTTGCACATTTGAAGACAACGACGAAAGTGACCAGTCCAAATTGGGGTGTCAGGTATGATATTACACAGATTTTGCATCTACAAAAATGTATTAACTTTCCATATCATTTATTCTAACTAATTAAAGTACATTTTTATGCATTTTATCTTATAATGCGTAAGAAGTTGATTATACCGAACCGGCTTGTCTATCGAAATTATAACTTGCTTACAAAATTCTCATTCATAATATATAATGTTAGATCTGTGCATTGAGAAAAAATATCATGGATTTGAGAAATCAGCCTTCGAAATCGGTGAACCTCAAGATGCATATACTTTTTCCGGAAATGCAAAGGCCAGTAAAATGAAACGAAACTTCCATGACTTTGGTAAGACTTTGCCTTCAATAATAAAACTAAAATTGCATAACAATTAATCAGATAAGAAACTTATTCAACTAATACACTCTAATGAACAAATCTAATCTAAAGCATACGGTTCAAGACTTCAAATGTAACATAAATTCAATCCCGAATAAAGTTCTGACTACTTTCTATACAACAAAACATGTACGACTTAATGAGCCATTCGAAATATATTGCAGTGATTAACCATATAAGTAAGAGCTAATTTTAATTGTATGTAAATATCTCACTTTATGAAACGTGTTTGAAAGTATACGTTAGAATACGCACGTTTACGTTGTTAGATTCTAACTTGTATTTTACTTATGACTACATTATAGATGAACAGAGAAATCGAAATTCGATTTAGCCTAAAAGCTAGTCTGTCTTTTTAAAAGACGTCTGGTCAGAGGTGATGAGCGATGTCATCCGACATCATTCTTTATTTTTATGGACTGAAAAATAAATTCTCGCAATTTTTAAGGATAAATGTGAAATCGATAGTAGGGGGAATTATATGGGAAATGGAATGCAGACAGACCTTGCCTAAAGTGAATCTCATTAAAGTTGACTAAGGTAAACGGAGCCGTTGGCCTGTACCTAAGGAAGGTCATGAATTGGTACGTCAATCCGTTTAACTTTTGATTCTTGCCACGAAACATGTTAATGAACTTGTAGTTTTAAAGTAGTGGTGGTGGTTGGTTGCTAACATTAATTTGAAATATGTCATGCAACAGCGATAATCTTCAAAGACAGAAGCTGGTTTGGTATCGCATAGCAATTTTCTAACTTTTGGTACTATTCTATTGAATATGCTAGATTTATAGTAAATCATGAAACAGGGCCTATTTGCAATGAACATCTATTTGTTTCAAATCCTGATACCAGAAAGCAATTTATTCCCTGTTGGAGGTAGAGGTAAACTCCCTTTCAAAATAACTGGTATATTCAAGATTTATATCAGGAAATAGAGCTGATAAAACCAATTTGCATCGTTTTGATGCAAAGCTTATCGAAATTGAAAGCAGGAGGGTTAATACCCCCTTTTCATGAGTCGAAAGAGATCTTCACGTTTTAATATATTTCAACAAAAAATGTTTTCGGATAATTTAGCGTACAAGCATTCCTTCGAATCGTAAGGATTTCGTTTTAGCCTATGAGTTGTTTTGAATCTGTATTTATCGTTGCCAAGATTTGTTATTTTGAGTGAAGATGTGGATGATGATGTGGACATGTAATTTTTTAAATTGCTTTAATGCTTTTAGATGGCACCGAATACATTGTCGTCAAGAGTGTTATAGATCTGATACACGGTACTCAAGAATAACAACCTATCGTTTTATCCAAATTAAATTCGAACTCTATTGTAGTACCGTAAAATTAGTGAACATACTTCAACAAATACGCGACTCCAAATTGCTACCATCCAACAACCACAGCAAAGCAACACAAATGCCGTTTCCATAATGTTCTGACGCAAATCATTCTGAATGATATAATAAAGTTATTTATTTTCCATTGCGGTAATCCGTATTCACTGGTTACGCTTTGAGAACCGGATTACTTTGCTCCGTCCTCTCTATCTATACTCTATAAATTGTGGTTGTCATTTTTAGTCAAGGGCATTTTTATACTCTGCAAACAATAAATATCCTGTTTCGAAAAATAATTTTGAGAAAAATACTTTTAATTAGTTGTAATTTTAAGATTATTAACTCCTCGAAGTTTTTTATGAGTGCAATATTAAAGCAAGTGTTGACAACCTAATTTGTATTAATTTATGGCGATTTTAAATTTTAAAACCTTGTTGATCAATCGCAGCATCATCACTCATCAGTAAGGTAGGTCATTTATCATCTCGAGACGTTTCACCTGCCCCAAAGGGTTCGAATTTCCGTGAAGTTCTAGTTAAACTTTTTATTATGCGAGTAGTAGCAATTCAATATGCTCTTGGTCAGTGGTTGACAATGTTACTTTGTCTATTTAAATTATGCTGTGTTAATACGTTTCCACTTATTTTGGCACCAATATCTTGTTAAATAGTGAAATCAATGAATGGATGCAAAACAAGTTAGATGATTCGTAATGAAACGATCAAGTTTCTCGTTCAAATATGAATGAAGGATCAGCTAGAATATAATTATAAAGATGTTTTATTTGCAAAAACTACTTGGATATACAATAACACAATCGTACACAAACTTACTAAACATTTTCGTCCATAATTAATTCCATAATTTTATGAATGAACAGTTGCCTTTGTAGGAGTCAATTGGTAGTTTCTTTTCCCTTTTTTCAGAAATACAACTATTCCTGACTACAGTATAATAAGCCATTGCATTTAAGAAACTTTGTAGTGTACATTAAGTACTTGGAATCATTAATTAAAATCTCTGTGATTTTAATCTTATATAAAGGACTCCCCCGGATTACCCAGACGTCACTAATTTTTATTATACTCCGTTATTTTCTTAAAGTTCAATATTCGCAAATCTCAATGAAATGAACAATTAAAATTAAAGTTAGTCAACAAATCAGTCTGGGTGAGGCTATTTGAGTGACTTTTATAAACATCGAAACTGGTTAAGCAGCCAATTAAAGTCATTTCACTTTTCATCTCAAGTATCACCTTCATCATCCGGTTGGGCATTCCAATACGGAGAAGTTCAAAGGTATGCTTAAAGAGTCATTGGACGCATTCAATGGTTCTATAGCTGAATAATTTACATTATATTTACAATGTTCAATAAAGTCAGAATGTACCAGCAAACAGTATTGTAATTCGACTTTTATGTCCCCGTGTGGGTCCTTTAATATTTAGATTTTTATTATCGAACCACTAAATCTTACGAATCTTTGTATCAAAACTGAATTCTACAAGCTCAGGTGTCAAGTCCTGACAAACTGATTTCATTTGGAAAGCATAGCATTATTTTTAATACATATAACATTAGTATTACGGCATAAGTGTACCCAATATTATATTACACCCTCTGATTCGCAAACTTGAATTGAACCGAGTGGACTCAACTCAATCAGTACTAACTGAGTTCATACCTGATTCATCCAAGGTCGTATATATGTCTTCAACTACAATTTCAAGTTTTGGTCAGTGAGTAAAATCTGAGGTAACGGATAAAGGTACCAGACAAATGAGTGTTTTGGAAGTCAAAAGCGTAAATATCTGATAATGACCTCGTGTGTAACCTAAACCTTGAAGTTCCCATGATGCTTAGCCATTCTGCAAGATTTATTATCTCTGGGTTAAATGGATTTGTGTACGGAAGAAGGTTTGGACAGGTTTTCATTAATTACTCATCTTCCTTGTTATGGCTCTGACTGAACTCGGCTTTAAATTTAATCAAAGAGCGGAAGCGTAAAAGTTTCAGGAAACTTAATACCTGTTTCCAGTTCGACCGCAATCCGCAAAACCAACTCGGAATAGAAGATATCAGCAGCCTGACAAGAATTTTAATTCTTTACGAATCATATAGTTTCCTTATGCGTTCTTTTATGTTGTAACTTTGTTGTTCTGAAACTTTGTCGAAGTTCAATTTGAAATTTGTACAATGTTTTCACTACGTTTGGTTCCGCGGCTCCTAACACAAGGATTAGGAATTAGGATTGACATTCCGTCAGGGAAGTTTTTACCGGAGGTAATTGCGTGGGAAAAATACCGACTTCCGTTTACGGTTTTGTAACTATATGTAGAACCGCTGAAAGAGCAATGTCCTTTGCCTTGGTTCTTTGTCAGCAACGACATCCCTAAAATGCTACAATTGGACACGCTAAAAATATTTCGATTTTGAAAGAAATATATTTGATTTTGATTTTTCAGTAGCAATGATATTGTTGGTAGGGAATGTTTTGAATTTGTATCGAATTAGATAGAAACAGAAAGTTAGAAAAGTAATACTTTTAGTTTCATGCAAATATTATTCATGTTGCATACGATCGATTTACTTTATTTCAACATTTGTAAAGAATTTCGGAATAAATACTTAATACTTCAAAATTATTTTATTTTAAATTATTTTCTTAGATATTTGTACATTTATTTTAGCATCATCTGCATAATTTAGAAAATTACCGAAACCGATGTTTCTGATTGATTAACAAAATTAGGAGAAAGCTCTATCATCTTTTGTACTTGATTACTGAAGCAAGATGACTGTTTTTGCATGTTTATGTTCATGCTACAGATAAAATAAATCTCATTTATTTCCGGAGTTGACAGATATTGCTACAGAGTTGGTTCCTTTGTTGAAGGTAAATTAAGCATTATTGAGTAGTCAATCAGTTAATGAGAGAAATCAATTTAAATGATTTTCAAATGAACCATGCTTCAAGGCCCTTTATTTATTCGAGGTACGTGTAGCGCGATGGTCTTGTTTTTACCATTGATTCGTTAAGATGGACAACCCAAAGATTGATATTCAAATTAACAAAGACAAGAAATTAATTGGCTAGAAAGAATGTGAACCGTTCCTCATTGTTTTTCATTCACTGATGGTGATGACAACTTGCAGCTAGAGAGCAAAAATGTAAATCTGAAAGTAATTTGGTAATTCACGCTTTCATATATTTCATGGAGGTAACTTAACTAGTTGTAGCTAAAGAACTTGATAAAAGTACTCTGAAAAATATCATTCTCAATAAGATTCTTGATAATTTAGGTTTTAGATCTGCTGAGATACTGTGTTTTATAACTTCCCATAATCTTACGTCTGAATTATTCATAGCTTACAAGGGACATCACCCAAAGGTCAGAGCCCGAATCGTCTGATTTTTTTACGGTCGAACACACAACTAATATCAACCACAAAACTGCAAGAAATATCTGCGGTAGTTCATCCTGGTCGTTTTTAAAAAATCATGAACTTAAAAAATCAGGAAAATTGACTTTTTAAAAAATTAATAAAACATCGATTTGTGGTCCGATTTTCAAAATCTTTCTTGTTTTGCAATGCTAAAGAGTTGTTTTTTATAGAAATCTAAAGATTTGAATTTTAAAAAATATTTCAATTTTTTTTTAATTTTTGAAAACATTGAACTCCTGGAACGTTGAAGTAAAAAACTTTTTTTTTCGATTTTTTAAGAAAATTCAAATCTTTAGATTTCTATAAAGAACAACTCTTTAGCATTGCAAAACTCGAAAGATTTTGGAAATCGGACCACAAATCGATGTTTTATTAATTTTTGAAAAAGTCAATTTTCCTGATTTTTTAAGTTTATGATTTTTAAAAAACGACCAGGATGAACTACCGCAGATATTTCTTGCAGTTTTCAAGTTCATATTAGTTGTGTGTTCGACTGTAAAAAAATCAGACGATTCGGGCTCTGACCTTTGGGTGATGTCCCTTGTTAGTCATAAAACGTCTGCTCGACAATTGAAAATTAGGCTGGTAATATTATGTTAATTGCTTTTTTGATTGTGGGTTTGCCATTAGCTTATACAGAAAAACCGCTAACGTTTTATATTGCGTTTAAACACGCCTGAAACTTTCAATCAAATACTAGTTGATCTTTTAACTTTGTTCTTCATTTATGAATAAATTAAACTATCACCAATGATGAAAATAGTTAAAGAATATTTCCTTGGATGGGTCCATCTTATAACTTAAAAGTTATCTTGTTAGTTTAATAAATTGTAATCGCATGACTATGTTCAATGTTATGTTTTTGGCGATACGAAATATGACTTAGCATGAGCTAGACATTTGACTGCGGCTTTTTCATTCTAGTTCATTAATAATGATACTTTGAAGATTTTAGAATTTAGACAGAGTAATGTTACGAAACTGTCACGTAATACTATATTTTCATTTATTGCAGATGAAAAAAGATGATTTGGGGCATGAATTTAATACATTGATTAATTCAACATAAAATCTACAAAATGTTGTCGTACGGAGTACGAATAACTTCGTAACACTCGAAATTCTTAAAAGCTTTAACTAATTCTGCATTCTCCAGGGTAGGAAAATATTTTTGAACATCTCCCATCATATTATCATAAGAATCGTAGTTGGTCACCAACTTTCTTGAAACCGCGTCACCTATAACGATGGTCCTTTTATAGATGAAAACAAAGTCGGTTGGTGTTCCAGCATATTGTTGACCATTACGGCTGCAGATTTCTTCATTTGAAGTACGTTTTAACTCTGGGAATAATTTTCGAAATTCCTCTTTGAAAAAATATCGGCACATTAGTGGAGTTCGAAGGAGCGTTGAAGTTTTTGGATTTGTGAAGACTTCATTCATCGAGAAATCAAATTCAGAGAATTTCCTTGGGGTCATGTCCCATAACGTTCTAAGAGCTTCAGATTTATCGATCTAAAATCAATAAAATGCTTGGTAATTTCATATCCATTTAATCTTATACATTAATGCAATATTCCAATTTTTTATACATATTCTCCTCCAAAAAGGCCCCCTTGCATATGAAATCGCCCAACTACTCCGTCCGAAATCTTTCGAAATTCATAGGGAAATCCACCAGCAGATATGATACGAAACGGAAGTCGGTGCATTGGCACTGGGTCGAGTATGGGAAGAGCTCCGCCAACTTCGACCAGGTAATGCTCGTCATTACCAATTTTGACGACCACCATGCAATGGGTTGAAGCAATAGGGGCGCTGAAATGAGTTCCTATTATTGCATAAGCGTCCAAACCTATAGCTTCCAAAACTATTTTGGTAAAATAATTGAGGTTAATGCAACATCCTCCTTTTCCTGATAGTCCTTGTTCTATTATAGTAGATTCGTCTGGACGACAGCGTTTTTCGGTTTCTACTGCAGCCAATGTAATGTTCTATGGGGTCAAATGTTAAGCTAGTTTACACAAAATTAATTAGAATACTAATTAAACGAAAAATATTAGAGTGGAAAATACTTAGAGTATATAATATAACTTATATTATATTATATACTCTAAGGGAAAATACTCTACCTGAAATGGAATTCTAGTCGCATGATGATGCATATACAGTCGAAGAAACTCCACTTTGTCTCGTTGTAAAATATCTTTCCAATTACTAGGAATTTCTAAAATTTCCTCCAAATAGTTTTTTGCTACCTCGCTTGTAATCATGATCACCACACTATATTATGTTTATCAGTTGTCTTTTTCAAGACTAAAACGAGAACAATTTATACAGAGTGGTTGAGTAAAATGTCCTTCAACCTCTGTTCTGGTCTCAACTGATATTTAAACGAATAGACATTAATTAACTGAACTCACATCGATTTGTCGGAGATAAGCTATTACAACACTGGTGAGCCTAAACCTTCCATGCAAATGCAATTGATGGAATTGGACATTGGAGATAAATTCGACATGACCTCGACCGTCAAAAAACGTTTAAGGGTGATAGATGTATCATGTGCTCTAAATCTGATTACGAAACTTTGATATGATACACAAATAAATCAGTTCCACATGAATATATCTTACGTTAGCTAAAACTTTATTAATACAAACATTAGAATCTCATCCATTCATTCACATAAATACAAATATCTTATGTACCGTACTTCATATGATAGTGACTTATTTGAAGTAATATAAAATCTGCAGATTTAATTAAATACACTCTATTTTATACTATTTATAAATGAAATCATATTATGAATGATTTAACAAAATAGTATTCATATTCGTTTAACAGGATATGGATTATACCAAATAAATTTTAATAACAATGTTAATTGTATCTTAAATAATCGTAATTACGCGTGATGCTAAATGGAAATCCCATTACTTAAAAATGAAGGAACTACGTGAATACGGTAGTTACGATACTAGTAATAAGATTTAAAGCAGTTGAATACGATATATTATGACAACAACAAAACAATAGAATTCAACAAATAAACGGATAAGCATCACACTGCTAGTTTTTTGGACACTTCAAAATCAACACCTTCAAAAATATAACTACCTAAATAGTTTAGTATCTTGTCATATATTAGAGCGAATCAGTTTTGATTATAAATTGCATTCTAAAAAAGAAAACCTCTATAGAAAATCTGAGAACCGGACTTATGTAAATCCGACTTGTACTTGTTGAAAGAAAATATGATTAGTTTGAACTACTGTCAAATTGTGTGTATGTGCGAAAGTTGTTACACGTCTTCGACAAGTTGAGAATTTTGAAGTGGTCCTTTAAAGCTCCAACTCTGAGGATCGGATAATGCACAAGCCTACGACTGAGTTTCAATTGTATCATTTATAATAAGTTCTGGCTGCTCCCCCTCGGTGTTGATTGTGATCATCATTTCTTCAGTTTCTTGTTCTTGTTCTTCTCCATCACAGTCTCCATCACCGTCACCGTCGCCATCACCATCTGGATCGTCTCCTAATTCCGCTCCATCGTCTTCGTCGTCAGTGCACATTGATTCCGTGGTATCAATTTCCGTCTTAATTATCTTTCCGTCTAATTCAAGCTTTGTTGAATTCATTGATCCATCTGCAGCATTAGACGATACTCCACGGCTTTTAGAATGAGTTTTGATATGCTTTGACAGATGGTCACTCCTACAACAAAAAATAAGTAGATATTATAAGCTAATTTGAAGTTGAGGATTTTTTTTAACCTGTAACGTAGTAGATGTACTACAAAAATTAGTCGTATTATCCGTACCTCATGAATTTTTTCAGACATTCGGGACATTGGAATCTTTTTTCGCCAGTATGAGTTCTTCGATGTCGTTGTAATTCATCTGATCTTGTGAATCTCTTTCCACAGAACAGCCATTGGCAAACAAATGGCCTCTCCCCTGCATGCCATCTCAAGTGAGCTCGGAGATGAGAGGTTTTCCCGTACACTTTACCACATCCTGGAATATGACATAAGTGTTGTTTTTTCTTTTCGCCATTATTTCTGGAAAGTAGACAAAAAAGATGTTATATATAACCATATTATATCCATCAGTAATTAATTTTTTTTATATTGTCTTAATACCTTGCGTCAATGTCTGTACAATTTGGACAAGTACAAGCAACTCTTCTAAGCCGAGTCTTTGGTTTATCTTCGGTTTTGATTGTTGTAATGGTTCCTGCATTGCCTAATGAAGTCGTTACTACGAGTGGAGATTGATTAATCACCTGCCATTTAGTAGGATCAAGTGGATCCTGCTGGATTTGTTGTCCACCTGAAGTCAGAGCGTGATTAAACCATGAATATTTGAAACATTTGGAAAAGATTTACAACTAAAATTTCCCACTTTATTTACCTAAGTTTCCTAAATTTGTCATAAGATTAGATCCCTGGATGGCTTGTACAATTTGTTGAGTGTTTGGAGAACCTTGTTGTTGTAACGTCAGATTCTGACCCTGCCCAAGTGTGATAGTTCCAGCAGGAAGTAACTGAACATTTCCTAGTCCAGGAATATTCTGGATATTTTGGAAAGTCTGTGGCACAAAAAAAACGACAATGAATTCATCAATCACATTAAAATAAGAATGGACTATAAATCATTGTGGCGAAACTCACTTGTCCAAACTGCCCTAAAGCTGACGCTGGAATAACGGTGAACTGTTGGTTCGAGCCCTGCAAAGTAATTTGCTGGGGCTGTTGTTGAGTAGACTGAGCTGTCACGATGGTCGGGGTCGTTGAAGTGACACCATTTGTTGCTTGCGTCGTTGAGGACACTTGAGATACAGCATTGTTTACATTGTCATTTCCCATGGTCGTCTGCAAATAAATCATGAACGACATATTTGATGAATGAAAACAATCTACGGGCATAGTGCACACTTAGACAGTACGTTAGTTGTGTACCTGGATTGTAATAGTTCCGTTGGCATTGTGAGTCCAATTAGTGGTACCGGCTTGAGAGGTAGATGTTTGCGCTTGCTGAATTTGAGCCAACTGAATCTGACCGTTGGGACCAATCACTTGAGCCAATTGCTGCTGGGGTTGAATCTGTAATTAAAGAATCATGATTAATGGAAATTCATCAATAAAAATTAAGATCCCCCTAAACCATCACTAAAACATCAACATTACTTAATGTTCTGCATTTGAAAGTAAAGATTTAAAGATACAATAGATCGTAAGATAGTAATTTAACAAAAACTCATAAAAAGCCTCATTTCTTTTCAAGCCTCAGACAGGCAACGATGCGGATAGAATCCATCGGTCTCTAATCTTCAGATTGGAATCTACCAACCCAAAGGACTATTTATCAAACAGTAATGTCCCCTTGCTTCTCACATGTGTACAACAGAAAGGCCCACGAATGGAACTCAACTTACTCAACGAAGAAAAGCTGAAAGGAGTCTTGACTAACTGAGTATGTGAGGTCCCAATGGGATAATGCCAGTCTAACAATACGACAAGAACTTGCACTTTTCCTTCCAAATTTCATCAACATACTTCGAATAAATAGAATAGCATATATGCACACATTAAGGTGTTCCAAGCCCCTAAAGCTGTTTTTTATATATTTGTGAAAACACCTCCTTTCAATTCTAAAAACTTAAGCCAACATAATGACCCTACGGCCCTGCAACTAACAAGGGGAAAGCACTAGAAACTGCAACTATTCAACGACAATGGGCTCATCTCATCTACAAATCCCCCACTTATATTCCCATAAGTAATCACTTTAATTCAACATTCCACGTGTCGTCGTCACGAGTGAAATAAAGCGTGGTATTATACAGCATCCGCTACTACATGATTAAGGCGAAAATATTACTTGGGTAAGCTGAGGTTGAATGATTTGAATCTGTCCTCCTTGAAGGATTCCGTTAGCGGTTGGCATGGCCTGAGCTAGCGTCTGGATGGGGATATGAACGGTTTGAATAATTGTCTGTCCATTTGCAGTCTGTATTGGGATCTGTACGGGAATTGACTGTTGGAAGGAGGGGAACTGCAGAATTTGTTGAGGAACTCCGGTTCGAACCACATTCTGGCCTGGAGCTGTGAAACATAAAATATCCCATTAGTTCATCTTATTAAATTAATTAATTGATTAATAAGATCAGATATCTCTTATAAATAAATATTTTCTACTACTCATTCCAGTTAGCAGCATGTAATATAGTTTCAAATACTTTCCTATTTCCTAGGCATGGTATATTTCTTTTCTAAACCTATATGTAGACGAAGCATACACAAACCCAACCTAACTTATCACTTATCAGAGCAAACATGTTATTTATCAGAAAATATATTTCTCGTCTCATCTACAAATTCTTTGAGGGCCTTCGTCCCCTAAATCCCCCTTGTGGACACATGAACCGCGTTTGATCTACTATCTACTATTCTTGATATTTCCATTTGACAAGTTTCAACAAATCTATCATCTAGTCATATCATGTTCCCATGTTGTACACTTCTTGTCCTATTTTCTTAACATTTAAAACATTTATTACTTTGACATTTTTTTAGGAATTTTAAATTCTTACCAGCCATAGTAATGGTCTGTCCATTTTGCAAAATATTCCCTGCCTGCAAGACATTCTGGGCCATGCGAAACTGTCCAGCCGGAGCAATGATCGTCTGGCCCCCTTGAATTTGAACTTGCTGAGTAGCCATTGTTTATCTTCTCGGACTCGTCGGGACGGGATGGAGCAGGAAACGAGCTAAAAACATAAAAAACGATTCGTTTCATTATAAATATTTTATGATCTTCTCGTTCTTACTGTCATTTCTTCCTTGTATCCACTTACACATGCCATGTATTTTATTTTCAAGACACGGAATACTAATAATTCTTTCTCTACTCTTCCACTTCATTTCTCTCCAAATCTGCCTTCGGGCTTTTCATAATACTTTTAACAAGCAGTCCAACCAAGCCAGCCAAAAGTACTAAATCAAATATCCCAGGATCGGGAAATAAGACCGTAATAACTTTCATTTACCTTCTTATCCACAAGTCGAAAAAAGATAAGTCTTAAGTTACCACTAAGAGAGCAGACAAACTTTTTCTAACACGTCAACAACATCCTCACATTATTTCATTTTTTAAATTCAAAATCCTAGCCTCTCAATACAATACAACACCAAGGCCCATGGAGGATCCTTAAAAAGTAAATCATGTTTACATATTGCACCCGGTGTGGTTTTCTCTATCCCCAGCTACATGGATTTACTTCATGCACTTTCAAAGAGAAAGAATAAGCAGCTCTTGTAATAAGTGAAGGGAGCTCTATACAAATCCTCAAGCATTATTCCAAATTGATGATTCTTTTATTCAATCCCTGCCAACCCCAAGCAAGTCCCAACCGTACAGCTTTTTAAAACCTTCAAGCTCCCTCAATAAAAGATGAAGTCTTGGACAGGATCATCTTCTCTCCTCCAAACTGATGATGATGAGGACATACATTATGCCGGCTTCTATGTCCCCTTTTAGAAAGAAATCATTAAACTGTGCCCCGGGGGGCTTTCTCTCAAACTAACAATACAACTAAACTAACTACACCAAAGTCAAACACTAACTCAGCTCAACCTGACCAGCTTAAACTTAAAGTGAATCTCAAACAGTATAAAAAATATCCAACCTCCAGCCAACCCTTCTTTTACTACCGGAGATTAGAGAGAATCTAATAAAGTCGAGAGGAATATAGGCAAAGAAATAGACAAAACTCTTCCATGTGAAAAGTCCAAGCAATAATGAAGTACTCCTTCCAACTTGTAAATTGTAATAGGAATCAACGAAACAGAATCTCTCTCTAAAAGCCACACCGAAAGAGCTAGAATAGAATCCAAATCCTTTCCAAGACAAGATGAGATTCGAGATGGGAAACCTGCATTCGTTTCCCGTGATCTTCTACTTCTTGGGGAAGGAACCTCGAGGATTTTTACCAGAATAATAAAAGGCTGGAATGAAAGAAGATTGAGTTTTTTGTATTTTAGTTTCATTCTTCTTAAAAAGACTCATCCTCTTGTTTCTTCTTATTCCAGGAGGCTGAACTCCTCACTTCCAAGTTGACAGTCAAAGATGAAAAATCTTCATAGAGACGTGCTACCTTGGCTATTAACGTTTCCGATTCCCAACCTCCAAATCCCAACCCACCGTGGAAACTTTTTAAGAGGTTTTAACAACCCCATCCTTTCCATACAAATAATATCCTTTTAGAACGTATATATATGAAGCTCCTCTCAAAAAAGAGGCTTTTTTAAGGTGGAAGCAAGTCAAATACATTATAGGTTTTCTCTGAGAAGGCCTTCTTTAAACCATGATTGCCTTCACTTTTAAAACAAAAACTTAGAACTTGATACAGCTCTTTGCCTATATGCCGCCTGCTACTTTTTTCTAATACTACTCGAACAGTTATTGCTTATTTTGTTCTCTGTCTTCAAAGTTTGTGTACAGTGGATGGAAGGGGTCGGGAAGGGTTCATGTTTCTAAATTGCCCTGCAATAACTGACAACCCGATACAATTATCCGAACAAAAAGTCCAGGAAAAGGCAATAAACTCCTTTGGCAAGTGCTATTGACTCAGTTTTCAATTGATGTGTGGAAGGGTAAGAAGAAAGTTGTGTGGAACTGCCGCGTCTGTCCAGAAATGATAAGCTCAAGCACGTAAAATAAAAGCATGTAATTTTTAGCTTTCCTGATAACCAAAAGTACCTCTTTTAGCGTACAAGATTTCAGAACAAGTTACGATTAAATCCAATGGTCCGATGAACATCCCTATTCCAAACTCTTACGATTACAACTCTTTGCATGGTCATCTAATCATTTTACGACCAGATAGGAAAAGCAACAAGTCATATTTTACGCCTTTTCTATATATCCAGCAATCCAGGCCCATTTCGATATCCACAGAACGGACCAAGTCATCCACTAACACAAACAAAGTGCTTGCCCCATCCCTATCACGATTCCAGATATTCAGCATGTTTCATCTCACCAAATCCCCAGACTTTTGTTTATACTTCTACCCCAGGCATAACCTTTAAACCCCACAATTCCTCTCTGTTCAGTCAACTGCGTCCAGTCCCATCTTATATATTATGCAAGGAGATTACAAAGGAAGTCCTAAGGGCTAGGGGGATCAGCCCAGTTCTTATAATAAGAAACGAAGTGTATTTCAGTCACCAACACCATCCTAAAAATAATGTTACAGCGACAATATATACTGGAAAAGAAGCAGAGTGAGCTATTTGCTGTTACTTAAACACTTTGGGATACCCATATTAATAATGTAATGTTGAAAACGCTCAAGTCCAAGGAGGACCTTAAACCATGCTTAAACCTTATCATCCTCCTCTGGGGTATGGAAAGGTAGGATGGCACACACTGGGCTCTTGCTCTCATCGTGAATAAATTACTTACATGCCCATCTTCGTGAGATTCCCAACCGTTTTTCAACCAAAGAACAGCTTCGTCACACAGAGCCCTATATCCAATCTCCCGAGATTTCGAGTCCCGATCTCGAGTCTCGAGTGGAGAGCACATTTGAAGATTTCACAGACATTATTAAATCAGGGAACCCCTTCCTTACTTCCTTCCCACACATTTTCTATTAGGCATTAACGTTAAAGAACCCACCTCTATCATCATCATCATCATCATCACTTTAGACATACCATTTTTTTTATCGCCAGTCGCCTCTGGGCAGCTCTGAAGGAAACAGTTTGAAGAGCCCGTAGTTCCAAAGATGATGAATCTCTCATCTCTCTCCTCTTCCCAGACAAGAATTTCATTATCCTAATCGACAAGGGACAAAAAAATCCTCACACAGGCAGCCCCGAAAATACACTTCCTAAACAATTAGTCGGCTCGGACTGGTTTGGTTGTGCTTAATTAAGAACAAACAATTGACGCCCAGAGCGTATAATTGACGCCCATTCCCATCCACCGACGGAGAGAGATTTGAATGACATGGGAACTCTCGTAGTAATTATAATTAGCCCCAGTCAGCAAAGTGATCTTGTTGAAAGAATTAACAACCAAAGGTGTGAACTATTCTGACAATTGACAATTAATTAACTAGCCAGTCAGTCACATCTCCTTATTAAATCATTGTGTATCTATCTCTCTCCAGTTGAGTTAAACAGGTTATGAATGATACTCTATTGTTTCATTCATTCATGATTGTAAATTAAATACTCGGCTGAAGGCTTTTCAAGAGCCACTTGCTCCCGTTGGATTTATTGCTGTAATACAGAAGGAACTCCAAGAGAGAACGAGATAGAGACGTGCCCCCAACGGAAGCCGAAACGGTTTACTTTTCGTCAACTGCAATTAGCAGGCCTGGAGTTCCGGCTAATTTCCGACACTGAAAAACTATATATTTCTCCTTCCTCTCCGTTCAAGATAGTTAGTTCTTGAGGCAATGCCGAATGTTCACCATCCTCGGAAGTGGCTAATTGCTATTTTTGTGAAATAACTAAAAACGTGCTCCAAAAACTAAAGAAGATGTAACCTCGTAACTTTTAAAAACCCATGTAGCCGAACCGTTGGTGGACATTAAGAAAATCACGAGACTTTCACAAAAAATGGGAAATAATAACTCATTCTTCCTCCCCATCCAATTACTTTCGACACAAGGAGAGGGTGGGTGCCGGAATATTTATATTGCCGAAGCAGCAGCAACCCAAGGAGGAATACCCGAATTAGGGAACACTGTCCCGCTCCAGCAGTCAGTCGTCCGGGGAAACCCGTCCGGGTACCTTTAGTTCTACCCAAAAATTTGTATCGTCCCATCTCCGGCTCTTCTTTATTCCCTCTCTATTTGAAACCGTAGGAGCAGAATGCAAAACGCTATCCCTGATCATCTTCTCATTGAGATTGTCCAGACGAGTGGAAACGATTTTTTGAATGAATACAAAATAGGGAGAGAACAAGAGCGGCGCGGTGTCGTGGTGTAGAGGAACAGTGAAAAAGAGAATTCAAATGACTTGACGAAGTAGTTGATGATGGTTGTGAGACCCATGGGACTTGCCAGAGAGATGCCCTGACTGACACGACATGAGGGTGTTGCTAATGTAACTTGGCCAAAGGCGATTTTCGGGGAAATAAAGTGTGACTCGAGTTTTGACTCTCAGAATGAATCTTATTAGCCAGGAGGATTACCCTTCGCTCGGGTTCATTCCAGGCCCTCTCCTCCCTCCGAATCCGAACATTAAAACCAGACTCCCTCTCCGTAATTTTTCTAAATACTCAGCAGCCAACCCAATCACAAAGGCTTCCCATTATAATACACTTAGCCCCTCCAGCTCCAAAAGTCCCCGGCAGAAAGGCCGGAATGGGATTCACAAATATTTCAAATCAAACGGAAGGGGCAGATATTATTGGATTTGGGGGGTTTCCCTAAAACCCTTCACATGATCCGATACTCCCGATATGCCGTACTAAGTCCTTCATAATTGAAATAGCTGAGAGATGACTCATTACTCCAGCATTTATATTGTCATTTTCTCAACATCTCCCTTCTTTCTTCCTGATATGGTGCAGCGGTTGCAGTAGTTTACTATATCTACTTTCACCTTTCCCTTTTAACAACCTCTGTGTCCATGCACCATGGCCCATTCATCAATTATTTAGGGATTTCCTGCCATGCATAATCATCATTAATCTTAATGTTCCCAGCCCTTTCTCCTCAAAAAGGATGCAAAAATGAGCCCTGGGCAAAGACTTAAAGCCTTTAAATATCTTTTACGACAAAGCCTTGGACAGATAACCACACGAGGAGGGAAGGGGAAGCTGGATTATTCCAAATAATAGGGTCCCTCTTTTCCAATCCTTTACGCTTCGCTGACTTTTTGCTAATACCTTCGGCAGCGTCCGCCGTTTGTTACCTTTCTTTCATCGGAAATATCGAGATCGTCAGGTGTGGTGTCTGTGTGATGTGGTGTGTTGCTTACTATAGAGAGATATGATATATGTCGATAGGACTGATTGCCCGAAATCCCCCTATTTTCTCTTAAATCCAATTACATGCATTGCTAGCATATGCCCCAGTTCGCAGTTGAATCCAAGGCAGAGAGGATAACATGTCAATCATTAAAATAAATCTCATTTAATTCCCTCGTGCTCAGTCATTTGAAAATATAATATTAAAATTAGTATGTAGTACTTCCCAACCCAACATAATGCATGGCTATTGTATTCTACGAGATTGGTACACCGGTACACGGTACGGTTGTCGGTCAGAAACAGAACCCAACAAAACCCGGGAAACGATCCCGTTCTCGGATAACAAAACAGGAAACCTCAATAACTATCTAAACAAAGCATAACCTTCCTTCACCTATTTCAAACTTTGGAACGGAGTTGAAATACTTGAAATACAATATTTACAACTAATCTTGATGTCTTCATTCGGGAAAGTTCCTCGAATGCAGAGTGGTAAACTTTACAGCTAACTGAAGAGAGAGAGAGAACAAAACTTTTGCATAAGTATCGACAGAGCTAACACATGAATGCAGGCATCATATCAACATCTGCAAACGCGATTTTTCTTTCTGTACAAATAATGGGGGGAAGTCAACTGAACCAACTAATGTAATGGCTCTCTCGTAAAAATCCCGAAAACGGATCTTCAGTTTCCCTCTTCTAATACTCCAGTGTCTAGTCCCTAACTTTCGAATGCCTCTCTCTTTTTATTCCGAACCTGTCGCCCGCTGAGCCAACCAGCATAACAAAGAAACACGGGCATGTTTTAGCAAGTCCTTTGTCAAACGGGCATTTAAAAGCATCAGAAATAAACACAAGCCCCTCTTCCACTCCGACGAGGACCGGATTTGAAAATCAGGATAATGTTCCCGAAAAAGACACTCAATCTTTAATTTGTCAAGATCTGGCCGTCCATTATTTTCCCGAAATCAAACCACACAACAGCCCAGTACAGTTTACACACACACACATGCATCAACTACTCGAGGCCCCAGAGGGTTAACAAATGTACTATTTGCAATTACGGCGACCAGTATGCCAGATTTGCATGAGTGACCCCGAACAATTATTAATCACTCGGGAATCGTAAAGAGTTTATATATATATTATACATTCCAGTTCAGTATTACATTATATTAGCCGAGGATAAATATCATGAATTCACAAATCTTACATGAAATCCACTCGAACCTTCAGGAATAAATTAAAGTGCAGAGTGCAGGAGCGCTTAAAAAAGAGAATTAATTCCATTTACACGGTCTTGATAGGATCAGCGAAGAGAGGGGCATTAAAATAAATGCACAGCTTCAGGCTCTCCGAAGTAGACAAATAATGGAGAGGAATCCCGGTGAGATCCAATGTTTTTCTCAAGTTTCAAGATTTAATGAGATCAAAATGACTCGCAGTGAACACATAGGGATTATTAGGGAGGCTATATAGTTCAGGCTTCTGTTCCATTTCAAAAGGCTCCTTCATTTCTTCAACTCATCATCATTATTATTATCAAGGAATTGAATTTAATAAACATTTCTTTCAAAAGTCCAAACTAACTACACCTGCATAGCATTTATTACCGTCCAAAAACGTAAATAAAAAACAACATTCTCATCAAGGTAAAAGGACATAAAATAAAACCAAGCAATCCTTTTCCACCATTACCGGTCAGGTAAATGGGAAACACGCAGAATAGAGATTTCCCTCAAGGGTTACTTAAAAATGTTTATATTTATTTCCTCTAAGCTGTCTGTCCTTACTAATGAGCCCCGTCCCATCAACTCCGTTACGTTACACAACAAAACACGGATATAAAAAATGTCCCCATTGGCAAACAAACTATCAGACAATCCGCCCCGTCCGCTCTCTCCGACGAATATTTCAAAAACAACGGCTAATGAGGAAAGTTAGTTGATGATAGCATAGAGAAAATCAACTGCAGCCACCCATATCCATACGTCTCCGCTAATCCATTTTTCTCTCTGCACAATATGCAATTACGACTCCCTTTAAATTGAGATCCCTTTCCAGTTGGGCAGTAAACAGGGGCGTTGATGAACATTTAGATCCGTTCAAATAATAAACCGCTTATAAACAAACCCCTTTAAAAACGGCAGCAACTGAACCGTCTAATGTTCACGTAAAATCCAAAGGTCAACTCGGGAGGCTGAACCTGGACCTTCTGAAACCTTAGCCTGGACAACCCCTCGATACACCTCTAATTCCAACAATCCCCTCTGCTTTTTTAAATCTCTGTTCTACAGAACAGCAGCCTTTCCAGACGTCCCTTTCCATCCCATTTCCAGTATAATAACTATAATTGGAGTACGTCCTCCAAAAAACTATAACTAGTTCATTAATCAGGATCTATCTATGGGGCCTGCCCATCTTGACTCATATTATCTAATACTCTCTCTTCTCTCCTCAACCAGACACAATTTATATTCAGATCCAGTTAGACCAAAAGTTCCCTATTTTCTTGGCTCACTGATTTCCCTTTGACAGTACAGGCCGGACTGGATCCTCTCTTATATTTAATGCACAGCATGGACTTGTAACGAAGGAGTCATCTATTCCATCCTCCACTCCAGTTGACTGAAGCATAATCAATTTAATCCCAAGAGGATCTAACACTTTGATACACGTCTATCAATAGGGACTCTGATTTTATTACATTCCTGAGAGTCCTTACCCTCATGTGGTTAAAACGGAACCTAGTTCATCCGCTCTATATCTATAAATTCAAGGATACTTTCATATCTGCTATTTCAGGGCTATTAGATATTCGATGGAAGGTTCAAACAGACTTCATGACCTTCCCGAGAGATCTTAAAAGACCACACAGTAAATTCCTCCGAGAATCCGATAACATTTTGTCTTCACCGAACCGTAAACCAATCGATGGACTACATCTAAATCTAAATCCACCGTTGGAACCATGCATTGAAACGGGAAATTACCCATTCCATTCTGCAATGTCATGGAACTGGAATTAGAAATGGAATCTTTAGGGAGTTGGAGTTGGAAAACTCCGATGTTATCGGAGCGTTAGTTACCTTTTCTCTATTATCCAGAGCTGTAGTCTGTTCTATTCGTATAGCTCGTAGATGACTTCTACTTTCCAAACAATCGGAGGGCATCCCATCATCCATTAGGGATCTTTTCATCTAATTCTGTCGCCCCAATCCATGAAAAGTCATTCAACAGGGGTAGAAAAAAGACGAGGTTCGATTCTTGAGTTAATGTACAGAAAGCACTACAAGAGCTTCGATTGAAAGGGCTAGTGACGAAGGTAGTGCTAGGGAAGGCGTACTTTTTATTATTGGAATTTTTTTTTATAGATTTTTCAATGAGTGACTGACTGCGACCAGGGTAGAGAAATGAATCCATTTAAGATTCGTTTCGATTTTATTTTAAGTCAAGCCATATGGGAGGATTATTCTGTCAATAATCAGTCCCTTTGATATCCTAAACAACCCAACTACTAACTACCCGCAGCTTGATAGTTTAGCTTTAGTACGGGTAAACTTGGAGTAAATGTTATTAAAAAATCGGATGGACCATCAACTTTTATTTTGCTACGTCCCTGCTTGGATAAAATACTTCTGAATAACAATAAAGACTTCATGTAAACGAGACAAGATGACTGGATGACGATACTCGAGTCTTATATATATTTTCTATTCAATTCCAGTTTTGAAACTCTAATAAGATAAGATTCCTTTCTTATTATTTTCCCCTTTTCTACTCGATGTATACCTACCACATAATACATACTAGAATATACCTTCCAGCCATCCCATGATGATGCATGGAATTTTTATAAATAAAAATGTTACTTTCATGGCTTGGCTATTGTACCATATAATACGAAACCAACCTCAAAAATGAATAAATGAAATTTAATTCCCATGCACTCTTTATGGTTCAGCAAACCGTGAAAATAATAAAATATCCAGGAACTTCTATATGCTTATAATATCGTCAACCATTAAAAAAGTTCAAATTGGAAAACAGACAATAAAAATAGTGTTAATTAGATGCGTATTTTAATATTTCAACAAATACATTGTAGAGTCTAATCAAGGATGGATCAATTAATTTAATTGATAATATTTTTAATTCGAATTTAGGATTATCCATTACTTGACCTGTGACCTATTTGAGCAATTGTATTGATCATTAAATTTCAGTCCAAATGACAATTCAGTAAATTATCGAAATTTATTTTTATCGATATCTAATCGATCTCGATCAACACCAGTAACACAACAAAACTTAAAAAATGAACACCTCTCAAAAAGCTATACGATGATGTATGAAATTAGTAGGTAAACAGCATGAATAATTCAGGAACATGAGTGTAATATTACAGGTATGCATGCTTCAAGTTTAAACGAAAATCCTTTTGTGAACACAACCACCACCACTATATCCACTATCAACTACAGAAAAAAGGAATTAGAGAAAGATAATGGGATAATAATACGGCTCATCTGATTGTCAGTGGGTAACCATTTATCCAAGCTTAACGCGTTGTTGTTTACTATATGCCAAAGAACAAACGGATCAATAAAACCATACCCTTTTTATATCATAACCTGTGGCAGAGGGGAGACGCAACTATTATGATTATGGATTGAACAAAAACCGCAAAATTAAATAAAACAAAGGGATATAAACGGTCTTTGTTTTCGAACCCAAAACAAATTGTTAACAATGATAGCAGAGGAAAAATCGAGTTCAATTCAAAATTACATCTTGGATTCACAAATGAGGGGAGTCCGTATAATACGATCTTGTATATGAAATGGCAGTTTCACCTTTATTCTTTTTTAACATCGTACCGACCTTGTTACTTGTTAGTTCCTATATATTCAATTTATTCATACTTACAATCATTTTCATTCGGAATAGAAATGATGTGAGATGTGATTGAAGATGTTGCTAATGAATAATTAATTATAACCCGGCATTTCCAAGACTCGAACAAAACCCCAATCCTAAAAATCTGAGATGTTAAAGTTAAACTCTTTCATCTCGAACAAAGGCATTCACCAGTTGGACTCTTCATCTGCTCAATGTTCAACTAGTGTTTTGAAACTTGTTATATATACTTATATCATACATCAGTGTTCTTATTAGGTGTACTTTGACTGATTTCATGCCGTGTCATGCAATGGGATCATTATTATTATTATTTGGGATTAATCACGACTCCGTCCCGGACGAAGCACGGTTAATGATGATGATGTTCGTTTCCCCTGGTGTTTCATATAGCTAAAAATGTGATGCTTGATGGCAAGAGGAATAAAATACTTTATAACTAAGCGAGCGTGTACACATACACAACAAGCTCTCTTATCATCAGTACCGTCGAAAAGCCCAAAACGAAGCGTGGAACTGTCGTCTCCACTCTTCAGATTCAATTTTAAAAGATTACAACTCTCCATAGTCCATACTTCAAGACCAACTTTGTCCTCAACAAAAAAAACCCAAATTGCAAATAAACCATGAAGCTTATTGAAGGCATCCAAATCGAAGATCTGAGGAAGCGGCCAACCGAAATGGACCGTACCGAATACGCTGCTTAACCTCAGGATCCGGGACTCGATTCGTTCAGAAATGCAAGAGATAAAAAAGAAGGGCTCCGAGTTCAGGATCCGGCTTTTTGTGCCTCATATTTATTTGCCATTCGTCCTCCCGTTTTTTAGTAATAGTCGAGAGATAAGCTAGTAGCACTCTCACTCTCACAAAACTACTTGAATTTTTCATACAATTTCATGAAACGTACACACTCTTCAATGGATTAATTCCTATCACTTCCATGATAAAAGTAACACCACAAAAAGCAGCCCATCACACAGAGCTACTGTTACAGCCTCTCTTCTGCTGATACTCACTCATCTTCTAACCCCTCGCGTTTTTCATAAACCATATAATAGATAGATAAGGCTGTCATTGTGTGAGACTGAACACAAAGTTTCTCATCCTCAACTTCATTTACACAACTTCTGGCTCCTAATAATCATAATAAAACGACCCCAGATGCGTTTTGGTTGGGCTCCGTTGATCATCATCGGGGTTGAGTCACTCAATGGACTCTCCAATTTATATATATCGACTGCTTGCTTTCTTTAGAGGATTTTCCAGGATTCTACAATACAACGCCGCGCTAAATGCAGTCATTAAAGCTTATTCAGACAACGGAATACATATATATTTGTATTTAAACGGAAAGATGTAGGCTTGTAGGTAAAACCACTACATCTGTTTCGGAAAAGCGTTAGAGAGGTACTTAACACTTGGATCCAGAGAGAAGGGCGAATGTTGGGGTATTTATTGTGAGAAAGTACACCATCCGACCCAGCAATGCATACGTATCGAATTCGAATGGCAGGGCGAACGATAAAACATTCCCTCTAATAAGGTCTAATAAGGTCGGCCTTCTTCTCTCGTACAAATTGTATCTTTCTCCTGTGAAAGGCAGGCGGATACATTTTTATTCTTAATAATATGAGCTTTGATAGATAACACGGACTGACAGGCCAAGCCCTATATTCTATATAAAAAAACCATCTTACAAAAGTAAACACCCAACTTTCCTATGAAATTGAAATATCTTCTTATACACCCTACTATTTCCATCTGCGTAAACAAAGATTCTCGAGTGACTATGTGTGATATCGTAAATGGTTGATGGTAATTGTGGGCGATGGGATTGGGAGAGTGCACAAAATTTAAGTGTAAATAAACCATCATGAATCATGACTACGACAAAAATCCAGCCTTCATACATCATAAGTACACAGTTGATGATATTCGATCGCACTTATCTGGCCAATGATATTCCTACTATTCCGAGCTCTGATTCAACGGAAACTGTGTTATTTGCTTCAGGATTTTTCTTAGTTTTATATTTCGTGTGCAGGCAGTGTTTTAAAATTTGGTCTGTGACTCACCGAAAAACTAAAATAACACCGGACATAGTTCATAGTTGTTTTGTTGTTCCCTATCTGCAAAACCTCCAGAAAAAGATGTTAATTGCATCTGAATTCGAATCCCAATTTAAAAAGTGCGAAAGTCAAATACACAAGTAGAGCATCCTGTCCTTGGGTTTCCTTTCCCGGGTTTTCGGTTTTCCAACCCGTTATTTCCCGAACCCGAAGTTCGTAATGCGAAACCCGGATTCGGTTCATATGACTCGATGTGCACATTCCCTATCTATCTCCTCTCCCGTATCTCTTCGTGTGATATGATTATATGAAGTGCAAACAAGAGTTCCCCACCAAACAAAAAAGACAACGGGATCGGAGGACAGACATATATATAAAATCCGTTCGTTATTCTGCATATTTAAGCCATTCCCCTTATAAAAACATTAGATCCCCAAATTTTATTATCCTTATGTACTGAGGATGGACATATGTAAAGTTTGTAAACACAATAGATTTGGCCAACCCACCTCCGGTCCCAGAACCCGGTTGTCCCTATAAAATTTGATAAAAACCCTATGCCCGTCCTCTAAGTCCTACCTAAGCTACCGTCACCCTTTGTACCCTTTCCAGTAATTAAAATCATATCACATGCTCGTGAGGATTCTCAGCTCCTGGTGTTATATGCCATTTACGATGTTTTAGTATCGTACTAAGCCTTTTGAGTGTTGTTCTCACGCGTCCTACAATTGGAAATTTCGAACCATACGCAACAACGTACGTCCTGTCAGTCCTTCATCTATTCATTAGCTTCCCTCTTTCAATCCTATCCCAACAACCGTCGAGATAGGAGGATAGAGCGTCGCTGAATTTTTCCATAATCCTCCGAATCCAAATTTTAAATTCTTTATTCGACCGGTAAATGTCGAGATCTAATCTCTCCTAACTGAAGGAGCCGAGAACCAGAAACGATTTAACAGATTTGAATGTAGTCGATTTTCGAGTACAACAACAACCTCTGCACTCCCGACATCAGGTCCAATAGCTACTAAGGAGCTTTGTTTTACGGTGTAATTCGATTAATTTGAAATGACACGATTCGCTGGGAGAGGAACCCTGCACTCTGACCCTCATGAATTTTTCCACAGGCAATACATTACGAGAACAGCAGGTGTCCCTTTTCCAGGTGCACCACCAGAACCTTTGGCTCAATTGCTTAGCAGCAGTCGTGGATTCATCTGGCCCTGGCCCAACCCATATCATCAATGCCTCAAGAAGTCGAGTCCTTGTTCCTGACTCAGAGAGCTGCCGATGGCACCTTCAAATCCTTCGAAACCCCTTCGACTTCAATTTGAACTTGTGAAGAAGTAGAAATGGAAAGAGTTCTGGAGTTAGAGAACAAGGCCATAAAATGTGAAACCAAAATAAATCCAAGATATCCGTGTAACAAGAGACGCCTGTCCTTTCTGCTGACCCTTGCCTTAAAATTTAAATCGCTCAGAGGCAAGAAGGGCTTTTCCTCGAAAACATTCCTCCATCTCATAACCATAAACGGGCAGCTTATGGTTTAAATGCAACCTCTGACCCAGTTCACCTCACGGGCATGAAAGACAGAATTTTCACACGGACATACGTAAAGTAACAGAGCAGACGATCCCAACCAAATTATATTCTATGAATATTCTATATATTATCATTATATGCTACATCCACATTACGAGTTGGTTTTCAAAGCCGTAAAAACAAGCAGGGATAATCAAGTGCATATCCCATCTCGCAATTTCACATCTCCTATTCGTACTCGTACCCGTATCTGGCCGCATCAAATATCTATTTAATCTGTACGGCAGACGGGTAATCATAATCAATGGCATGTTTCTCTCTCTTAAAAGAAACAAAGTGCATAAAACATGAGCATTATTTCCATACCTCGATTCTTACGATTTGGCAGTGCCTCTCTTTTCTTCGTCAGTGAATTTAATCTGACTGTAATCAGTCAGTCGGACTTGAAATTAAATTGTAGACTTGTTTCAACGAACCAACTATTAGTTTAGTGCAGTTTTAGTAACATACGGTGAGGGAAGCAGGCGGCTGAAGACCAGTAGCCAAATATGAAATGTAAAAACGCAACCGTATAATTAAGACGATTGCCACTTTTTGTTCGTTTGTAGGCAGGTCAATACTCCATTAAAAGGAGGTGATTATTTTATAATTCCAGTTCAGGCCTTCCTTCAAACTCTCTAATCCAAAACATCAATATCTGATGAGTGGGTTGGCCGCAGGACCTTCTTCTTCGGCCTTCAAGTTCACCACCAACAAGTTTGAAGTTCGTATTTTGCACAGTGGTCGACTAAGACCGCGAAATCTCCTTGCCCTTGCAATAGACTCGTCTAAGCGATTCTTTTAAGTTACGTAACGTGTGTGGAACAGAACCGGAGACCAGTGTGTCTATTTGTAGCTTCAGAGATATTATTAAGTGCAATGGCAATGGGATGATGACAAGAGGAGTACGTACCGTACTTTGAGGAGTGAAAGTGAATCCTCCGAGGGAGTTGGAATTTCGGGAGGCAGGAAGTTGAAATTCCTCTACACGGATGTGGATATAACCCTTAAACCACCACCGTCAATCAACAGCCCAGAAGGAGGGTCTCCGACTTGGTCGTCCAACTTGAAAGCCCCAAAACAGGAACGGCGAAGATGTTCTCCAAGTCCAGCTGCCGTCGAGTTGAACGAAGTGATTTTTTTCGCACAGAGATAGATCTAGAATTCGTGTAGTAGTAGAGCAGTTCCTATACGATTGTAGAGGAAGTGTGGATATTCCTATTTCCTTCGACGGAACGATATCAGCAGGCTCAGAGAGAGAGGAACTGCGAGAGGAGTGTACAATTTCGAAAGAGAACAAGGACTGAATGACTGGAGGTGGTTATTATTTCCTTTCGCTGCAGCCCAGTACTCAACCCAGCTATTTTTGTAGGAGCCCAAACTGGCGTTTCTTTCCCAACCCAGTTGTAGTCCGCCGTCCCAATCGATCCGACCACACCTTCCCCCAACTTGGGAAAAGTATAGGGGGGACCTATAAGGGACCTGATGGCGGAAAAATTTCGACAAATTTCTCGAAAACCGCAAAGTTGTGGTCCAAAAACTGACCTCGCTCGGTACCGTTTTTTGAAGGACTGTTTGGAGCCGAGGTGGTGCGTGAAGTGGATTGGGTGTGTTAGGGGAATGAGTGGCGTCCTCCCAGAGCTAACCCCTCATATGACCTGATTGGTACATGGGAGTGAATAACTTCGAGGCGTAATACATTGCTCTGCACTCTCGCCGTATGAAAGAGGACGGAATGATAAGCTGCTTTAACTTGGGGGACTCGTCTACTTAATAGCTTGGACTGCCTTTAAGAATCATACCGTTTGTTGTAGCTTCAGCCACCGTAGCTACTCGATACTCCTTCCTTTGCTATTGCCTCTGCCTCTTGCTCCTCTCCTACGAATACAGGGATCGAGTATTGGTGATGATGATGGAATTGGAAGTTTTGGAAGGATTATACACGTTGCATTTGCACTGGGAATTTCCCATTGTGTCCTCTCTGATGATAAGTTGCTGGGTCTGCAACGGTCGGTTGGTTGGTTGTACAGATCGGGATACTTTTCAGATGAAATGGCACGATATGCCCTGGGCTGCGTTTTCATTGCTGGTACAAAACGCCCTTCAATGTCACGTAAAGTCAAGCCCACTATGTACTCTGGACCCATTCGATTCATTTGGGTGGACTTGGGATTTTGAGTCGGGAATGGATATAATGGCTTTTGACGAGGAAGGAAAGTTCCAGCGTTTTTATGCATTTTTCGTACACAATGGGACATGGTTTAGTTGGGATGGATGGTCCTTTCTCATGATGAAGGATATTACCTAGATTGCGGGAGACGCCTCCTAATTCATCCTACTCAAACTGCAAAATATAGTTTAGTTAGTGGGGTTTGTATGGAACTGCACTGTTGGATAAGCGATAAGGTTCACACGGTTCCGGAATGATTCTTTTCGATGTATCGACTGGAGCAAGGCGCTGCTACGTCGACGAGTTATCTGCCTGCCCAATCAAGCCATGAGTGACATTATATGTATACTACATCATGTCATGCTGTTTGTTGCGATTTCCCCATTCATATGAAGATAATGAGCAGTTTGTGACATAATTTATGTTAGGAATGTGATTACGCGATATGATGCTTTTTCAATTTCATCTCCGTTCTCGAAGCTCTTATCTTTTGGAGTAAGAATGGGCCCTTTTGCCCGTAAGGGTTCATCAAACGATTGAAAGAGTGGAAGGATGTCGCGTCACCCCGGAGCCGAGAAGACAGGAAATAGATCTTGCTGTGGAAGTTTAACATGCGACATACGAACCACTTTCAACCCCATTCCCTGCCAGTCAGTAGTCAGTCACTCCGTTCGAGTTCCCTTTCATTCGAAATTCGAATGCAGATATGCCTACATACCCCTCTCTCTCTGGAAACGTATCTGTTTCCACTTCAGAGTTCGAGATAATGATTAGGATATTCTGCAAGGGATTGAAAGGATTCGGCTGACGGGATATTACCCCCACATATCCATATGCACCATGCACTCATAACTGTCCTATCCGCTGTCCTTTAATCCGTAGCTGATTTCTTTCTCCAGTCGGATTTGCATTTTCCTACATTATGAAATGAATCCCTCGTCCAGTCGGGCATACTAATACTATTCCACCCAGAAACTCACATCTCCTGATATAGCCGATTCATTAGAAACGCAGCAGGGCCGGGATTAATAAGCGTCATTGAATTTCGAGAGGAAAAGTAATTATATGGCATGGACGGGAAAGATAAGATGGACAGACAACCCTCTTCACATTTCCAGGCTCTCTCTCCTGCCCGGATTCCATGTCATTTCGCCTGTTCCATGTTCCCTGCCCGAGAAAGGCTTCAGCTCCGATTTGTGCCTGGACAAGGGATCTTGTGGAACCTGAGACGAGGAGAGAATCACCCTTTCCCACACCTCCCACACTCCCCGATCTGGAACAGTCCACCCATTTCCAAATTAATGAACAAAGTGCATCTCCTCCAGAGCCGGAGCAATTTTGACGAAGGAGTGTCGACTTTCGTCGAGGGTATTGTCAAGAGGCATTTCGTTTGAAATCCGAGAGAAATGAAAAAAGTTAAGTTGAAAGGTAATCCCCCAACCACCACCACCACCGTATCATCCCTATATATATTAAAAAGCATACGAAGATTGAAACTTTGAAACCCTTGGGTAACCCGATGTGGAGAGCACTTACATTTACAGCAATCCTCTTTCCTATCCTCCCCTGTGATTGTCACAGCCCATGACAAAGCTTAAGTCTTACCAGATCCAACGTTCAAGACAAAAAATAAAACAAAAGCATGCAGGAGCATATCGATTAGGGACTTTTTCATATGTATATGTATATCTAGGTGTGTAACACTTTACAGGAGGAATAGAACAATAGAACATGGTCTTATACGGATAATATTATGCTGAAAAACTGGCCATGGCTCTGGAAAAGCGTAAAAGTGCCGAAGTTCGAGGAGGCAATAGGAATCCAACCCTGAACCCTACCTCCTCAATGCCTCTAGAACCGCTGGGAAATGAAATCGAGGAATAGGAATCCCGATGTCCAACCCAACCAAGTTGGTAGTCAAAGAGTGTAAATAAGTACATATATATAGAGGAACAAGTTGTAATATTATTCTTTTGGCATCCACCAAATCCTCGAGAGTTAAATCCTCGACAGTCGACAACCAAGCCATTCCCAGATGGGGAGAGCGTTGTGAGCTTTGTTCAAAGAAGCCTTCCCTACCTCCCTGCCTACTTTCCGCTTCCAGGTTCTGAATGATTGAGTTTTAGATTGGAATTCCAAAGGGTAATACTTTTTCGGTTTATGGGGCTTCGGGAACGGGCCTGGCACATCCCACTTCTAAATCTGTAAAGACCCAGCAGCTCGAGCGGAGTGAATATGAAAAAATTATCATTTCCGAGGGCTCCTGCTACCTGAATGAACCCTCCTTAAAATAGGAGCTACCCCTATATTCCACGTCCAAGGGTTTGCCCTCTCCAACTTTACGGCCTTTATTCTCTGCGAGGAATGCCCACTAATGCCAATTTTAAATTCCTAAGCTGAGATACTCTATTAACCAGGCTTGTTATTTGAAGGGATTTATTTCCATTTGTTAAAAAGGTTTTTTCAACGGATGAGCTTTAAATTTCACACTATGTCGACCTCCATCCGCGACTGAGGGTGACAGGCAGTGGTGAGCTATGAATTTCAATTCCCAATCCCAATAATATTTTCAAAACACCATATTTATAATCAATCCTAACACCACAACTTGTATTGGAAGAGCGACTTCTGTCCGTTCATTTAACGTATGTTGTTTTTGATCGGTCAAGGATGGATGATTGTATAGAATTAGGGAAATTTAAATTGCTTAAGGATCGATTCTAAGACCGAATAAGACAGTTTCCAGTTTTTGATTGAAACAGAGAAACATAAAAAACAGGGCTTTTGTCTGGCCTGGCGTCCTGGTCTGGTGACGAGGATTGGTTTTATGTTTTATTGCATTGCCTTAAGGTAGGATTTGAGACCTGGGGAGGGGGACTGACTGGATCCTGAAGCCCTCATTGTGTGGCTTCTTTGATGAGAGAAACGAATTACGCAATTTCACAAGTCTGGACGGATCTGATAAAGGAAGGCTTGATTTGGTCATTGGGCACGAGAGAAAGCCGGGAGAGTCGGGTGGGTGGATACTCTATCATCATCCTATTAAAAATTACTATTTCTCGGCCTCCTATTTCATATTTCATATAGATTTTGTATATGAGACAGAGAGAGAGAGGATTAGTTTTGATGGAATATTAACCCTTTTTGATACAAATGAACCAGTTCTTGCAGTCCAAAGTTGCATGTTCATGAATGAGTGTAGCTCTTATTCTCGCTCCCATCAGCATCAATATTTATTTGGAGATGAGATGAGCGATGACGTTTGATTACCGACTTGCTGGCTTCTGGTCTGGAAAAATTTGAGAGCTCCAGCCACCCTCAGGAAATTGATGGGACTCTTTGGCTCCAGGTCCAGAAAGTAATTTTTAAGAGAGACGGCTTTTCTCCTTCCCAAACGATTAATAGTTTCCAGCTCCGGATCTCCTAAATCTTTGAGAAAAGGGTTGATACATAATAACTTGATACTTTCATGGGATAATGAGAAATGTGAGCTAGAAGAACGGTTTAATTACTTCAGTCCCGTGTATTTTCAATTCTAAGTAATGGGATTAGAACCCGAGGCTAGGAGGCTACTAGGTAGACCAAGTATCATTAAAACAATTTCCACCGTTTTAGAAAATACAAAAAATACAGGTTTTTAATTAACTTACACCAAATCATGGTCTCATTTAGCTTATGATTCACTTCCTTGAACTTATCTGGCTTCTTGTGTATTTCGGGGTGTTGTGTAAATTGTAAAGTACATGCTATGATTTATAATGATACTCATGTACTACGAAAATCGCCTCAATAAGAGCTTGCTTTACATCTTCAGAGCTCTCCGTTTTATAAGGGAAAAGTCCCAGATGGATCTCAAAAGGTTTAGGGTTTTGTTTTTTCCACACCGTTTGCATAAGAATTGAGGAAGCTGTACGATTATACACGTTGGTGATACAAAATACAAATTACCAATTACCCTGGGAGGTTTCAGGTAAATTAACCCTAAGACGAGGGGCATGGCTACAGGAGATGAAGCATTTTTCTTATTAATTTAATGTCCTCTACGTGTCCAGTTTTTTAACCTTCCAAGAGCATTGGAAGTAAACTCCATGAAAATTCGGAAAGAGGAAAATTTCTATATTCAGAATCCCCTTCAATTCAACAACAATACTCCATGAATCATCCAAATTTCACGGGCGAAATTTACGAGTCATTAGACTTATTATTGAAAGAAAAGGAGCATCTATAATTTCGAATTCGACACCGACAACCGACCCATCTCACTCTTCTCCCCGTCCACCGACGCATTAATAACAATCTCATGCAGTTTCTCATCCCTCTTCCGCATCTTTTTACGCATGATACACATACTTATGTCTCCAACATTAGATAATGTCGATCATTAATGTGTGTAAAAAACACATCATTCCGTAATACAACACACGATCCCAATTCCTGACTCATTTCCAGAAGCAGAGACAGCCAGCCGTTTTGTCCCCACAAGATATGAAATGGCAGGCAGTGCAGGGGCAGCTCTTGGATAAGTTGATCCAGATCCGAAACGAGAACTACCCCAAGAATAAATAAATGTGTTATTGTATCCGTATTTCACTTTTTATATCAACTCCCTCTTTTCAGCACATTAAATTATTACCCCCTGCTGCTACAAGGAACGGCTCTCCGCTATTGAGAGACCTCCTCTACAAAAAAGGCTGGTAGTAGTGGCAGAGACTGGAATCGTACAAACTTCATCCCCTTCGGCCTGTCAGTCTCAATTTTTAAAACAATATTATTAATTACAGTACAGTAGAGCACACACAATGATCATAACTAAATAAAAAAATCCGTGTGAAGAAGTTACACATGTATCATCTTTTTAATCAGTCGGGTCTGTGTTAGTTATGTTACATAACGTCTCCCTGTCATCCGCTCTATATTTTACTTTTCTTCCCTATCATTCCGTTCTGGTTGAATTGACACCCTTTCTACTTACTACCTGTCTTCCTCCTCTTTCTTGTTCGGGACAAAGTTTATTCAAATCGCAATGAAATGAAATGGAGGAATAGTTAATGCCGTATAATGTTCCTTAATGGGGGTGGGACTTGGTGAGATTGAAAAGGCTGATAGATTTTTTATCCTTGATTAGATTGGATTTTCAGGCACGCCTTATTGTGATGAGATTTCTCGGTACAATATCGTATGCATATGGAAAGTTTGGTGTTTTTTTTTATTGTCTAGGGTTCCTTACTTGGTCCTTCTCTGGTTGGATAAATGGGCTTTTTTCTCATCCAGGGGATTTTTTGTCCCTTGACTCATGGAATAATAAAGGTTAATCAACTCTTTACATTACAGGCAGTGTCCCGTTGATTACCTTTTATGAATTATGCATACATCAACCGAGATTTTGTTTCCTAACAAATCAGCCGGGGCCTTTCTTTTTAGATGGGATCGGCTATTATGATTATGAATCCGTAGGTTTATGAGGATACTTCATTTTAAACTTTAATTAAATCCAGCTTATTGGTATCGACAGACGGTTTGCATTCTACTTCTCCTCAATCCTCTTAAGCAGCTAGCTTTTGAATATTGGATGGTAATATGATACGCGGCAGGGGGTGGGTTTATATTCGTAATCCTTCTTCATCTGCTGCAGTAACTTGGTCAGATAGAATTTAGCATACAAAGCCCTTGATTGGCCAGGAAGCAGTCAGTTCCAGGCCTCATTGTAATAAATATCACTTCGGAAGGGTTCAGTGCTAAGGGTTCTGTCAACGATTTCTATTATGAGTGTTCTATTAACTGCATAGCTAAAAGGGGTACTGGATATTACAATATGTACATAAGTACGTGTAATATATGTCGAAACCCTTATATTGCATTCTACGAAACCGTCATGGTTAATTTTCATTTCCAGCTCCAATCCCTTAAGGGGAAAGGCAATAACAACAATGCCGAACTGGACAGAGCTGGAAATTTTAACCGGAAAGTCGGATCTCTTGGTAAACAGTGAAAAGGCCGTATGGTAGGGATCTGACAACCCTCTTGCAGTAGTAAACCCTGTATATATTGTATTTCAACATTTCCAGCCGCTCTTGCCATCCAATGTCCTACAAAGAAAGAAAACAAATAAATAGAGAGAACATTAAGTAATGAGACATCACTTATGGCTTCTCAAATGTCCGGAAGCAATAATAGCATGCTTTGTGTTGTTGGGGATCCCTCAGATACTGGACAGTTAATAAGGATGGAGTTGGCAATTGGGATGGAAGGAATCTTCAAACATTTCGGCTGATTTTTCAATTTAGAGTGGTCAGCATCCAGGGTCATTTGGAGCGGAAGTCATCAATCCAAAGCCAATAAATAGGAAAGCAAAATGATCTGTCAGGGAGCGTAAGGGCCGGGAAAGTGACGTGTACGATTTGATGGAAAAGTCCGTCAATCCGAATTGCAATTTACTTCCAAATCTCTGTGTAAATGGAAAACAACCGACCTTTAAAGCCGACTGTCAGCTCCAATTAAGCCGGATGTGTGGACATAAATAAAGCACATGTTCGTATTCATAAAACACAGCAAATCGTATTACTTCCCCCCATTTGTATTCCATTTGCAACAAAGATCGATAGAGATCAGAAGGAAAAATACGGGTCGGGCTATGTAATTATGATGCTTATGCTTCAAATCTGAATCTATGCATCAAAATTAAGCCAACTAAAAAGGAGGGGACAGGAGACAATGTCGGCACGGCATACATTCAAGCACGTGTCTATATTGCAAGTACATCCTTCATTTAACTTCCATTCATCTTTATTGACAGTCCTCTGCTACTTCGTGAACGTGATTGTATGTATTAGCATTAGGATTTAGGATTTGCGCCTGCATAGATTCTTGATTTGTTTTTTCAGCCCATTTTAGAAGTTGCTGAAGGGTTCCAATCCCAAGCAATGCGATTAGACTTGTAGGATTTTACGGGTTACCCAAGTTACCCTTGCTTTGTGACAATCTAATCCGAAATCTAAATCCCATTCCGAGATTACATGTAAATACATGAGACTGATGCGGAGTAGGAGTTGGATTCATTGAAATAAATCCCCCATTTCTTTACAAGCTCATTTGAATTGCATATTTTAATTTATTTCGGAGTAAATTATTTTATTTTTGAATGACGGGTACATTCATATAGATTATTATTGTTGCCGTCTGGTACATATAATATTATTACGACAGTGAGACTGTAATATGGAATATCTTAAGGTCTGAGAAGGACACAACAGGAAACATTTAGGTAATAAGTATGGAGTACTGTGATAATTGCACAACAATTATGATAATACCCGACCTCGAACTTCGAAGTACTAATGCTATGCTACAATATAAGTCGAGTTTAAATAAACATAAAGCTCTTGTATATGATAAGTATTTTGAGTTCAAACGGCAAGTTTTCTTAGGTTTTTTGGTAGTCCATCAACTTATTGACATCGGTTTAGGCTTTCACTTTACTTTCAAACTGAGATTTTAATATATGATTGGCTGTAAACTTATAAAAGGAATCCAGTTTTTTTAGAGAGGAGTTAAAAATATCGAATATATTATCAACTGGTAATTACGTACACTTAATTGTTACAATCACTCGTAAATCAAAACTAATGGGCTGTAATCAAATAGGAAAGATCAAGACAAAATCCACATTATGAAAGCGAGTGGATAACGTATGGTTTTGCTTTACTCGAGTAGGGTTTAGAAAATTTAATTTAATCCAATGAAAAGATTTTCCATCATCTTAAATTTTATGCTATTTTGATCAAAAGTATACATTAAGATTGATGCTATTTGCAATAAGGAGGTAGTTATTGCCTTCACGGGTTTACGAGTTTTACAAAAATTAAAACAACTGGTTTTTATACTGATAGATTCTGGTTACTAAATATCTCGACAAAGCTTGATTCATAGGACAGATGAAGATAGATACCAAATCGTTCCTAAATAGGAAATAGCTCTAAAATAGTAGACTTTGGTTAATACTGTTCTATTCTAGTCCATTCTAGTACAGCACTAGTGCTTAATATCAAATTGGAATTTAGAAGAAGTTGAGTAACAACTAATTTAATCCACTCCACTTCAAATCAAGAGAGTTGATAAGAAGTCCTCTATTTGCTTTTCAATTATTGCTGGAAGATTATGATTACTGCAATTTTGAACCTCGCAGTTTTTAAATATTAAACTCGACATGTCGAGGAAGATTTTGAAAACTAGTTACCACATTCAATCACAAATTTAAATTGAGAAGATACAAGTTTGTATTATTATTGGATTAATATTCAGGGAACGACAAATAAATCGACTAGAATATTATTGATTATAATGCCCTTGTTCATGATGCATTATGCATACGATGATTTTGAATACGAGACAATGATAATATACAATCTCTTGATGTTTAGCCTGCCATCGTTCATCGAAGTCCACAAACAATTATAGACCACCACCGCTTCTGTCGACAGAAATTTTTGTTCTTTCCAATCGGAGTCGTTCTTCTTCCATTTCAGCCATTCGAGCAAATCTCGAATTAACTACAGCACCGGATTTAATTGCAGACATCATCTACAATTATTAAAATATATATTAAATGATGATATTTAAAAAAGACACGAATATAAAATCAGAATGTGTAAGCATGCTTACGGCAAGGTATTCCTCCAGTTCCACTTGACCGTTTCTGTTTGTATCGATCTCCTTTAAAATATCATGAAGAACGTCGCCGGAAACCTCATCCCCTTGACGCTATTTCAAGTACAAATAGTTTTGCTCATTGTTAGATAAATCCATATAGTTAAAATATTTATATCAAAGCCGTTTTTAAATTTGTCATACTACCTTTAAGCTTCGTTTAATGTCGTTGAGAGTAATGAACCCTTTCTTTTCCTGATCAATACTCTGAAATCTTTTCGCGTACATGTCTCGTTCTTCTTTACTTAATTCAATTGAAATGGCTTCCGCTCGAGTACTTTCACTGACTTTCATGCCCATTTCCATTTGTAGAAAGTTTATAGCCATTTCATATTGTCTCTGAAAAGAGCATGACGGAAATTCAGAAATAAAATTCAATTTGTACTATTTATAAATGTGATGGTAAAAGTTACAGTTTTCTCCGCTTTCGACCACTTCAATTCCTCGGCCATAATATCAACTACGGTAGTTAAGGCTTCCTCAGCCGCCTGGGCATTAAGGAACGCTAGCCTTGTCCGTCTTGCGATTACATCGACAGCTGTCGCAGCGTATTCCCTAACGGCGTATCGAACCTATATTATAAAATAAAATATAGAGAACCTTTATTTCCTTTCCTGATTAGCAGTGCTAATAAAATATTTTGCATGACTTACCTCTGCATCGATGTAGGGGAATTCAGTATGAATCCGTTTACCAACAACTGGGTATCGCTTGCCGGTCAAAGCAGCTAGTTTAGCTACAGAGAACGCTCGATCTCCATAGGTGGCTGCCAAATGCTTTGCAACTTCCGGTTCTACGCCTAAATCTTGTACCAATCGGATGTATAGTGTTGGAGTCCAACCATGAGCACCTTCCAGAAGCAGACCATCCGTTTGACTTGTATTTGCTGGTTCAAGATTACAAGCTATGAAAAACACCAACAATTAATTGTTTTTTCATCTAAATTATTGTTTTTATATCAACTAAGAATGCAAAATTGGTCGATTTATATAATAACCTTTAACGGCTGCATCAACAGCTTCCATGGCCATAGCTCTATACGTTGTCCACTTTCCTCCAGCAATCGTTATCAATCCCCCCGGACTAACATGAGTGATGTGATTTCTCGCCAGGGATTGAGTATCGGGTTTATTTGGATCGGAAACTAATGGACGAATTCCACTCCATGCGGACAGTACATCTCCTCGTCGAACTAGGATAGATTAAATTCGTCAGAATACGAATATTTCACAGCCTTTAAAACCACATAATACATTAGAAGAAAACTATTGATCGATGAGACTGCCTGAAAATGCTCTTGTTCGTTTCAGAACCCATTGTTACAATTAAATTCAATTCGGCAATGAAAAAAATGTACTATAACGTTCCCTTTCCCATCATTTATAGATTGCTTTCCCAAAAATAGTCGAAGCCGTGGACAAAGATCGACACCATAAAAGAAACTCATACACACCAGAGCCTCCAAAAATTGTAATTCCTCCAAGCGAGTCTAATCTAGCGATTGGAACAAAGATCTTTCCCTTAAGTACATTATAAAAGGGATCGGGACGTGGATTGTTTGAATCAAACAAGAAGCACGGACGTGATATAAGTAATAAACGGTTCCTATATACTCTGTTGCTCAGGCTTTTTCTCTTTACCTTCTAAGTCGGGATTGAGATAATGTTTCACTTCTTGAAGAATGAAGGAAATGTCTTTTTCCGTTGGGCCAGGACTGTGCGTTACGTCACAGGGAGTATCGGTAGTTCCGGCGATTGTAAGCTTCTGCCATGGGAGAAAAAAAATTACACGACCGTCTGATGTGTCTGGATCCAGTAATCCCATTTCTTCTGGACTGAAAGAATAATCATGTATTCTTTTAACATTCAAGCCTTGACTTTATAAAATGCAAGGGTTTCATAGTTTCATTGCTATCGCTGTTGCGTTATCTTGGAGCAATCTTTAAAGTTCTAATTTTACAGTTGCATTGTTGAGTTATCGATAGCAAGTTTCATAAAAAAACCTGTACTGTTTTTCCAAGAGATTACTTTATAAGAAAATTACGTGCGTTTTTAGAACTCTAGCTAGGTTTTATAAACTTCTGCCTGCAAAAATGATCCTCTTTCCTTTTCTATTTCGGCCTTGAAAGAATGACCTTAATCATTACTAATTCCTTCTTTAAATGTATGTCTGTAACAGGTCTAATTTATTTAAGTCTTCTATAGAAGGCTTAACATTTTTCAGATCCCATAGCCTTCAGTCTCAAAACCAAGGAATTGAACACTAGAGAAAGACATAAGAATCAGCCCAAAGTAAATTACAGCCATGGCGTAATTTAGAGTGATCAATGTGTTGAGTACAGAGTTTTTTCTTTCGGACTTCTGAGAAAGATATTAGCTAGAGAGAAAATACTTAAAAGCCGTAAGCGAAGTTAGCGTGTCGCCGAGCGGGTACTCGGACTCAAATGGTGATAATGTCTATATATAGATAGACGAATTCATTGAAATGGAAAGCCCAAGATGCTCAACCGAAATCCAGACAAACTAACTTTCAGATCCTATGGAAGTACAAAGAGATACGCGAAGAAGCTACATGACGGTCTACAATTGTCGAACCGTTTTTTAGAATTTCATTTTATTCTGTTTCCTTTGAAACCGGTACAAAGATTTATACATATTAAATACGTCCACTGAGACTAATTTAAAGACACTTTTAGAGTCTTTCAGCCCGCAGTTCCAAAAAAACTACGGATTGGATTCTAGAAAACATACACATTAAAGTAAAGCGAACTCTATTTTTTCTACTTTTGCTTCAGCCTTCCAACTCCGTTCCTTGGGAAAAGACTTTTAGAGTTAAGTATTTACACAAAATGGCCATTTCGTGGTCGCGGGAACGAGGATTGTTATTGTACTATGGCAAACAACTCAGTTTAATGCTCATGAATATTTTCTATTACTACCGTTCCAGCCCTTTCTAAGCCCGTCTAACTGAAAAGAAAGGGGGATCTTACCTATAATATCCAGGAAGTACAATATGGACTCCAGAGCTAGGACAACAAATGTTCTGAACCTTCTGGTCATCCATTTGTCTGATATTATCTGTAAACGGGCCCGTGGCATTGATAACAGCCTTTGCTTTAATGTTAAATTCCTTCCCAGTTATTTCGTCGCGTACTCTCGCTCCAACAATACGTTGAATTCCTTCTTCATCCTGTAAGGTAGTAGGTAAGACATAAAATTAAATAGAAGATTGCTTGAGCAATAAGGCCCGTGGAACTGTTTTAGCAACGACTTGATTTCAGAAACTTGACGTACACGTTCTTTTACGATATCCACCACTTTAACATGGTTGGCTATTGTGGCTCCAAGTCGGGTTGCGGTTAGAGCGATTGAAATATTCATCCGGGCATCGTTGTGTTGACCTAGAAAGTTGATTGGTTTTACAGAACTTTTCGACGGAACATAATTAAATATTCTGTACTTTTTAGACATTAATCCCAGGCTGGTTTTTAAACGCATACCATCGTAATACACCAAGGCTCCACAAAGCTTCTCTTTTCTTAACATTGGAAACAGCTCAAGGGCTCTCTCCTTTGATAAGTAGTATGAGGATTTTACACATTTGCTTCCAGCTACAATATCGTATGCTTTAATACCAGCCCAGTAGTACGGTATTAGGTACCATCTAAAACAAGATTAAGCATTACCAAAGTTCATTAGTTAAAATTTTTCCAGTAGTATGTTTTAAAACGTCTGGAGAATATATATATAGTATATGTATATCGTGCGAGCAATTAGAATTGACTCGAGACACAATGGATTGATCTATTTCACTCTTGCGTGAGGTATTATTTTTTTGCTAAAGTGTGTACATAAGAAAAGAAGAAACAACAATTTTAATGGAGTTCTGCATGCAATGGTTATAAAAGTATAAGAAAATGAAAACAGTCCTCGGGGATCATCCGTCTCAGAATAAATTTTTTATATAAACTTTAAGTGAAGTATTGCTACTTTTGTTACTACGAATTCGTAAACATGCCTTCAAATATCAAGATGGATAGATCATCGTACCTGTAAATTGGCAACATGATTGGAAGTGGGTATGATAAGTGTGGAGCAATTTGAAGAAGATTGGCTCTTTCATGCAAAGCTTCCTTAACCATTCGATACTGTTCCACATCAAACTATGAACAAATAGGACAAAGAGTATGAGAACAGAATTAAATGACTCCTTAAAATTAGTTTAGAAAGAATTGACAGTTCAATGCAAAAAAAGTGATTTAAATTTAAATGCATCACTTTGTCACTTATTGTAAGTATCTATATTGCACTTACTCCCATAATAGCCTTCTGAAGATATCGGACACCTCCGTGAATAAGCTTTGTTGAGCGACTACTTGTTCCAGACGAAAAATCGTCCAGTTCTACTAACGCAGTTTTTAATCCTAGGGATTTTATTAAAAAACATGAAACGTTTTGATGGATTGTCAAGAATGAAACATTTTTTGTGAACAGTTTTTCATTTGTTCTCCAAACCTCTTGAAGTTGCATCCAATGCACATCCACTCCCTGTTGCTCCACCGCCAATAACAAGGACATCGAATTGGTCTTTCTCCAGCGATTGTAGTTGTTCAGCCCTAGACGGTAATGGGCGTTTTGACCTTACATTCAAGTGGTTCATGTCCATAGACACCGGAGCCCATGCCTGTGTAGATTGCAAAATCTTGTATTTTCATTAACTATATAAAAAATATTCTTTCCCTCTATCGTAAATCTTAACTTACTTTGACATGTGCATATACATACTATAATTCATGACATATAAACTAATGCTATAGTGTTCGTAATTGAAACACTTTACTTCAAGGTTGTCGGTTTTTAATTATAAAGTTCTAAATTAATCTAATAAAAGCGATGTAGAGATTGCCCGAATAAATCAGCAATTTCCATGCTATTAAAGGTGTCATGTATTTTTACTAGGTTTCAGAGTATGGTTTTTTCATGTTCTTAACAATTCCAGTGAAAATTTAGTTTCTAACGTTAACTATCTACACCATACGTATAGATTTTGGTAAACATTGTAAGTACTGTGTTTGATACCCCCGACCGAAGTTCTTATAATTTACCATTTTACAAAATCATAAGATAATGTCTCCAGCATTTCGTTTGGGGTTTTAAAAGTTGTTTACCTTTCATATTTTATTGTAATTTTTAGTAAGTAAATGAAGTTCATACGTTCTGAATGATATATGCTGTATATATGCTTTGTATCTAATCTTTCCTTGATCTTTTTTAAGACTTCGAAACCAGACTTACATGAACTTTGTTGCATGTTTAATATTTTAAAGTCTGGCCTTATGGTCTGCTTGATTCTATTTTAATGAGGCAAAATAAAGTAAACATTATCTCATCATTAATATTCGACATTAATTCGCAAAAAAATGTAGACGGTTTTAATTACTCAATTGTGAATTTTGTGTCGGCAGTTTAGTTGTAGGTTAAGAGCACCATTGTTTTAGAAACTGTAACATCCGGAATCCAAATCACGCATTTTCCCTATATTATAGATATATTTCCCCGAGGTTAATATAAAAGATGCTTCAAAAATTTATATGGCATAATTACAATTGACGAATGTCTCAGTAAAATATATTGGCATGTCATGAAATATCTAATCCTCTACTCTGTTTCTTTATGTTTTTTCATTTTAATGAGTCATGGTTGCATGCTTGTGGCTGGGTCATGTGCTTGTAATGCTATCCTTAAGCTTTTGCACATTACTTATAAAAATGTGTTGAAGTATATGTAATAATTTCAAAGAACCGACGTCCAATGTAACAAAGTATATATTATTGTATTTTGGTATGACTAAATTTGAAGATCTTAATTAAATCAAGGATACCAGATATTAATTAACTTACACTTGCGGGCTCCTGTAACATCCATGTCGCTATCACGTATCCGCCACCAATTGCTGAACCATAGCCTAACAATCGTCTAACATTTCTCCCGAAAGACATGATTTAAAATATTATTAAATGGAAAACTATTGAGTTTCGTTAAAAAAATATGAAGAAAAATAATAGGTTTTATTGCATTCTTTAGGTATCATGAGATTTGAACACACTTTAGATGTTCGTATTTGATATCACATTGGCATCATATTCTGAAATTTTGGCAAATTGTCATCCAGCACTTTAAAGAAGATCGGCAATGCAGTTTTAGATTATGCTCTATAGAATTTTGCTTCGGTAATCGTATATATCACAACAATATAAAAGAACTTCAACTTCTAGTGTTCATGTTTTTATCTCGATCTTCTTCGCAAACAGAATATACAATAGAGAATTTAAGTTATTTTACTTTATTAATTTAATTAGAGCTTTTTTAGTTGTAAATCTAGGTTTGAAATGCCTCGTTTTGCTTGTTCAACAGTTTTTTTAAGAATGGCCTTTGTTTAAGGTATCATTTAAAGATCCCGTTAATAATTTTTAACGGTATCCCAATTTCACGTAGGTGTCAATAATTGTCAAACTCAAATAATCTAACGTTTCAATTAATTTGGCGTTTAAAGCTTCTTCAGCAACTTGAAAAAAAAAAGAACTAAAATACTTTATAAGAAGGTAAGATTTATTCGCAACCAAAGCCACAATTTTAATAAGTTATCGTATTAAAAACGATGAAAACACAAATGACGTATGTCTTTATTATGTTTAATTAATCAATCCAGTTAACAAGAACGAGCACAATAGGACAGAATAGTATCACTAACTTCCAAAACAAAATCTCGACCGCTCCACTAGTGATTCTTTTATGGGATCTGTCTCCTCTTATGTTGACTCAGAATCTGAGCCAATCTAAGCTGTGTATTGCAGTTTTTTGCAAGTTTTTAACTTGGATAGTGGTACTTTGCAGCAAAGAACATAACAAACCCAGTATCACATGCTGACTGTATCGTGACAGTACATTCCGCACTATAGTAAAGCCTCGAGATTGTTCATTTCAACATAAAATCCACGTTCAGTCCAAAGTAAATTCTCCTATTTTTCTAGATTTCTAGACGGCCTAAGTTCCAGGGGCAGAACTTACCACTAGAACTTAGGGTTCTGTAACAGCAACTTCGATCCACGGCAAAAGTTTCCATCGTTTGAAGGTTTTTCCGACCCTACATATTTCTAGCACAAAATTCGGGATAGGAAAGGACATTTTTTCAATATTCTTCATCTACTTTTGTGGTAGAAAGGCAAATCCCACTTGAGTAGAAGAATTGGAGTCAATGAATAAATTGCCAGCTATCAGTGGAAATTGGAGCAGAATACAATTCATAAAATATTCATGAAAGGAAAGTGGACACATTAAGTGGTACTTATCATTGGCACGCCATGAACAAGCTTAGTTTTCTTAATAACAACAGTATAGCTATACTATGGGTGTTTTAAAATTGGAAGACTGTGTTCTCTCCTGTCATCAACAAAATTGTATATTCCGTTACCTACTAATTCTAACTATATACCTTCTATAAGTAAGAGTGGATGAAAGCCAGGAGAAAGGCGATATGATGGTTTCGCCTTTAGCCTTTTGTAATTAATTCATTCCTCACTAAAGTTTAGTATTCACAATTTTTTATGAGTTTCATATTTTGTTGTAACATGCTTTATAATTCATGAATTACGTATGGATACACGATCAGGAACACCGAAGAGTTATTCTCAACTTTTCCTTAAAATCAGTAATACTCTTAATTTTCTAAACCTTGTACATTCCAACGTTTCTATACAACCATCTCTACTAAATTATGATTTTCATAAAATCATCAATACTAAAATCGATACGCGATTAATGAAACAGAGGAAGGATTTACTCTGGTCTTCTGAATGTTGGGAAATAAATCAAATGAAATAAGCCCAAAAAGTTCAGCCTTTAGCATTTGCATGAATGTTTATTTGTTTTGCGGATACTATGATTTTGATCATAAATAGCAGTTTCTTGATGTTAGGCGCTAGGAATTCGATAATTGTATTTTGTGTACAAAATTCACAATGAAGCTTGTAAGTTGTAAGGTTTTGTAACTTTAGTTATGTACCGAGAGAAATAAATCGACTAAATAAGTTAAGACGAAAACTTTTGATCTGGCATCCCCCCGTTGTAACGCATTAAAGGTAGTAGCAATTCTATTATTGTTGGTTTCGGTTCTTGCCTTTACCGACAGTGAAAAGGAAAAGCAAAAGAGAAAGTCAGATGAAGTAGCGTCTCTTACTCAAGCAACCTGTCTATCAAGATTAACAGGGAAAGTCTCAGTATAAGCTTAAGAATATTTCAGTTTACTATAAAACGAACTAAAATGTGTGGGCTATCTGCAAGACTAGCCAATTGGACATTTTCTACAGAAACCCGCATCATACATTTCGTATTTGGTTGGACTATGTCGACTTTGATCCAAGACTTATGTGGAGTTATGACTTTGGGAAATACTCACTTTTACACCAAATGCCGTCGTACACCAAAAATACAGGCTCCGTCCTTGCCATCCGGTTCGTTTGTAATAATATAAAGAGAGGATGTAGTTTTTGAAATACGAAATCATGACAATCGGTCTCTTGAGAAATGCTCCTTCATGCTACAAGGATTCTGGCTATGCCGACTTTCTCCATCCGATCTCTTTAATCAATGTATGCACGTACGTCCAATTCCCATGTTCTTCCAGCCCGATTTTTTTTGGCTCGGTTACAATATCGTGTGCTATTACTTTCCAGATTGCTGAACCAAAAATACAATAAAATAAAGTTTTTCTCTGTGTTAAAGGTCAATTTTAACCAATGGAAATTTATTTTACTATAAATATCCTACCCCAACTGCTGCAGATACTGACCGAAATATAGCTTGGAGAAGCTTGGAGAAACATTAAAATTTCATTTATCATTTTAAGTATTAGTTTTTGCAGTGTATTCAACGCTGTTTTAGTAGTTAGAATAAGATCAGATGAAGATGACACTTTAAAAATTTTAAATGACTTCTAATTTAAAATTAATTATTATATCATAATAATGTTAAAAGAATATCGTATAATATAATCGCTGCAAAGGCAAAATTCGATCAGGAGAGTGTAGTTTTATTAAGGCTTACAACATAGAATATAACATACTAGAATAGAGTAGATATCGGCAAAGTAGGTAAGAAAGCCTGAGGGTTTTAAATTCTGCATATCAAGTGATGTTCAGTAAGAGAAGATAAGACTCCCACATTGTCATTATAAGTAAAGCAGGATTGAAGATATTATAAAATAAAATATTAAAGTCCTCTTTCAATAACTTTATATTTATGTGGTATTTCTGTGCTATATGAAATACTAACAAGACTTTTCATCGACCTAAATAAATCCTCGCTTGCTTGAATATTTTGATCTTATTTGTCTTATTACTATCCACTAACGGAAGAAGAGTTCGAATAATAATATAATATAATTTCAAAAATATATTATTATGTAACATAACATAAAATGTGATCAATTCAGTTCAGTTCAATAGCTTAAACGATTTAAGTAAATTTTTATTATTTTTAAGTTGATCAATATTTTCAATAATCACACAAACATTAAATGAGTTAAAGTTAAAACGGTTATGTATTCCCATTAGATTGAGACTTATTTAATATATATTTATAAGCCTTCTATAACATCTACAATAATTGCAAAGAAAGAAGCACAGTTTTTAAAAGGTAGGGTTTGGCTGAGTAAAATAGTATTTAAATATTCATAACACCAATTCATTTGTGAGTTGTAATTGCTAAAAGGCCATAAAATTAAGCTGGTCATTAATAAATTGCCATTTTTAATTTTTATTGTTAACCCCTTTACCTTTAGGAGGCAGTCAGTTGTCGTGTAAAAATTGCTTTCTCCGGTCTTGTAGATATTTTAAAGTTTTGTTGTTCAGGTTTTCATTTGTAATACAAACTCAGAATAATGCAAATAATCAACTTTAAATAAAGCTGTCTCTTCTTTTACTCTTCATTAGTCCTTATTCTGCTAAAGTGCTAAATCAATTTTCGTTCTCGATTAGTCCTATTAGTCCTATATAATTCTCTCTTCGTATGCTCTGAACCATAGATATGTACTGGACGGATACTGCAGTCTGCAGTCTCTTCAAAATACATCTTCAACTTTCTCCACTCGTTTTCCATTGTAGCATACACGTAATATGAGTCGAAAGTCGAAACTAATTTGTGAAAAAATTCTTTAATTATACCACGACTGATTCAAATTTTATGAAATTGCAGCTAATATGGCATTACAAACTACAACTAATGATTTCACAAAGATAAATATTAATCTTATACAGCTTACATAATAATTTTTGTCTCATTTTTATTTATTATTGTTTGAAATCTACACTCTGAACTGAGACCTGGCACTTGAATTTACAGAGTAGCATAATATTTTATATAAAACACCCAATGTGAAATGAATTTAAATTGTTCTAGAATGCCTAATCCATGACATCGATAGGAAATGCTATCAGAATAAAAATGTATTTAAAAAATTAAGCACCGAGGGTTTTATTTCAGCATATTTACGGTACTTTTAATACTACCCAAAAACGAAGCGTAGAATGGATATGTTTTCTCCTTAGATTCTTAGCTTTCACTGACAATGCACACGCAAATAGTGCAACACTGATAATGACTAGTGAGATAAACCAAAAAATCAGAAAAAAATAGGAAAACAAAAATCATAATATCTCTCTTGGATGCCCAGGGGTTTTGAGAAATCGGGGTGGGAAGTGGGCGCAAAATGGGTGTGGCGGGCGGAGTATGTGGATTGGAGGAAGAAAGACGACTTTAACTTTACTTCATCCTATAGTAAGTGATTGTCTGGTTTTGCACAAAGTCACGCTCTCGCTCAATGTTATTTTACGAGTCCCCCAATGTTAACCCTCCATTTACGCTTCCGTCGCAGAGAGAAAAACTCGACTTTCTCTTTGTTTCTCTGTTCCACCCCTACTAATTACGTACTACCTCGCACCGCAGTACACATTTTGCGCCAACTTCCCACCCCGATTTCTCAAAAACCCATGGGCATTCAAGAGAGATATTATGATTTTCGTTTTCCTAATTTTTTTCTCTGATCCAAGTCATTATCAGTGTTGCACTATTTGCGTGTGCATTGTGAGAACTGCTGGGTAAAACCCGTGAATTCTGATTGGGGATCGGATTGTATGGAACTAGGAGACGGTTGGCTGGAGGTACGGATAAAATATTGACCCTCATTCGCGGGAAAATTGCCGGCTTACAGGAACGGGCGTTTAAGTATTTTTTTGTCTCTTCCGGGGGTATTGTTCGGAGCTTTTGGTTCTGCAATCTATCTGACACTCTGTCTGAGTCAAAGCTGTCAATTCACACTTTGGTCGGTGTCAGGAACACGGAATAGAATTGTGTCAAGACCCCCAAGACCATTCATCAGTCCATGCTCCAAACGGACCATTTCCTCAATAAAAATATGTGATTTATTTACAATTTTGTAAAAGAAATAAAAATAAAAGTTGCTAATTGACAGTTGGCAGTGGCACCGTTAACTTATTAAATTGTATTTTTGGTAAAAAGAGAACAATCGACTTGGTTAGTCTTGTTGTTGTTGGGCTTGGGACGGGACTTGCTCTGGGAGTATTGTATTGGTGGTGAATAATATTATCAATATCATGCCGAAAATTGTGAATGTTGAATGTGGAATGGATATGGATAATTTGTATTTAATTAATTGAAATGTATTAATCCATAATAACAACGTAAGCAATTGAATGTGGAACAAACGTTAATTGCCAGCGACATCAACATTAATATTGTATATATGTGGTATTAGTCAGTCACCCATATCACATATGCGTTATGTACAACATCAAAATTTGACCATGATTTCTAGTGCATCTCCGGCAATTTTTCTCTTCTATGAATATAAGGAGTTCTATGAGACTAAAATCATTAAATTTAAGGAACGAAAGTAATAAAAAGATCTCGAGTGCATTTACCCATTCCACAGTTTTAAATTACACAAAACTAGTAATTTTGCTATTACTACTTCAAAAAGTGATCGATTATTGTGTGAATTGGTAGCGGTTGCATGCTTTAAATTCCGATGCCAGTAGGATTCTAATTTAATTGGAGTCACATTCGCATTCTGGGTAACTGATTGAGTCATACCGGATCTCACAGGACGTACAGTATTGATGCCTTGAAAGTGAAACAGTCACACACACACACACTTCACAGCTCGAGTAGTCCTGAGTGACTGGAGTAGTGGAGTCATTGCATTTGTGAATTGTTGATGCTTTTGAATCTCTGTTGACTAATTTAATCTCACTTGTTTTCGTCCTAACTATAACTCTATAATATTAACATAGTTCGATGAAGTAAATCATTGAAACACAAAACAAATAGTGAATTTTAATTGAATTGCATATAAGAGTTTTTGTGATATTAGTCATATATCACATCCTCTCCCATTTTCATAGCCTTGATCGCGATTCAAACTCTAAGACTGAAGGCCTGTCACTTGTTATCCATGCTGCGTTCGTACTCTGAACGTAAGTAAATAAGTAAGATTATTAAGCGTACAAGTTTCCAGTCACAATGACTTAATAACCGATTAATGATGGGATATTCATACATTTCTAAACAATTTGTTAACATATTATTATATTAATTAAAGTATATATAAATACCAACGAAAAGTGATCTGATACCGGTACCAGTGAAAGTCAACGAAAATTTGACGGTTGAGAAAAAGCTGTATTTTGGTTGAACCTAAAACCTATTTCGGTAACAAAACTCGGGACGCAGCGTTGTGTTTTTCTTGAAAGTTTTGGAACAGTTGGAGTTGGAAGGTTGGCACCTAATGGGGGACAGGCGACGAAGGTAATACGCTAAAAAATTTAATATTTTATTTTAAAATATTTCGAGTCATCGTTTTACAGTCAAGTGGTCAGGCCTATCATGTATGATTTCCTGGCCTGGTTTCCTTTCCGTATATTTAACAAAGGTTTAAACACTTTAACGGTTTTACTCTGTCTGTCCGTCCGTCCACACTCGTGCTCAAACTCTGGAACGGTTGAATAATGTTTGTAGCCTTTTCCCAGTTCCTCTGGAAGGGAATAAAATCTAATATGATGTATGTACACCGATACATCAATGACAAAATGTGTTCATCATCATAATATTTCGACATAACTGACATCAGACAGCACAAACACATGCCTCTTCCCCATAAATCCTATTTGCATAATTATATCCGACTAGGAAGACATTTAATAGTAATGACACTTTTCATATCATGTCTTCTTGTTCATAAAGACTATTAACCTTATCCTCTTATACTTGTTACAGCATGGATTTCTAGAATATCTAGATTCTCGAAGTAAAAATCGCATATCGCATGCAGCCATTTGTTATGACTTAATGAATTGGCTTATTGTTTATGGAATTTAGATCCGGATACAATTAATCGGCTGTAGATACATTCAGTTTGAACACAAGCCGACGACTGAATGGTTTAACTTGAAATCGACTCTTGAATGTAGTTTCTTTGATTTATCATTTAATAAATTCTAGTCTCACATACACTATTTTTACTCACGTCGAACTCTTCGTTCCAGGCCTTACCCAATGCCCAATTTAATTCGAGTTATCCTACCAGGACCAGGCTCGACATTAACTGTCACGCAACGTTGTAAAACAAGTGTAACAAAGTGAACATTTTTAGCAACGTGCTTGATATGTTATAGTTGAATTGTTTCGTATTCATTCATAACATATTATCTTGTTTATTATTCGAATTTGGTGGATAAAAAAAGGGCAGATAAAATAACACGACGGAGAAAAAATTAAATTATTCGCATTTAAGTATTAAAATAGCGTTCAAAAGTTTGAGTCAAGTTTTTCAACTAAAACATGATAATTTTTATCTGAGTAATGTGGTGCCAAGTTTCAAGTTTTTATGACTTGAAGATTGTTGTACAATACGTTTTTCAGCAGGACGGATGAAGAGTAATTTATTCATAATCAATCAGACTTTTCTGCACAGAGTAGGAAAAATCAAAATAAAATATGGCCTTTGTAAGTACTTTGTGAGTTCTTTCTCATTTTTACAATATAATAGTGAAAGTAGAAATTTTCATCCTCATCACATCACGTTAGCACGAATTCAGATGGATATCTATTCTCTCTGTGTGATCTCAAGGGTTGAAATATTGTATATTCGGCAATCGCGTCATAGCTTTTCTACAATTGATTATTTGACAAATTGACACCTTTGAAAAATACCAAATTCCATTTGCATTAGGGGTTATAACTTCTTAGTTAGGATAAGAGATTCTTTTACTTGTTAAGTTGTTATGAATTTACTGGTAAATATGTTGATCACCGATCAATGTCCAACGATCAAATTTAAATACGTGGGTGGGAGAATTTGGATACGTCCTTGATTCTTGTCATCGGAGTTAATGAACTTATTGGGGTGGTCAAGTCAAGCTTCAGAGGACCAGGCCTACCAGGGAGTATCTTTGAGTTCATGCTACTTTGAGTACTACAGTCCTGATTGTTCTCTGAATTCGAAGCTCCTATGGTATTTATACTATAGACTATAGAGCACTTTAATCCCAATACTAAATCGAATCTATTACAGTATCCAGCTAACGAGTGAAGTCAAGAACATGACATCACACCGAGTGGCATTATCCTCTCATCCCCTAATATATTATCTTCTAGAATTACATCTTTCATATATACTGCATTTAAGATCAAAGAACTTACTGAATTGTGGTTCTTAGCCTCTCTACTGTAGTCTTACCTTGAAGTAATATATAATGTAGTTACTCTTGCCTGTCTCCAGATCGTGATTGTTCATTCTGGATAAACTTTTTTTGAACTTTATCTCTAATTTATTCTGTTGTCGAAAGTCGGTACGTGGATAATTTTCGGCCCAACAACTCCGTCCTACATTTGCATTCAGCATAATGCCCCCATAATCAGAATTACAGTAAAACCATTTCTGAAGCTTTCTGCCTTGTTAAGGAAATTAACAAACGGATATATGGGGCGGTGAAAGTTTTCAAATCGGAAATCTAGTTATCATTCAATTACAGGTAACATTTTTAATTTTTGTTTTGGATTTTCAATTGTCGAGTGGATTTTACAAGCCGTGAGAATCCAAAAAAGAATATTTCCAGATTTTTATAGCGTAATTTATACTTTATACATTCCATTATTAGTCTAATTCGGCATCAATTGTACTATTATCTATTATCACACCTTCGACAGGTTCACAAACACATATAGCTGTATCGAAAAAATCCAAAAAAATGAACTTGTTTTTTAAAATGCATTTTTAAAGTCAAAGTGATAAAAATTGGTCATTACACCCACGCAATTAGGTCACATTTGGGACAGTAACCTTATTGATATAAAAGAGTCTCGTAAATATTATTTAATTCTTAATCAATGATGCTGCATATACTGGCTATAAGTGGTGTTACGGTCTTTACATACAAATTGTTTATACTTCAAAATAATTGAATAATAATCTCATTTCATTTATTCCATTGTTTTGTTGTTGTCATCTCATCTGTCCCTGAGTCTTTCACAGTTACTGCATACTTAAGTTGTATTTATCATTCTTCCAATAATATTTTTCAGTTCTAATGTCTGGAATGGTATTATATTGTTCTTTGTTTTGATACATATATCTCGTTCCAGAATAAACTTAACGTAATTAATCCGGTGAAGTTTTTATTTTGATTTTTTAATTGATAAGTGTACATTACTATTTAAAACAATTTCCAAACAAAAGTCATGAACCATGCATCCTGTTTTAGAGTAAACAGATGTAATTCATTTATTTTTATTAGATTGTGGAGCCTATATTATACAAATGATATATGAGGTCTCTTATTACTAGAGTCTTACTTAACGACAAGAAAACACTGGAATAGTTTTTAATGAATTGTAAAGATATGGTTGGGATTAAGACGCGTGGAAAATACCATTTGTTTTCAAACGTCGAACCTGCAACCTGAGGATATTTGTATTGAGTCGTCCGTCGTATGTTTTTATTTTGAATTGTTTTATTAGTTCGTTCTGGGAGCCAAACGTGGATGGATTGAAAATAAATTGCAGTGACTGGTTAAGAAGTTAATATAATATTTGCTTTAAGTAATCTAATAAACTTCCAATCCGACTAAATAAAATACTAACTACTGAATACTAATGCTACATATAGATTTATTTTCCATAATATCCGATTTTTTTAAAAGCATGTTAAAATGCAGTATTTGACAGGCTCGGAATATTATTGTCTTATCGCTTCTAAGGCCTTGTTGAGTTGACTCATGGACTCCGTTGCAGATGCTATGTTATATTTAAGTGTATTGTTCCATCACCAAAGGCATAGGCCATTTACAATTAGTCACACTCAAGATAAGTGGGAAACGTTGTAGTTCACATGTAAAGAGACTTTATATATTGAAAACGAACAAACAAAATAAAATTGATCGTATATGAATTTGTAGAGGGGCTTCTTTCTGGTGGATTTGTTCTCTCTTGGTCATTGCCTTCTAACAACATTCAGAATGGATTCTAGAAAAAAATAACCCCGAAGTTGTAGTTATGTATCAGTGCTCCAATAAAAATCAGCGAACTCGTCGAGAAAGCGTGAACAATAATGACAATAGTCCAGCAGAAAGTCCACGCGTCAATTCTAGAGTGAAAAAGATTGTTCGCTTTCTTGAACGCGACAGAAGTCCTTCGTTTATGAGCCGTTTGTAAGTTCTTTTTATTGTCACTTGTTGACTTATTGTACTTTAAATGGCTTTGCATACGTGTTATATAGGCATAGGGCTTGTGTGAGTATAATAGGCCTGTGAAAGTTCTAATGATGAAAATTTTCTAATCAGTGCATGGTTTTGAGTTAGGTGTTGAGAAACTAAACATTTTTGGGCAATTTTTTAGTGCAAATTGTAATGCAATAATCTTAATCTCTCCAAATAATGGTTCAGAATAATTTTACGGATTTTTATTTCGCAAATGAAATATTTAAGACTAGTGGATGCATTTTCACTGATACCCTTTAGTTATATGTACTTTCATTTCATTGTCTTACACATCCAATAAATCACAGGTTGAGTACTTTTTTATTTTAGGTCCATAAATCAGTTCTTTAGAAGTGGTTAAAATAGGTGCTAACCGAAATCAATGGTATCAAATTAACAATTATAAAAATGCATACGAATCTGTAGCGAGCGTGAAAAACGCAAATCACGATTCACGAACAGGAACGGGAACGGTAGCTACGAACCTACGAATATCTAGCCATTCGGGTTTTCAACTCCTTTCTCTGTAACAAAATTATTCAAGTTTCAGTAGATGGGAGCTGCTGTCAGGAAGCATTTTTCAGATCTTTCACTGAAGTTTTCCGTTGTATTGTATTGCAAATTGCAAATAATGACTCAATCTAATGTTCTAGGGGTAATTAAGCTTATGAAAATATAATTTACATCCGGATGAAAACATTGGAGTTTTAATGGTGAGTCGTGAGTTGAGCCGGTTACATCCGTGTCTTGTTCTCACATTTAAAAACTCAAACTGATATGCTTAGGATTAGGAATGCTCATTCCAAAGTCCAAAGCATAGGAATTTCAAATTAGTTTCGATATCTAACAATTTAAACTATTCACATAACAGTATTAACAGTATCGCATCCTTTAAGCATATTATTACTGTGAAAGCTATTCTAGTTCCAGTCTGTCTGTGAATCCCATAGAAGTATAAAGAAAGAACGTCTTTTATATACATCTATGGTGAATCCAGAAGATATGCGCGATATATATATACAATGTAGCTATCTATCGATAGGACCCGGGTTATAATCTCTGCCTATAGTGTAGTGGGCAGGAAGAGTGAGATAGATCTATGTATCAGTACGAAGTAGGGTAAGATTGCATTCTGGACATTTCTAAGACAAGGGAGGCAATGGAATCAAACTATTGTTATTGATTCGTAGATTTTATCAACTCTCTGATACAATAGGGGGTTGTAGGCTTAAAACAGTATAAATATAGCAATGGTAAACTGGTCATTAATTTGCCTGAATATGCTCAGTCCATATACAATTCTGCAACATTTTCCATTTCGTTTTATTCCAATAAATAATATATATATCGTACCGACACTGCACGGCTAAAAACTGTATTTAAACAGCTTGCATAATTTAAATAGTCACTTGTCTGAATACTATTTATTTATGATGTTCTGAGTCATTTTACAGTACTTGCTTAGTAGTTAGTAATGGCAATGGCTTACCTGTATACTTCGAGACAACAAAACTTGACATACTAAGCAAAAAAGATGAATCAAATGCTGTTTTGTTTTTGCAGAATCATTAATTTACATGTGTATGTACAGCAACAATGAAATAAGATTTTCTCGGCATGAGTCCCTTAGCCCTTAATTTTCACCCGGATTTTAATAACTGCCCATTTCATGCGATTTGAAACAACGATTTGACATTCGAGCAGTTGGTCTTAGAAGATCAAGAAATCTTCAGTTAAAGTTACGCTTTAACTGAAGAGTAACATTGAGTTTTGAGGTCAGCTTTTTTAGTTGTAACTTTTACTGTTTCACTATTCAAATTATGCAAACTTTCATTTTGAAATTATTGTACGAAAACTATGTGTTGGGACATGTTTAAAGACTTGCGTCTTATTTAAATATTTATCAAAAGCGATATTATATTCCATTCAACAGTACTGGAAAAGTCAAAGTGAAAGCAAAGATTTAGATTTTTGAATTGCAAACCAGTCAAATAAAACTGATCTTCAGATCCTCGCCTCTTCTCCGATATGACAGATCTAGATCATAAAAATACATAGTCCATCAAACCTGTATTGGAAATTGGAAGAATAGATAGTAGGTCGTCATGATAAAAAGCAGCAGAACATCGAGCTTCGGAGATGTTAAAATTATTAGAATATAAGCCGGTCTCCTAAAATTACACTGACAAACTCCGTATTACCCTTCCACTTCCACCTTTTTGAGTATTGAGTTGAAATATCCATAGTAGTGCCGAAGAATTGACAAGGGCACCTCTGGTTTGTATAAGGAGCATATAGAGTTGGATAGTCACATTGACGTAAACGGTCGTTCGGGATTCGGGGCCATTGCATGTTTTACCCGGTTTATTGGTGATGACTGCTTTCCGTGTGCGCATCTCCCGAGTTTTCCCACTTCCAGTTCTCTAGAAACCCGAAGAAGTCGAAGGAAGGAGCAATAACATACCTAATAGCACAGAGTTTGTTGGAGGTCAAAACTTGTGTAAAATAGCCCTGGAAAATCTCTGGAAGGACGAGTTGGTTATTGGATATTATTCACTCGTCTTCAGTTCTACTTTCTCATCTACAGATTCTTCTCCACCGTTATTCCTCCATCAAGTGATTTCAGAAGCCAAGATTTTTCTAGTTTCACTCCAAATCCTCTATAAAAGATTAATTCAATCGTTAACAATCAAATATTCAAAGCGTTTATGTTGGATGAGGTTATACTATAGTTCTAGGCCACAGAAGCAAATATCACGCATATGGCTCATGCATCCATCACTGTTCGATAAGCGTTAACAAAGTAACAACTTTAATCTAGTGAATTGTATTTAGGATTTACAATGTTTCATTTTTTATAGCTTCCGAATCCTATCCCATTATACATTTCGTTATATGCTATGCCTATTTGTGATTCTTGAACTAGCAAAAAAACTGGTCATTCAGTCATCCTATATACCAATAGTCCTGGTTGGTTTTGTAGAATAAATTGAATCTTAACCCCATATAAATATATATGCAAGGGAGCCATTCCACTAGGTACGATTAGACTCTGGAAGTCAATCCTTTCTTTATTGTGAAATACATTTTTGTGGTAGGAGTGCTGAACTCTCACGTTTCCTTTTGTGTCAGTGTCATGTGGTTATAAACTGACACGGTATAGTGACAAGTCACAAGTAGATGATGTGGATCCAAGCTAAGAAATAAACATGGGATTCCGAGAGTACAAAATCATTAGGCACTTGCAAAAAGACACCCGAGTTAATCCACATGCTGTAGATCATTTGACTGGAACGTCAGGGTCTGGAGTTAAAGAAGGTGTTATCGATGGAAATCCCTGTTTCTTGCATCTCAGTAACTCAATAGATGAAGGTGGAATTGAAGACGACCATGAACATGACTATGCAAACATTGGAGAGGAACAATGTGTGCGATAAAGTCAGATGCGTTAGCGTTTGCCAAAGGCTTGTGAGGATAAAAGTGTCGTTTCTATAGCCAATCCATAGCCTTAAACAGTTGGGTGAATTTTAAATTTCAACCAGCAAGGTACGATATAAAAATACCAAACCAGTTGCCGCAACAAGCTTTGTGGTCCTCGTTTCGGAACTTAGGTAGACCCATCATTATTGCAATTCTCGAGTTGTATTGAGTGTTACTTACTGGAGGATTGGATTTTGGGATATCTTCCATATTCCTAGCTGCAAAGTCTCTTGAGAGAAACAGAAATGGTTAATTGCGGATCCCAATTGCTAGATATATTTTAGCGTGAGAGATTAGAGGACTTGAGTTTAGCATTAAAAGTTCGTGTCATCGGACGGTACAGGTTTTGCAAGTGGTTTCGACCTAACTTACAGTTCTCCAAGAAGTTCGTTTCTGGTCACTAAAGGTAATGCGATTAACGTTCAGTTATGACAACTTTTATTTAACTATTTTGATAGTAATTTCACCTTAGATTTAGTTCTTACCATATGAAAACCTTAAAAAATTATAAGACATAAATATTTTTATTGCTATAATCCCTACTAATTAATAAATATTAAAAAGCATGATCAACTTTGATCAAGTTATATAGCCGGTTTTTTAATGGCTGATATCGAAATTATAGTTCTTTCTTGCTGGTCTCGAACAGAAACAGTTAAACTTATATTTTGTGGCACATAGCACATAGTCTTCAGATATAAGCCCATTCAGAATTAAGTAGTAATGACGTGATGAGAATATGTTTGTGTATAATTGTAGAATAATAGTGAATTTAATGACAAAAAGCTAGGCGACGATAGGGCGATAGCTAAGAGATGCAACGTCAACTCCATGCTTCGGTCATAGTTCGTGTTTATAATAAATATTTAACATGTAACCATGATTAAATTAAAAGCATGTTAAGTCTACATAAAAAATCGTATAAAATGCATAGTATAAAACACAAATGTTTTGCTGCGTTCCCAAATCCCAAAGTACTTGGCCAGAATAGAATAACAAGTCGTAGAAGATTCCAGTTAGCAGTTGTTGTCCAATCTTTAAGCTGTAGTTAGCATGAATTATTATATTATTTATTATCACATTTTCTTTATGTGCTTTGATCATTAAAGGCAGGAAGTTATTTTATTATAATATGCAAGTTTAAGAACATGAAGTCGTATAAAACCAGAACTTTCGAAGAATTAGAAATCTATAATTTGATTGTTTTATGTTCTTCTTGGAACCTGTGTACTCTTTCGATGAGTTTTATTGCATTTAATGGTTCATTATTTTTAGATTTATAATTATTTATCATTCATTATATAACACCAACATAATTCATATTTGTCTGGTTCTGACTGGAATCCTTTCTGGAGTAATTTTAACTCTGTATGTTATGCTACTAATGCTCCGGATATATTTACATATTTAAAAGATTTCAGAGGAATAAATTATTGGTTACATTAAAAGAGGTTAAGAAGTCCAATATTTAATGAACTCTATGAATTGCAAAAATATTAAAATATTTGGAGTTTGGACAGATTAAATTCGCTTAGCACCAGTACTAATATTCTTTGACTCTTTTCATCAAATAACTGCATAAATGAAATGAGGTTACAATGCAAATACTATTATCTGAATAATATTTACATCGTGCGTCTGTTCTAACTTAAGTTTAAGATATTAATTTTGTCAGACCGTTTTTTTTTTAGATTTATTGTCGATGTTATGTATTTCCTGAGCAAGGTTGTCTTTGTTTCTTAATAGGTTGATACTAATAATATATGATCAATATAAATATAAAACTATATATGAATCTAATCGATATCGATACGCGAAAATGAAGTAACCGATTGAAAATAAATGAGAGTTCAGAGGCTTTTACAGGAACATGAGAATCTGGGCAAGCCAAATCGGTCATGTCCTAGATTCCTTTAATTTTTAATGGACAAATTTAATGACGGTATTGTCGATTCTACCAAGACGAAATGGGAAAAATAGAGTTTATTGAACTCATTGGGATTCGAACTAAAGTGTATTTGATTTGATGAAAAGTAAAGTGAGTTATTATTCGTTTTAAGCAAAGCAAACCTAGTGCTTCGTTGCGTATTTGTCTTGAAACAAACCTGAATTCTTTCTTTGAACACACCAATGAAATGTCACTATTACCATTAGTATTCCTAAGAGTTTGATAAATATTTTTTTTTATTTCAGACCGTGGGCAATGGATCGCCCTCCAATTGACGAAGAAGCCCCGAAGGATCCGGGTGCACACCAAGTACATCAAACCTTCTCCGAAAAAGACTTTGACAGTAAGCTTATTTACTCACATCAATTCGATTTTCGTCATTTAATTTAACCACTCCAAATCGTTAGACAAAACAATATTTCGTAATAAAATAGGTAAAAAAGTTCAATATGATTAGTAATTCATAATTTTTGGGATTCCTAGTCATGAAAGTAGGGTGAGTGGGTTATGTATGAGAAAATAAATTCGTTCCAAGGTTTATATGTTCAGTTTGCTTAAACACCAGACTTGGGTTTTCGACAGATCCGTCTACTTTCTGTCATTGGCAGATAGTCAAATTTAGGAGGTCAACTGATTTTATTTGATACTTAATTCTGACTCACATTTGCGTCGCCCTATGTACACGGCGAATGCATGGGAATTCTTACTCGTATTTCCATGTTTTGAGTAAACCTGGGAAAGGGCTTCGGGCTTCAGATCTCATTTATTTGAATGCATGAAAATGTCTGAGTGTGTATTTGATTTGAAATTAGAACATCTTGAAAATATTTGCTGGTTCACTTGATTATAGTTAAGAAGAACAATAAAATGAAATCATCAAGTTAGGTTTGCGGCACTGAGTACAAGGAAGGTAATAAACCTTAACATCTGCATTCGTTCATACTTCATAGATTGTTACCACGTTAAAGTTATTCGCGATCGATACTGTAATTGTAATGCTAATGTAAACGAAGGAGCAAACCCATCCGTGAGTGGTTGTTGTTATTAAAGTTATTGGATATTGTTTTAAGGCATAGTTTCATGAAGTATTTTCGGAACGTATGTTTTATTAAAAACACATTCTATAAGCACTTCATACATACTTTCCCGTTTAAAATATAGCTGGGCTTAATTTGACTTTTTCAAAATTAAAATGCCAAATGGTTGCCCAAATAAACATCCAATTAATCAATTGCTCCGACATATATCTTTCATGAAAAAAGCCTGTAAAGCTACATTACATTGTAATTTGTTAACCATTCTTACATGCTGAATGACTTACAGATGTAAATACAAAAACTAGAACATTTGAGATCAGTAAATCCTTTGATGGAACAAAATATTCATTATAATAATATAAACAATATTTTACTTCTTCATGAGCATGGCTGTTTTTATGGACCGAACCTGGAGGAAGGAAGTAGAAAAGTTATTCTTACAATTTTTTTCGAACAAATAACAGAATGTAGGTCAAACGAGGCGTCTCGTTATTTTTAACTTGGTTCGACTCCTTTGAATGACATCAGATCTGTAAATCTGTATTTGCATAGGAACTTTGATCTCGTTGTTTTTTAATCTTGACATTGACACTAGATACTTCCTGTTGTTGTACAAACTGTATAAAAAATATAGCAAGTGAATTAGGCAATGTTCCTGAATTAGCCAAGTTTAAACAATTTTTAAATCAAAACCTTTTTTTAAAGAAAATGTAATAAATGTATAATCTCAGTTCAAGAAATCAAAACCATAATTATAATTGGGCCATCCATGCATTGTTACGCTATGTTATGAACCGGAAAGATTTGCGGATCAGAATCAGATGGACTTCAGTCAGAGCGAAATAGTTATTCCGCCAATCATTTGTTTATTTATCTTATTAAAACTTTACAACGCGGAGTTCCCTGGTCCAATGTATTTTAATAAACAAATCTTTCATCATTAGGTAAATACCGGTTTTTATTACAGAAAAGGTTTACTCAGGGTATGGCATAAAATGTTTCGTAATGACAGTTCGTCATAGTTGAGATAGATCTCGAATGTCAGTCTTGTTTTTAGGCTAAAAATAAATTTTCGTACGTAGGACGTAGGAGGAGTAGAAATAAAATCCGCCCGTATACATCTTTGACAATTCTTTGTATGCCTTCTTTGAATCGATCTTCAGTGATTCAGTTCAGAATTTGTACAAGGGAAATTGCGAAATCGTCTTGTTTGTGCCAGGGAAGTACACAAGATATATAAATTCTATTGCGTACTCTTTGAACTCATCACAGTCTGCCAGCATTATAAATATATACAGAAGAAGATCTGAAATGCTTGTTTAATTATGTATGTAAAATAGGCTTAACAACAAAAACCCACTCCGTCCGGCAATTTTACGGGACCCGTTTAATATTAATGGAATGAATTTTTTATTATGTTCGAAGGTCATCGTGCTCATACGGTCTTTGTGGGAGTACACGTTCCGGGTCAAGATGCTCCTGTTTTAGGTCATCGGAAACGATCCCATCGGCATCGACATCGTCACCACCGATCCGAGAAAGATGAGGAAGATCGCCCACGTAAGCTTTTTCCGAGTGTTGTTTTCTGTTTTAAAAGACATGTCTGGGTCGCGAGCTCCCAAAAGTTTAATATTCATTCTGAGAAGTGGTTGGAGGAGATCTGTAAAAACTATATAGCCGAGGATTAATATTATGTGTATAGTAATTATGGCAAATATATAGATATATCTAAAGAAGTATTTTATGCATCAAATCGATTACAAGTATCCTCGATCTAATAACTTGCCTCGAAGACTTTTTCTATACTTCCCGTAGTTTGACTACATCGGGCATCGGGATAGTGGGAATACGGAAGAAAATATGATATTTTTCAGTCAGAAGATGTTGGTTCCCAAGTTTTTAATGGGTTGCAGGAAGGAAGGGTAGAAGATAGAATAGAATGAACGCCTTCGCATATCGATATGCTGTGAAGGATCGAGTTTGCTCTGGTTTAGATTTAGTTCCGTGGGAGACATCATGATGTGACGTAGTAGGGATTTCTGGAGCACAAAACTGGTAGAGTAGATCGATATAGCCCTCAAACTCTTTGCAAGGACGGGGAGAAAGTTGGAGAAAGAACAGAGCAATGGAAGCCCAAGTACCTACTTCTTCTTCCAAGGATGAATACTGCATCCTCTGATAGATCTATCCAAATGCACACAAACACACCTCCGCTTCCTGTGCACCGCAGGGATCATCGTGAGCTTATCTCAATAATACACTAATTTTCCAAGGCCCGGAACTTCATTATTAATTGGATCCACTTATTTCTCCTGCTTTGGAAATCAGTTCTGAGCAGGAGCTAGAAATTTCCTTAATTTCCCCTGACTTCGACATTTTACTTTCACCTATAGTATCTTGCTGTGAGCTTATACTGAGATTCAAACATAGGCATATATCGTAAGGAATAGAGTTATATGTCAATGAAGGTTAAAGATGCACACAAACATTCTCTGTCTGGATACATTGTTCTACCTTTGTCAGTTTCAGCCTTTTCAACTGAACACATTCGATATTCTAATCTGTATCTTTATAATATTATACTGCTTCCGTGTTCGTGGCTGGTGGTATATGCTGGCTTGGGTGTGACAGTCTTCAGCTCGTCGAAAAGTAGACAGATAATGGATCTTGGCAAACCATTCATTCACTAACGCCAGAAATTCCACGGAAGGTGTTAGGCATGAATGTGGTAAAGCATTCTTATCTCGATTGGTGTTTTTATTTCAAGGCTCGCCCGCACTATGCAGTTTCTTTGTGTCAGTCGAATTTTCAGTCGAATTAAGAAATTTGCAACTGCTTGCAAAAAATATTTTTCAGAGAATGTATGAAACTTTGTGATAAACAACACGGATAGCATATACCTGGATAATATTTCACCCAGAAATAACAACAACCTATGAGTTATGATTATATGAAGTCTTTTGCTATTTCTGTTCATAATTAAAGAGGAAGAACCATCATTTGATGGTCATTGTATTTCAAATTAGCGAACTGATAATTATGACTAAATATCCTTCTAAAAAAGACAGATGAAATGACAATTCTACATCCGTGCGTGTCAGTCATATTAGACTATTAGGGAGTCGGCATATGCATTATTATAAACTTGTCTATTAAAAGAAACGTAAACAATTTCAACAAAACGCTCTGCTTCTCCTTACTCTATAAACTGTGCTAACTGTGTGTTCTATATACTGTATTTTGTGCTGACAAAAAATCGAATGTTATACTACTGAATTTGAGTTTGAGCTCTAATTGAAACGTCCAAGAATTGGCACTTGCTCTAATGCCATTTGACATCGTAGTTTGTAGTAGTTAATAATATCATGTTATTGGTCCATTATATTGCCATTTATCATTGCTATTTGTTCTATCCCCCCTTATCAAGTATTTGTATAATTGAACTTACAAGCTCTCACTACACCTAATATCTCGGTTACGGAAACGATCCCAAGACCTCGAGGTCGTTTACTATCTATTTCTCAGGAAGATGGGCAAGCATATAGTAAGAACCTTTCTTCGGCTCTGTCTATCGCTTTAATTATCTTCCTGTAGTTTAGAAAATTAGAAGCTAACGTTTAGAAAAGCTGAAGCAAACCCGCAGATAATCTATAACAGTAATTTACATTAAATATCCTAATATTGCTTGACTAATATTTCCTTATGCGCTCCTGTCTAATACTTGTTACTGAAACCAAAGCATGGTTTTTAGACTTACATTCAGGGCTCTCTAATGATGAATAATGATTAATCGAGGCCAAGCAATAATGAGATCTTACGACTGATAGGTTTTTTTACGAGGTTTCAAACTTGCTTTGTCTAATTATGTAACTTTCCGGTGCAGTTTTACATCTGTAAAGTTTTAGTGTTAATTACTCATTTTCATTTCATTACTCAATAGTTGGAACTGTTGGAAGGCACACGTTTACTTTTTGTTGAAGCATAATGTTAAATCCAACTTTGTTAAATGAATATTAAAGGATTCGTTGTAAGTATTTGTTTCCATTGTCAATTGTCATCAAACTTTAGATATTTTGATTATATTCCAATGTGGATGAACAAAACCAGAAAATAGACTATGTAATGACCTAATGACGGCATTATTTGACCTTAGTATAAATCGAAGCAAAGAGAAAGCAAACGAACCATAGCACATAATCCTGTTTCTGTATCATTGCTCAAATATGAGTTACCAAAATAATAGACCTTTTGACTTATCGGACCAATTATTTTGATTAGATTGTAGTTGCTTTTCAATTTACTTCCCTAAAATCAATTATTTTGTCCATTTGCGTCACAGCACAGTTGAGCACAGGCTGTTCCTGGAACCATTAACAATTTAATTAGAAAATGTCTGCCTTGATATCAAATATAATACAGAATTTTATTTTGAGATCTTTTTCAACGTAAGTACTATAGTAGCGGTTAACCAATGTAATAACACGTATAAAATTTAAAATTAGCCAAAATATGAGCATCTTTCTACTACTATGTTTACTGCTTTTACGTCGGCGATAGTCCGATGCATCTGAATTCATGATAAAATAAATGTTTGCTATAATTGAGGGTCTGGACTGGACCATTCTGTATTTTTGAACAGTACCGTGAAATTGTTGAAAAGTATGAAAAGGCTTTATTCATGCTCTTAAACTGACATTTCGTATCGTCTTTGTTTCATTTCCTATTTATATGCAATATGCAACATGACACTATATAAATACATTTGGTTGATTATATCATTTTCATATAATATTTATGACTAAAAATCACATTTTCTATGATTCCCAAAAACTGCCTTGGACAGCATTACTAAGCCTCCCTTATATTCATATCTGATGTGATAATTGAATGTTTTCACGTTGGAATTAGATATCTCGTGCTTTGAATTACTCATTCATTCATATAATCTTGGCTTCTAGTATTAGAGACGATATAGTTCCGTTAGAGCCAATAGTTATGATTTGTTAAAACAAATTTCCTAATTCCGTTTATTCATGGAATTTCAGTTACTCCTCCTGCACAACGTGTGCAGTTCATCTTGGGGGAAGAGGAAGACGATGGGACTCACGTAGGAAAACACAATTACTTACCGTTTTAGAAAATTGAGATTGTACAGACTGAACTAACTGAACAACTTTTCGTGTTTACAGGAATCTCACCCTCTGTTTTCTGAAATGGAAGAGCTGGTTCAAGACGGTGGAGAAATGGAATGGAAAGAGACTGCCAGGTACGCTTGAATATTGCATTATTTCATAGGAACGTGTATTTATTTAGGACTTGTTTATTGGTTTTGTTACATTTCATTTAGAAACAAGTGTTAAATGACTTTAATAATTTGAACGATAGGTGGATTAAGTTTGAAGAAGACGTCGAGGAAGGAGGGAATCGGTGGTCGAAACCTCATGTGGCCACCCTTTCTCTGCATTCTCTCTTCGAGCTCCGAAGTTTATTGCTCAACAATATCGTCATGTTGGACATGGAAGCTACTTCGCTGGACCAGATTGCTGACTTAATTCTGGACAACATGATCAGCGCGGGTCATCTGGATTCAGCATGCCGAGATAAAGTTCGAGAGGCGTTGTTGCGTCGCCATCGCCATTTGCACGAAAAGCACAAAAGTCATAACAATTCTTCTAGTAACATGTCACGACTTCCTATCATTCGCTCCTTAGCCGAAATCGGCAAAAGTCATTCCTCTAGCAAAAGTAAGTGAAAGTTGTATTTATTTAATAAGTTAACACCCGGAATTTAATTAACACTAATGACTAGTAAATGGATCTTGCACTTCTGGGGTTATCACAGTCTGTTTGGATTTTATTTAGGGCCACTCGCGGAAATATTCAGGAGGTTAAATGTCAAGTCGATATACATGCATGAAAAATATTAAGTTTCGACAATTCGTACAGCCGGACGTGATTTGTCTGGGTTGTTAAATTGTCGATTAAATTACTGAGATAATATAACATCTGACAATGTATTATACTTGGCTGAACTATTAAGTTGATTGATTAGGAAGGTACTATATAAGGTTTATTGATATGAGCTTTTGGAGTAATGGATTTTAAAAGCTAATTGGAGTTTATATTAATGCTCGTGTCACAACTCACAAGGAAAAGAGCCATGGAATGTATATCCTCAAAATAAATAGTTTAAAACTCATCTAAAAATAAAAAAAATCAAGTAATTATCATCAGTTTTGATCCAATTAAACCAAGCTATCTTAATTTAAATTACTTACTACCGAACATACGTTTGAAGTCATATGATTAAGAAAAGGTTAGCTGTATCTCAACCTCAATGTACAGGCCACTTGTCACTTTATTCGAATTGCCGTCCTTTAGACTCTGAAACTATACTTCGTTGTTGGGTACTATTGGTAGGTTTTCAGGATAAGGATAAACACAATAGTAAATCGAAGAATGGGAGTCCATCGACTACAAGTCCGAATACGAGTAATGCGGATGTCAAAGGACAATTTCTTAGCGTTCCAGGTATTAAACTAAAACTCGCTTGTTACAAATTATTCTTTCAAATTATTTTCGATTTTAATCACAAGCTGTAAATTAGGTTAGATCGTTAGGTAGTGAGTAGGAGTACATTATCTTGCGCGTATATAAAGTACAATTACACAATCACCTCGTGCAAAAATTCAGGATGCCTCTTAGCTTTTAAACTTTTATTCGGGGCCAGTATGTTACAGGAAAGTCTTTAACACACATAAAAAGGCAAATGGTACTTGTCTTGTTATTTTGGAAATGTGATCTTGAACCTTGAAACATACCGTATTCCATTTTCGTTAAAATGCGCATTTTAAATTTTTGCACTTAAGATTTTATGCCTTGATTATATTTTTTAAATATTTATACATTGAAATTTCCAATTAAAACATCTCACATCGTTCGAAATCTTGAAAACTATGTCAAAAAATGAACCTTACGTACACAAAAGGGATGTATTACACACGCTCAGGATATTTATATCATCACTCTGCATTGAAAGTCTATTAGCGTTTGAAGTTATATGAAATGAAAAGTAAGTTTTTGGACTGCTATTCATTGTTTCTGGTTTTATATATTTGTACCGAAAGCCGGAAACACGCGACAGAGGGTTTAAGTCTTATCGTAATGTCGTACCGTCTTAAATCGATACTCCTCCGTGAGGCATTATGTACGTAGAGAATGTGGACTGTTGACTGTGATCTGTGATAAAGTTGGCAACGATATGAATCACTTTCCTTCAAAAATTATGCTTGAAGTGTTGACTGGATAAAAATGGTTCAATGTCATGTAATCCTGTCCTTCAGTGTCCATGCATGTGATCATTGTGATCCAACATGCGCTTGATAATTGTCAGTGTATTAATTGTATTTCTGACTAAATAAATTGTGCTTACGAGACAGGCCACAGGGGAGACGTTTAAGAAAACTTTTAATTTAGATAAAGCCAAAACGATATAACATTTAGATTTAACGCTTCGATCAAATAAAAATGTCAGACCATGTTTAAACATATTTGATATGATGCCTGATGTATCTATAATATACATGGTCTCTTTTCTGAAGGTATCGGACGTCCATATCTATATGTACTATAGTATATATGGTTAAGTCCGACACCCTTAGAAAAGACACCCTGTATATTGAGTTGCGATTGACTTTTAATGGCATTTGTCACATTGATAAAATGAGAGATAATTAGGCTTGCACGTCTAAATTTATTATAATTCGTAGTTTTCTTGTCCGCTGTAAAATAAAATAGCATGCGTTATTATTTTATTTCGATTCTTGTGTTCTGTCCAATTTTCCCAACTATTTGCACGTTTCGATTTCTGACTTCAGGTAAATGGTCGCATTTATATTATTCGTAGATGGGTGTTTTAATTTTGCAAATCAAAGACGAAGTGTATACATATTCCCATGTATAAATAAAAAAAAATGAACGACTCCTTATAATAATCAGCATTAAATCTAAATCGGATTACAAGACAGGCGAAATTACTTCCGAAACCCTTTACTCCTTTGTTTAGTCTGACAGGATTTCCAGTTCGGTTCAGCGTATATGAAATAAAATTAAAATTAAATAAAAAAGGTCGTTTAATTATTGGGAGATTCGTTTATGTGTTGATATTCGGTTTGCGCAAAACTAAATGTTGTTCTAAATGAAAATATTACATAGCCTGTTAATGAATAATTTCGAATGTCATAATTTTTTTTACTAACTTTTCTTCAACTCTACTTACATTTATTTTTGTTCGTATTTAGTTGAGGAGTCGGGATTAAAAGTTGAAGAAATAGACATTTCGGGAGTCGATTTGTCCTCTTCGCTTCCTAAAACTTTTGGTCGATTTCTATCTATCCCTGGTAATTTTACAATACTTTCGCATGGACAAATACGATTTAAAGTGTTTGTTTTTTTAACGTTGTGCAGTAAATCACTAATTTCAAACTGAACTTTTACCTAACGTGTTTCCGTTTAGTTTTCTGTAAGCCAAAAGGTTTGTATAATCTCGGTCATTCGAAATCTTATGTATTAGAGTGTGTGAAGCGGAAAGCAAACTAAAGTGGTTCTTGGATGATGTTGTATTGTAGAATTGATTTTTTTCGCATGTTCCTTGCTTGCTTGGTTAGTTGTGTCGTTATGTTTGTCTTCAAGTTTTGTAAAGGTATGTACTTTGTTAAACAAAGAAAAATTCAACAGACTTCAATAGAATTGAGACTGCATCGAATGACATATTAAAATTGTAACAGTTGTGTTTGAATTAGTCTGAAATCAGGGTCGTAAGATATCTATCCAGGTGCCATTGCGACGGCAAAGTGTATGATAAGATATGTGCATTATAGTGTTTTTATTTGTCGATAAAATGATTTTGAAAGTTACTTACTGTGTGTCCTCTGTCGCGTGAATAAAATATGTTGTCCTACTTAATTAACAATAAAACAATTTTTCATCTACCTCTCGTTTAAGAGGTTAATATTTAAACATGATTTTTATCCTTAAAGGTTCCCGATTTGGTTCTTTTGAATTGATATTGAATATGTTTCGCTGTATAGTCATGTTTTGGTGAAACACGAGTGATAACGAATCCCTTTAATCTAGTTTGGGTTTGAAACTTTACGCTGTATTAATTTATGCATTCGCTACTGATCATGATTAGCCAAGGCTGGCTTAAGTTTAAGTTATAATTTTGTTGTTACTGGGAATTGTAAGTTCTGAAACTATTCCAGGTTCTACAAATGTTCCACAAGTGGAAAGTACTGGAAGTGGTATGGATCGCAGTCCAAGTGCAGGATCTCTGGGACGAAATGAGAGTGGAACCAATTTACAAAATGGAGATAGCCATCTATCTAAAGTATATCTATTTTCTTTCACTCTTTCGATTTCCGGCCTGTTTCCGACGTTTAAACTTCATTTCCTTCATAGGGAAATACACATTTCATGCGAAAAATTCCTCAAGGGGCAGAAGCGTCTAACATTCTTGTCGGTGAGGTTGATTTCCTTGATAAACCGTTGTCAGCCTTCGTTCGCCTTTCCCAATCTGTGTTATTGGGAGACTTGACTGAAGTTCCGGTCCCCACTCGCTTCTTATTCGTCTTACTTGGACCTATGGTACAGGATGCTTTTTTTAAACTTTCGAAGAAAAACCCATACGTTCATACTCAATGGCTCTTAATAACTTGTATTTTTCAGGGAGGGATCAGCCGCTATCATGAGGTTGGCCGCGCCATGGCTACTCTGATGTCAGATGAAGTTTTCCATGATGTCGCTTACAAAGCGAGAAATCGGGGGCATTTATTGGCTGGAGTTGATGAATTTCTTGACGCTGTAACTGTACTCCCTCCTGGTGAATGGGATCCAAGCATACGAATTGAACCTCCAGCCGCGATTCCATCTCAGGTACTGTTTATGAAAATTACACAACAATGTTAGATTACAATTAGTACAAAGCAGTTAAACAATTAATTGGCATACTGATGTTTATCACTAGGATCCTAGAAAGCGACCTGAGGTCCCAAAAGAAGAAGGACAGGAAGAGGAAGACGAAGAACGGCTTCGAGAAGAGTCAGGGTTAACTCGAACCGGTAGACTTTTTGGTGGCTTGATAAACGACATTAAACGTAAAGCACCCTGGTATGTCAGTGTCTGAGTTATACGAATACGATGTTGCATTGTGTCCAGTTTTCTGAACTCATTAGATATTAATTCCAAATAATTTATTCATAGGTATTGGTCCGACTTCAAAGACGCTCTTGCAATGCAATGTCTAGCCAGTTGGCTATTTTTGTATTTTGCTTGTTTGACTCCTATCATCACGTTTGGTGGTTTGCTTGGAAAAGCAACTCACAATAACATGGCAGCCATTGAGTCACTTGTGTCTGGGTTTGTTTGCGGAATTGGCTATGGAATATTTTCTGGTCAACCACTGACTATTCTTGGCTCAACTGGTCCTGTACTGGTTTTCGAATCAATTCTAGTTCAGTTTTGCGAGTACGTTACAAATTCTGATCCGCTACACTTGTCAGAATATCTGAAAGTTTTACTAAAAGTTGCTTTTTAACAGGAGTCATCATTTAAACTACTTGGAATTTCGCTTATGGATTGGATTATGGGTGGCGGTTATTCTTGTAATTCTGGTGGCCGTTGATGCCAGCGCATTTGTCTGCTACATAACGAGATTTACAGAAGAAAATTTCGCTACACTAATAGCACTCATCTTTATGGTCGAAGTAAGTTTAATAGCAGGAACGGAACGGGATCATCAATTGATAATGAATAGTTGAAGAAAAATGGATGCGAATATTTCTTATAGGCCGTAAAGAATGTCGCCGAGATCGGTAAGCATTATCCCTTAAATAAAAACTCGGGCACGACGGGAGGCTATTCGTGTGAGTGCAAACCGAATGACACAATCTCGTATGCTGAAAACTACACGTGGGACACTGTTAAATTTGAAGAATGTACAAGTGCTGTAAGTCGTATGACATGAGATTTTTTATCATTTGCATGGAATTTTTTGTAAGTCTGGCTATTTAATATTACAGCCATACCATGGATCACTTATTGGTGAAGGCTGCAAGTATTCGCCTGATGTATTTCTATTGTCGGTATTACTTTTTGTTGGAACCTTCCTGATCTCTATCCATTTGAAAGATTTCCGAAACCAAGCATTTTTTCCAGCCAAGGTAATATTTTTAGCCCTAATCGATGTAGAATTTTGTTAATCTTAATTGATATCTTTTTTTTGACAGATTCGTATGGTTGTGAGTGATTTTGCTGTTATTATCGCCATCGTATCCATGAGCAGTCTCGATATGATAATGGGACTGAGAACACCAAAACTTCAAGTACCTGAACGGTTTGAGCCGACTCTTCCTGGTCGAGGGTGGTTTATTAACCCTTTTGGGGGTAATCCAGCGTGGACCATATTCGTCGCTCCACTCCCCGCACTTTTGGCTACGATTTTGATCTTCATGGATCAACAGATTACAGCTGTTATCATCAACAGGAAGGAGCACAAATTAAAGGTATATTGTATAAATAATAGCTTACACTTAACGGTTTTAAATCATTGAGTTGACAATTACAGAAAGGATGTGGCTATCACTTGGACTTGTTTGTTCTATCAATTTTGATAGCAATTTGTTCCATTGTTGGTATTCCTTGGTTTGTTGCTGCAACCGTTCTATCCGTGAATCACGTAAATTCTCTAAAAATGGAATCAGAGTCCGCCGCTCCAGGAGAAAAGCCACAATTTCTAGGAGTTCGAGAACAACGAGTGACACATTTAGCAATCTTCGTAATGATTGGTTTGTCGGTGTTGATGACACCAATTCTCAAAAATATTCCAATGCCTGTCCTCTACGGAGTCTTCCTGTATATGGGCTTTGCGTCTTTGAAGGGAATGCAGTTCTTTGATCGGATTCTCATTATGTTCATGCCTTCAAAATATCAACCGGATTATATGTTTCTTCGTCAAGTACGTAGTGTAAACTCCTAGCAGTTTTTCATTAACAAATTAACAAATGCCAGTATTTTCCATACAACGAATTTACATATTTCTACGATTTAGGTACCTCTGATGAGAGTTCACATGTTTACACTGATCCAATTGGCGTGTCTCATCATGTTATGGCTGATTAAGTCATTCAAGTCAACGTCTATACTTTTCCCTCTTATGGTAAAATTATTTTGAATACTTTAATGATTTCACTTTTCGTATCTTAAATCTTATAATGTTAAATTAAATGGCTCCGTTTTATCAATAGTTGGTGGTCATGATGGTCGTTCGGAAGCTCTTAGATTTTGTATTTTCTCAACGTGAGTTGAAAATTTTAGACGATGTGATGCCAGAAAGTACCAAGCGCAATGAAGAAGAGGAGCAGCGGTTAAAGGTAGAATGGGAACTGGCAGAGGCTAAGGTCAATATAATTTACATTTTGGCATTTGATGTTGTTGAACCTCGAAAAATAGTTTTGCCAAATCAATCTCGCTTGTAATGGGTAATTACATTTGTTTCTGTATATAATTTAGAAAGCAAAGATTTTGCCAGAGGCTGGAGCATCAGGGAACCTGGCTATTCCGTTAGCTAATGGGAACGTTATGAAGATTCCGTTGAGCTCTGTCAATATAACAGAGGAAGTAAACAGAACAGGCATTTGGAAGACCGTTAACAATGTAAATGCAAAGGAGGCGAGCTCAGTGAAAGACAGCAAATCTAAAGATAAGAGGTAATGTGTACCACTCACAGTGATTGGTATTTTATTGGAAACTTCGAATAAGTATAATTTTAAAACTTCTTCACATACCACCGCTCTGCTTAATTGTTAATTCTTGTTAATCTTCTATCGTAACGTCGTTGCATGTTATTCAGCTCTCACAATCAGTGATCTTATCATTGTCTAGTACTGGCGATCTTAAATTAAATTGATCGAAAGTACTTGTTCCGTTCAACTGGATTATGCTCTCGCCTAAGTTCACTGCACACACACACAGTTAAAGCAGATAAACTACGCTGTGCAACGTTATCGTATCATTTTTAGTTGTTTTATTTTGATTTCTAGAAGGCACGAATCACATCCTTCAACTTTGACTCCTGCTGTAACTGTAAATAGCATGGCAGTGGATTTTCAGGAAACCAGATTGTGACAATATTTTATTAACGTATTGTTATTTAGTTGGAATCTGAATTTACTCCTAACCTTAATTATTATTAGTGAAAATAGAAGTTGAAAACTGTTCCTTCGCATCGAAATATTCTAGGGATGTCAAAATGGTTGATCATTACAGTAATGTCCAATGCCAAGATGATTTTTAATGCTAGGATGATTTTTCCAAATCTAAAAAAAAAATATTTTGTTTACAGCAGCAAGGACAAAGGTGCACGTAAACGAGGAAGCAAGAAGGATGCATTGAGCGATGAGGAACAGCGACGGCTTTCAACAATGTGTGAAGAGGAGGAAGAGGAACAGGGAATAACAATAAAGGTAGATCCAGTCCTTTGACACCTGTCGCATCCTTAAGCTGATTAGCCACCCGTAGTATTTTTTATAAGTCAGTGTTATGTCTGCTCATTAGAAACATTATCTTTGGTTCTGGTACGTTTCGCAATTTAAAATACATTTATGTTAAATTTTAGAATGTATAAACTTTTAATATTATTTATTTTCAATTTATGTTACTTAATTAACGTCATTGGTAGTTCATTGTAGTTGTAGTACTAATGTTAACAAAATTAATGGCTAAATTATTATTCCTCCGTTTATTAGTTGATACCGTCCGACTTTAAAAACGATACTAACCACAAAAGTATTTTCATGTACCCGTTTGTTTTATAGACCGTCAATAGAAGCCTATCGTCCTTATTTAAATAATTTAAATAACTATGCTATTTGCATTTAACAAGAGAATCAAATAGAAAGTATTTCTGTCTGGTTCTCGAATAATGTTAAGATTAACTTTTTTTCTTCAAATCTAAAAATTATAAACAAGTCAGTTGTTCTTAAGGATAATAGACTTTTGCCTTGTGTTTTTGCTTAGATCGGATTTTTATAGTTCATATATTATCATTAGTAGCAATTAGATTAGTTTCTTTTGTGTATTATCTAGTGGATAATAACATTTTTTGTCAGTTTAAAATTAACTAAAAGAACTGAATGGGCAGAGAGAGTTTTTGAAGTAAAGATGCTATATACTTTGCTAACTTCAATGGGTTGTTTTGAATCTATATTTGTCTATGTGAGTGTATGTGAATGACAAGTTGGACTTTTAAAACGGTAGAAGTGTTTTATTAAAAAGACATTTTACGGTAAAACATGAAGTTTAACATTGACTTCAATCATTTTCATACAATTTCCACAAATTACAAAAAAATCACAGTTGAAGTGTTTTCAGCTTCATATTTCATAATCAAACCATCCATTAAAAATCAGAAAAAGTGTTCCAAAATTAAATTTAGGTCCAGTTTACAAATACTATTTATATATTTTATTGGAAACATTCATGATGTATGTATGATGTATGATTGAAATATTGAAAGAATGATTCGCACATTTGCTATATTACTAATTCATATTCATGTCCACGTCTTCGATTTGCTGTACCTAATTCGTTGCGGCTTTAGCTTTGAAAGAATGGAATCCCACTAATATGTTCGTATGACAGCGTGAGGACAGAATATACCGTAAACCTTGGTCATATATAATATTAACATTTTATTGAGTTTTCAATTAACAGTCATGACCTTATTTGAATTAACAAGCACGTTCTTATTTGTCCTCCTAAATTGTTCTTGACTAATTTTGAGAGTGAGGAATGAAACATGATACGATGATGCCGCGATATATATCGGAATCCTTTATCTTATGTCACAGGATGGAACTTAAAAATGAAGAACCCATATTTGGACACTCCTTGGATTCAGAGTTTCTGATGGACCAAGAGAAAATATTTGGAAACAACTTGTCCAAAAACTCTTTAATAATTTATCAATCAATGTTTACGGTGTTGAATGTCAATTTAGGCTATAGTATTAGTCCTGCATTCATGTAAGCACGTAATGTTGCACAGTAGTCATCTTCATCATCGGTTAGTCCAATATCAAGTATCTAAATTGAGAGCAATATAATAATGTAATTCACAGTCCGAGTCTAGAAACTTGACGATTGTAAAAAGCTATGCCTTAGAGATAGAACTGAACGTGTGGCTTAGCTATAAGCTTACAACAAGTCTTAAATATTGAAACCATTATATGGCCGTAAAGTTTTTTATCAAATCGAATTTCTTGTTGTCTCTTTGTCCACAGATAAGTGGTGTAACAGCGAATTCAAAGCACAACAAATCGGAGACGGTTGTGTAAAATTCCTAATTGACTTGGCTCAAACCTGCAGACGAAGCTGATAGATCTTATTTGATGGAGTTCAGTATACAACCTACCACTTTCACCACTCCAAAAATATTTAACAATTGTAACAATTACTGCATGTACTTCAAAATAAGTTAAGAACGTCAAAGGCGTTCTAGAACGTAGTAACCACTTCGCTAAAATATGTTTAGCTAAGCTTTACTAACGATCAAACTTAGATTGATCCTTCTTGATCTTTTAGGGGTTTATTGCAACAACCATTCGAATTTCTGAAATTCGATTCCATCAATATGTCGATATTTCAGATTGAGGCTCGTTATAATATTGCGTGACATTAGGGAACACATACAAGCATTCCCGTCAAAAAATTACAAATACCAGCAATTCGGAAATTACACAATACAGTTCTTTTAGATTTAATCATCCATAATCAATCAATCAATCCATTTTACAAAATTATTTCCGGCCTAAGAGCCTTAAAATAAACCCAGTAGCGAGCTTCTTGTGGATAACAAAATTCCGAGCATATAGATATGCATTTTAAAAACGTTGTTCAATGCATTAATTCAAATTGCCATCGATCCAAAGCGATTGGCATTAATTTTCCATAGGATTTTAGTGAGCTGATGCTTTCTAATTCTACGGTTAAAAACTCTCACTTGTTACACGCCAGTTACAATCAACGAAAGCTAAGGCCCATTTGAATAATTAGTACTTACATACAGTGACATGACTTAGCCTATCTCCAATTCATAGATAATGTAAAACTATTTCATTTTGTGTTCGAAACTTCCAAGATATTTTGCTGCCACGGATTCACAAACCTCTTCGTATTACAAATTACAACCATTTTATTGTACTTCAAAAATGGAATTGAGGCACTGTTAAAGTCCTAGTAAAGGTATATATAGAATGAATTATACTACAACGATTACATGTATCCATGTTTAAACCCTAATTCTATACTCCCAAAAACTGTAAAAAGTCGTCATACTTGCCATCATTCTATCATGACGAAGTATTATAAAATGATAATTAAAACTGTGACTAAAAATAAAGAAAACAGGAGATTTAGATTGTATAGTCGTATATTATTAAATTCCTTTAGACGAATCATCGTAAAACCTCGCTCAGAAGTTCAGAGTTCATGGAGTAAATTTTTATTAACCTGCGTTTTCCGAAGTCATTTAACTCTTTAATCAAATGGTATGTTTGTGATCATAAAAATATTAACATCACTTTTTGTCAAGCATCACTTCGAATGAAGCACAGGAGGTTTCTGTCATTCACAGTCTACTGTTATGGTAGTACACGTAATCTGAAACAAACACTGGAAATGACACCGTTCAGAGATAGCGTCAGTAATATCCTACTGAAAATTTAGACCATAATTACTACAACCATCTAAAATTTCTTCTTCGAATCACATAAAACAAATACAAATAAGAACCCCGGAATACAGGTATTTATTTTGTTAGAGATGCACACGCTTTTGGAAATAAATTCCAAATACAGATATACAAACCTATATACGTCACTAAAACTATGTAACTTGAATGGATCTGATGTCCAAATTAAAGACATTAAATCTGGTCTAGGGTCTAGTGCTTGCTTCGAGATTTAAAAAAATGAACTAATACCTGTAAGTACGAAGTACCCAAGTAATAAAACCATAACATTTAGCTGATATCCTTAACCGTATCAACTTGAACTTCAGGTCGTAAATCGAAATACGTAGAAATTGTTTTAGAATACTTAAGAAAAAAAGGTCGGATAGTTTCTTAAAATAGCACTGTCCGAAAAAGAGGATCAGCCAGAATGAAAATCGGGATGGTATGTACATGTTTAATGTCAAAGACTTGATCAGGCAGTTGAATTATAAGCATTATAAATATACAAAAATAAGTAGTCTTTCTTAGTTCCAACTTCCAACCAAAAAAAATGATCTCAACCTCTTATGTATTTGCTAATAAGTTTCTTTAAAATTAAATTTGAAGTATTTAAGTTTATTATAAGCTTCTTCCTTTGGAATTGGTTGAATGGACATTGTACAAGGAAGGATCAGAACAGAAGTGAACGGACGACTTTTGACGATGCAGCTACGACTGCGACAGTGCAATTGTTAGTTAAATATTATCCAATTCAATTTATTTAACAGATATTTTGTAGTGCAAGAGTTGTGCCTGTATGTTGAAGTAAATATCTGATGACTACATGACACCGAATAATAATTGTAGCAAAATCGAACTGGATTTCCGGCGTCGGCACTTTATTTACCATTGATAATATGCATATGACAATGGCATGTACTTGTTTTGCAGTAATCATCAGTTTTCTGGATCATATTGTGAAATAATAATATTCTAGGAATTCCAGAAGCCACTCTTTAAGACTGTGTAATCAAGCACGCATACATACATAGCGATTCCAGTACATATCATGATGAACTGTCGTTCAATAACTTTATTTTATCACGCCATCGCAATATGTTTTCAATTTCCTGTTACATTATGAAAGTAAAAACAAAGACGCCAGTGGATTGTCCATCGGACAATACATGTCCAATAGTATCCTCTGATGAGTCTACAGTTTTACCATGTCAAAGTGTGCGGTTATTTAAAAGTCGAAGCTTAGGTTACTGTGCAGAATTATACAATGGAGGAATCCAGCCACTGACATTAAGGATAATCAGCCTACGTACTTTTCAGACGGAATGGAATTAAACAAAGGAAAGCACGGTAGTACAAAATATACCTGTCAGACTTTCACCCACCAGAGCCAATAGTCAATGACGAACTACGTCAGTAGAAAAAATAAAGTTTCATTGATTTAAAAAAAATGACTGAAACTGAATTACTCAAAATCATAGAATTGTTCTAAAATTTGCAATACTATCAACTAAATTAGGTATATAGAAAAATACATGATTATAAGCATAAGTTTTTTGTCTTAAATCGCTTCATAAATTGAGAAGAAATTCGTGTACAAAACTTGCTGTAATTTTCAAAGCACCTGTCGGTTCGACTGGTTATGAACAACTGTTTAAACGACAGCGATCTTATATTAGAAAATTGGCTTTTTCAAGAGCTTTTTTTGATCTTCTGTCTACAATCCAACATTTGTCATTTTCAGAAACGATGCATAATACTTCAATGTTGTTTCCAATGTACTTTATTCACACGAGACCACTTAAATTATAGCTCCTTACAATATGGAATGCAAAAATTAATTACGGGATGCAGTCATGATACTAAACCCAGGGAGGGATGCTAAACTGATCTTCTCTGATGGAATCAAGAATTCATCCTGATGATCTATGTTTCATTAGCAATTCGATTTAATAATATTTGAGTGAGACAAAACGACATCCCTAAGTAATAACGAGTGGGGTGGGGATATCATCCGTTGGCTGAATGGGGTCATTCCTAAAGAACTTGTTCTGTTCTCCATTATATTTCGAATTTGATCTATTCAAAACCCACCGTAATAATATTTTTGTTATTATCTTATTATCAAAAGATGTCCACCAACACAAGCCTCAATTGTCATTTCATTTGCAATGTATCTATGTTTGTCATAACGAGATGACAACTGACAACCCATATGGCTTAATGGTTTCAACCTGACATGTAAAGAAAAGATCGGGATTGGAAAAGGAAGTATTTTGAGCAGGAACTGTTATTGTTTTCTAGTTTTCCTGATTTCTAGTGTGGGAATCGTATTGTTCTATCGTGAACAATATGACAATAGTCCTGCATTTGTACCTGGATATTGGTTCTAATTTGGTCACTTCGATTCTTGAAAGAAACGTGATACGAAAATGCCACTACGCCATACTCCTTAATCTATAGGCATTCACAAGAAAAAGTATAAAATCGTTGCCATCCTCGTCTTCGAAATCATATTTTTATTAGAATCCTCCAGAGTAATACGTAGCAGCGTTCTTGGATAATCTAAACCATTTATGGAAAGACCTAAAATATCAGTATTTTTTTCCGAACAAAACTATAAGAAACCTTTTGCATTTCTCTGTCGAAAAATACAAACTTATTCTTCTTTCCTATTATGTCGGACTCCAATCTCGGCATCATCCCCAAACGCCGAATCGTAAGTACAAATAGTAATTACTGGGAACAACCGGGCAAATTTTCGAAAAATCAAAGCATATTTTATTCGAATAGGTATTACTGGCTGCAATAATTGGGGTAATGCTGATCTCCTCTGCCGAAATAAAAGTCCAAGCCAAATCCAACTTCCATGTTCAACACGATTCAGATGAGCCCATATTTCGGGATTCTCCTTCATCCGAAGATTACGCAGCAGTCTCGTTGACAGACGACTCAAGGTTTTCGGTGGTTGAACCGTCATGGGAATTGAAATTCAATCCAAAATCATCAAACATGCCGAACAGTAACAGCAGAGAACGCCCTAAATCAAAGCGGAATTGCGGACAACCTTCAGTCGGTATGATTTACCTTCAAAATTTCATGCCAATTACATTGGGATTACCAAGAGTTTTACCGATTCCATTTTTATCTCTGCAGCTACAAGAGCCTTGCTCGGATCAACCATTAAACGGTCCGACTTTGCAGTAAGTAGATCCGAGCTAGAAAGTAAGTTACAGGATGAAGAAGAAACACGAAAAAAGCGAGAAACCAAACGAAATGGATTGATTTCGGATGATTTTTGGACGTGCGAGACGAAGTACGAATGGTTGGACATGGGGGTCAATCATTACCCCCGATTCGTTAAAACGGCGAGTTGCGAGTCACGAAGATGTGCGAATGGACTCTTTCAATGTCATGCACGGAAGTATAAAACTAAAATCCTTAAACGAGTTGCCCCGTCGGACTCTCCAGCATGCGACGACGACACTGACGACTCTCTGCCTGAAACATTGAGGTCGGAATGGCGATTAATTACTGTCTCCATAACCCATTGCTGTGATTGTTCGGGGCGGAATCCTACCTCTGTGTAAGGTTGGAGGTAGATTAATTAAAAAATGAATGGGCCATAATTTGATCTGAAGGTCGAATTGACTGTATATCAAATACGTATTATAATATACTAACCTATATTTATCATTGATGTAGTGCAGCATTCAATAAATTTAATTAACACTTTATGAGCTGTGACAAACTAATCGTTTTTTGGCAAATGTATTGATATTGTTATTACCTATATTTATTATGCCACTCTGTGGCATTAAAATTACCTTGTAGCTTATTACAGACAAGCTCAAACTACTTAAATTATATAGTATTGTGTAATAAATGGAGGATAGTGTTAAATCGAATTGTTCAAGCAATTAAGCAAAGTTAATTCTCTTGTTTTATTTCTATCCATATTCTGCCATTTCATGAAAACACAAATTCCATTCCTATCCGAACCCTTACTCTTGATTTTAAATTAGGTCGTTAATATTCTAATCATGAGTTGAGAGATGATGTGAGGTAAGACAAGACTTGACTCTCTTCATATGCCCCACTGAAAGACCTTCCTAGTTTGATGCCACTATTGCGTGAAGAAGACGCACAAAGAAATGTTGGTACCAGACAAAGAGATTATTGGACAACTTTGATTTTTTTAAATTGACATCAAATGCCACGAGTTATGCTAGTAAATCGTAGGCTCTCGTCTTTACTTCTCGTAAAATTGAGTTTAATTTCAATTTTATTACTATTTAAAAAATCCACTGACACTTTATGTAGTGAATTTTTTAAGTCTCAATTTAAAACAAGGAATTTGTTTTTACATCCGAAGCGAATCTTAACTAATTGATTTTGTTTGCCGTTTGAATCCTAAAAAACTATTAAAATGCCTTCAAATACAGAAGATGAGGAAACAGCTTTCATAATTAATTACATTTGCTAGTTGGAGATATCTCACAAAGACGCTCTAAATGTAATAAATATCTGACAAAACTCTAAAACGCGATTAGCAAATCGTCCATATTCCAGGAACTTAATATTTCCTTGAGTAATAAGAAACCCTAAAAAATGCTCACTACTGTAATTCAAATACTCGAGAAATGTAAATATGTATCCATAGTCTGAACCCAATCACGGGGATCTATAAACTACAAACTAAACTAGAACTCTTACTACACAAACCATTTTAGAAACAAAATTTGCTTATCCCATTTATTAACTTACTTTATTTACAGAGTCAAAGGTCACATTGAAATTTCAATTCTGCAAACGATGTAAAGCAGATGGATATATACATGAATCCCATGAAAAAATCCCAACTCCTCCTGACATGACATTCAAGATTTAGAGCATTTATAAATCCCCTCATCCGAACAGGTTCTCCAGCTCTTTCAATTAGTTCCACCGCACTCGAAACATACATTCTGAAGGATGGATGGTCTCTAATTTTTCTTTAATGCCAAAACCAACATCAAAGAACCAGAAGTGTCATAAATTTCGTAATTTAGTGTAGACTCGAAACGCTTGGACGCCAAATAAATATCTGTTTTGACAATTCGCAAATTCGTAAAGGATAAGATCATCTATAAGACGCTGCTTTTCCAAGCTGATATGTACGACAAACCAATAAACTTGGGGATTGAGGAAACGGCCTAACATTTCATTCATCTGGTGAAAGGAGCATTATTATTGTGATTTATTACTCTCTATCGCTCCCAAGATCCATCCCTATGTGCAATATTCACAATCATAAAAGCAAAAGCCGCAACAGGGTTCATCATACATTTCTAGCATCAAACTTGATAACACGATGTTATAAATACACCCAAGTGACTTGATAACCTTCGTCCAGTCTTAATATCATTAAAGTAATCCAGCAGAGCAGTTGTTGTTTCCTCAAACACTCTTGGGAGACTCTATGCAATCTCTTTAATACATTCCCGTATTATGTTATTATTATGTATTCCATATTATGCTTGGTGCAATGCCAAACCCATAATCAGAGGGCTTTTAGGTTTTAGAGGAGTACATCTACCTAATCTGCAAATCCTCTATAGAAGGTTTATGCAATTGGTGGACTTGAATGTCATACTCATAAAGGCGGAGGATGGTTTGTCGCCAGCAATGAAAATTATTGCTACAAAAACCGGTAGGATTATATTTTATATCTCTTTGACAAAGTCAGAAATTCGGAATGCGGAGTCCGTGTAGGCAAAAGAAGAAGTGCCAAATTGCACCATTTCAGAGTTCAAAAGCGGAGGTCACCATTCACACTAATTTGATTTCTAGTCATCTTGGTCCCGTCTCTGCATTCCTTCAGAAAAACCCCCGTCGGGTGTCTGTTTCTGGTGCTTATGATTTTATGAATATTGGGAGAAAAAGTATTAGAATAATATGATCATGAGATGGAACGGATTGTAAAGTTAAGGAGCTCGATTCGATCCCTTCCAACTTTGAAAGAAGGTTTATTACACGGCAATAAACCTTCAATTAAATTAAATCTTCTACAATATAATAAAATCGACTCCAGCAGGAGCAATTTACTCCTTTTTCATTCACGTTTAATGACGATAGCCGTTCCTGACAAAAAATTAGTTCCCCATAAGGCAGTGTACAATAAAACATCGCTTCATCAGTTGCTAATTTGTATTCAATGGAAACACTAACTCCATGCTGAGTTTATGACTCATGAATTTGGCAGTGGTAATTCTTGTTGGGATAAAGTACAAGACGGGACGACGGCATAAAGCATGGAGAGATGAGCTGTGATGGAATATATTTATTATATTATTCTTCAAAACGAATATGTCTATATTGCAGACAGAGATTTTTCTTGAATTTTTAAGGCCTTTTTTTATATCTTTCTCCCATTTGAAAATGGGATATTATAATAATACTCTTCTGATCTCATCTCGAAAGAAATCATAATAAAACAGAAAAACCCACGAAGATCAACATCGTTCTTCTTCCTCCATCGTCCTTCAACTTGAGGAGAGAGAATGTAAAAGGGATTCACACATCCCAGTTCATTATGATTATATATCCCATTACTAAATCTCATAGATTTCATCTCTCTCTCGCTCTTAAAATGTAAATGCCTCGATGCAGGAGGAAGAAGTCGACGAAGAAGAAGAAGTTAAAGAAGCAGAAGATGAAGACTGAGGAAGATGATCACCGTCGTCGCCCTGTGTCCCTACGGACTCTGCGTGAAAAGAGATGAATATAAAAAACAGACTTCTTCTTCAACATCTGTATATAATGCACAAATATACAATGCAACCAGACATATAGGCACAACCCTTTCCTTCCATAATGCATACCAGCAATATCACCACCGACTTTTTAGCAGCTCTCGGCCCAATATAACGTAACTCTACAGACGTAACATCAGAACTGGCTATCTCGGGACTCTAGAGGCGATTGTATTATGGAATAAATGGTATAGTCTGGCTGTCTGGTTTTGGCTCTTTACTTTACTTCATACGGTGAACTAACTCTTGGATGTGAGGATCCTTTCCATAGACCAGTCCAAAAAATCCTTAAGATTACAAGAGATTCACGAGTTACCACCAACACCTATTAAGGGAATCGTTCATAATAAAAGGTAGAAAAGACCACGGTTCCCCGAAAACTTTCATCGGGATCCGGAAACGTCGGCTGCGGGACTGGAAACTTTTGTGTTCAACTCACACTGCCCTTTGTTCAAAATAGTCATAAATACACCATGAAGACTCATTAGCTTTAAGAGAGACTTCTTACTTTAAGTAGGTAAGGAAAGGGTAGGTCCACAACCACCACCACCACCAACACCTAATATATTTGCTGATTAAAAATGGAAAAGATTAGAAAGCCCACGACAAATGTTTTCCGACTCCTCTTCCTACTAATTGGTCTGATTACTTTAATACTCAGTCCCATCTGCCTCTACTCATATTTTTACTACTACGGTGTACCTGCCAAGTCTCATCAATATACTAAGCCAACGGGGGTGACTGTGCAAACCACCGAGGGTTATCTCGAGGAGAATGTCACATTCGTTGATAACCTGGACTACGAAGATCCTAGTATTATTATTAGTAGTGACTTTTCTCATAATCTGATTGATTCCAATGGTGCTCCTTCTGGTCAATCTGGAACTGGTATGTCCTGCCTCAATATTATATACTGTCTGTCTAACTTGTTGTATCCTCTAAAACGTACCCATTCATACCATATTTCGACTTTATATATTTACATGTGAATCCCTGTTACACATGTATATACAGGATTTTATTAATGCATTAATTTCACTTTCATTCAAAAAGTCATTTAAAACCCCATTGTATGCCCCAACTGCAACTCACTATATCAGTTCTCTTCTGGCATGAGTTTTTATGAGTTGAGGAACGAGAATGAGATTGAGAGTGCTTTGCTCCCAATTTCCCAAGCCTAAATGCATGCAAAAGTTGATATAGTTGTATGGTAATGTGAAACCCGGTCGGGATATGCATTGCAGGTGCAACGATACCGGCAACGACGGACTCGAATAAAAATCGATTGCTAGAAACCATCAGCAAACAAAACGTAGCTAAACTGAAACGAGAACTGATTTATATATACAAGTTACCCCCTGCAACAGACGAGGATTATGAGCAAGAGGAATTAAACGTCGAGTCCCATAAGCATGGAAGGACCCCGGGTCGGGTCTGGTTCTTCGACGACTTGGATACGGATACTAGTAGTACAGACTATGCAACCGGCGAGAAATCTTATAAGGGAGCTCCGCACAGATTTAGCCCCGTAAATGGACCCAACAGTATTCATAATGACCACAGCCATAATAGTAGACACAGCCATCACTCCCGATTTATTAGAACTCAGGGAAATGTCAAACCTGGTTCGGAAATCGATAGCCCACCACTGCCAACAAATGTATACGCTCCCGGCTCCCCGCCCGACGATAACAATGGAAACAATGACTTTAAGATTGAGCTACCTTATCCTGCCATGGGTTCCTTAGGACCACAATTCTTGGGACCAATTTCTTCTAAAAACTACGAGAAGGAGACCGGAAATGAACTTGACGGAGGGGTCAAACCGATTTTACTTAATAAGAATGAGCGGATGGCGGAACAAGTGCAGAAGAATGAAAGCATAAGGAAAGCCAAGTATTTTAATACGGGTCATTTCCGGAAACCTCATGCAATAATATGGGACCCACATCCGCAGTATATTTTCCATGCATTTGGGCACCGGTTTCATCTCTTGTTGAATCTTATCCCACAGAGGCATTCCTTCCTAACTCCCCAGTTCACAGTCACAACTCATTCTTCGGCCGATTTAAACAATGACAGCATTGTCTGGAGAGAGAACCTCAATGAGCAGATCAGTGGATGTTTCTATAATGGATTTGCACTTGGCGACCCACAGTCATCCGTTGCAGTTAGTCTGTGTCATGGAATGGTATGCGCGAATTATTTTCATAGATCACATATCTCATCCCCTAGTTGAATATAAAAAATATTTACAGTCATAAAGGTCAATTGATGCTTTCAATGAAGAAAAATGAATGCACATTACTCTTTTTAAATACTCTTAGACGGGCCACATCCGTACTTCTAACGGGTCATATTTTATTGAACCGCTACCTCAAAACTCCGAAGAGCAAATGGAGAAAGATAATCACACAAAAGGCCACAATCACGAGGAAGAGCAAATCCTCCATGAGATTTATCAAGTCGGTTTAGATTTGCCTACAGATGGGAAAACGGTAAAAGAGTCTTCTACGGAGGATTACTCCTATGAATCCGACAATTTGAAAATCCGCACATCCACCTACGATGACGAGGATGAAGATGACGATTACTGGTTAAACCCTAGTGCAACATTCCAGCAACCTAAAAGCCGAACCAAGAGGTCCATGAGTAAAGAACGATATGTTGAGCTGAGCGTGGTGACAGATGAAACCATGTCTGCCTATCATGGCGAAAATTTGAAACATTACGTCCTGACCTTACTATCAATTGTGGCCCTTATCTACAAGGATGCAAGTATAGGAAATCCTGTTAACATTGCCTTGGTCAGTTTTCATGTCTTGCCGGACAAGAGTTTCGCGTCGAGTAAATGGGCTGCGGAAAATCTCACTGCGAGCTCGTCGGAATTTCTACCTGGAATTAGTGCTTCGGAAATGTTGAGGAGTTTTTGTAAATGGCAGAAGGAGCATAATACTTTGGATGATAAGTCCCCTCATCATCATGACACAGCTTTGCTTTTAACAAGGTTTGAACTACTTTAATCTATTTTTGCATCATCAACGCTCGTTTCCTAAATTGATATAAATTGAACTTAAGGCAACTGGGTATTTTTTGTGTCTAGAGAAACGATCTGTAGAAATCCTTGGCTCCACAAGTGCGATACTCTTGGGCTAGCCGAGCTTGGAACGATGTGTGACAACTATGCTAGCTGTGCTATTGTGCAAGATAATGGACTCTCAGCTGCGTTTACTATAGCCCATGAACTTGGCCATGTGTAAGTCCTGTTGTTGATCTCTGTTAAAAACAAACTTCACACGAAACCGAAAGATGTGTAATGTTATTATGACATATTTATGTATTTATCATATCTGGTTCTGATGGGAAACAGGATGAACATGCCTCACGATGATGATTACAAATGTCAATCATTTTTGGACTCTCAGAGCAACCATCCCATACCCAGTCAACAGTTTCACTATCAATTCACTTCGGATAGTCCTGGATCGGCAAAAGAACCGCAGCATTATGTTATGTCGCGGATGTTGGATCACAACACGTATCCCTGGGCTTGGTCAAGATGCTCCCGTCATTTCCTCACAGAGTTCTTGGAGTAAGAAAGTATCCCAGAGAGATGCATTTACACCATTGCAATCCGATGCCAAATAAACGCATCGTAAACAAGAAGAAACTGCAGATGCGAAAAAGAATATATAAACATTTGTATATTATTTCAGTGCGGGACATGGATACTGTCTTGAAGACAAACCGGGGTCAAATTTGTTAATTGGAGATGGTGAGAATCCTGATTCCATTAACTTGGTCGATAACTATACGAGCCCACAACAACCCGGTGAAATATTTTCTGAGCACAAGCAATGTGAACTAGTTTTTGGCCAATCCAGTCAACTCTGCTCCTACATGGTATTTCCTAATCTCCTTGTTAACTACTTACCTAATAAGCCGCAACCAGCCCTTGTCAGAATCTCGTTCGTTAACCTTTGTTTTTTCAGTGGTTGTGGTTCGGTTTGGCATATTAATCCTTTACTTTTTGGGCTTCATTAAAATGCTGAGTTGCATCAAATGATCTGGAGAGTCGTAAAACCCGTTTTATGCCACAATTTATGTTCCATTTGTAGCCGCCTTGTCGTCGTCTATGGTGTACAACTGGGACAACAACAGAGGAGCAGGAAGGTTGTCGAACTCAACACATGCCATGGGCAGATGGTACACCATGTGGTTCCAACAAATGGTGTCAACGAGGTGCGTGTGTAATGAGAGACTTGGAAAAACTCAAAACCGTCAATGGGGGCTGGGGATCCTGGATGGAGTACGGGGAATGCTCGAGAAGTTGTGGGGGCGGGGTTCGGAAGTCATACCGGGAATGTGATAACCCCCGACCTTCCAACGGGGGAAAGTAAGTCAGAATCCGCTCAAGGTGTAAAAATCTCGGAAATCGCAGATCTGTAATAAAATATGCATTACCACAGATACTGTATCGGACCACGCGTAAGATACGAATCCTGTAGCACGCACGAATGTCCAAATGAAGCGGATTACAGAGCAGAGCAGTGCTCTCATTTCAATAATGACAACTTCAACATTCAAGGGCTTCCAAAGGATATCACTTGGGTGCCCAAGTATCACGGAAGTAAGGAATCGACTTGTCCTCGCGCTCAATTAGTCAACACATTATAGTATTTCATAGCATTTATTTGTTTCAAATAGTAAGCCCAAAGGATCGGTGCAAACTATTCTGCCGAGTACAAGGGTCAAGTTCATACTACTTGCTCAGAGAGAAAGTAACGGACGGAACGACGTGTGGAATCGATACATTTGACGGTAGATTTTTGTTTTAAAATCGTTTCGAATCTATTTCCATATTTTATTATATGTTAGTGGAATAATTGAATCCTTCTTGACAGCTTGTGTTAATGGTGCGTGCCTTCCAGCCGGGTGTGATAGACGACTTCATTCTAGTAAAGCGTTAGGTAAGCAAGTAGACTAAACAAATCTTTTACAACTGAGATTGAGATGCTGATTGACATCGTTGTAGTCCATTTCCATCCATTAGACGCCATTAGTATGGAATAATATTTACTCTCCCGGGTTCTGATAGATATCTGCGGGGTTTGTGGTGGCGATGGATCGACTTGTCGAACTACCAGAGGAGCATTCAATGAAAGTAAATACGGATACAACTCGATAATACGAATCCCAGCCGGAGCGTCGAATATCGACATTCGTCAGCGGTCTTTCGACGATAGTGCTCGGGATGATAACTATTTGGCCCTTCTTGATGGAAACGATGAATATTTAATGAACGGTCATTTCGTCGTGTCGATGTTCCGAAAAACCCTGCACTATGCCGGATCCATTCTAGAATACTCAGGATCTGATGAAATTGTCGAAAGAATAAATTCCAGTTCAAGACCCATCAAGTCAGATTTGACATTGCAAGTTTTAAGTGTTGGAAAACTTCACCCACCCGACATAAACTATCAATACGTTATTAGTTTGAACTACAATTCAAACACGGGGAGTAGAAGTGGAAATTCGATGGAAGCCCGATGGACATTTACGGACAGATGGACGGCTTGTACGGAGATTTGCCAAGGATCCCAAACCCGTATACAGATATGTTCGAATTCTAGAACCGTGACTGAGATTTCATCCGACTATTGCAGGAATATTGCTCAACTGTCTGAGCAAAAGCGAACATGTAATACGAACTGTGTTCTAAAATGGGTAAAACATCAGAAACAGTGCGACTGTATTTCCCCAAACCGGACGGAAGTGTCTTTTAAATGTGTTCGTGAAACTCCCTCAAATAAAACGTATATCTCGGATGGGTACTGTTCGAAAGTAGATAAACCCCTTCCGGTCCCTGATTGTAATGAAGAATGCTCGAGACCAAAATGGAAGTGGACCCAGTGGTCAGATTGCAGTACTCACTGTGGGGATGGGTTTCAACTTCGCCACGTGTCGTGTCAAAAGTATAATACAGCCGCAACCAATTCAAACGATAAGGATCAGGATAATTACATCCTTCTTACCGATTCTGATTGCAGTGGTGCTAAGCCAAGTAGTAGGAAAAAATGCCATAATGGAGCATGTGGACAATGGAGAATCGATCAATGGAGCCCTGTAATTACATTTTCCGATATTTCGCAGAGTTCCTAATTCTTGAAATAGATTCCCCCGATATAGACTCTAATCCTTTTGAAGGGTTTGGAAAAATTATCTCTAAATTCATTCATCTGAAAGACCTTAAGCTTTCAATCGTTACATTATTTTATTGGTTTAAATTCATCAACCAATTCCCGAAAGTTACATTAAGCAAAAGCAATCATAATTTAATATGGTAGAATTTGTTGAAAGGCCAAAGGATTTTTTTGAAACTCCAAGTTTTTGTTTAATAGCTCATGGATTTAAACCTTCTGCAAAATATAAACCATCCCAATAAATCAATCAAATCAATCGATTTTCACTGAAAACGAATCCCTTATGGTTCGATCTATTTCAAGAATACAGTATCCTATACCTACCGATAATGCTTTTTGATTTTCCAACCTTTATCGCGATTTTCATAATCTTTTAGTGCTCTGCTACATGTGGACAAGGAATTAGCCGCGCCGCACATGCATGCTACTTGGAAGATGCCATTCTCCCACAAGACTATTGCATCAATCAGCCTAAACCAGCAGTTGAACGGTCTTGTGAAGCCGAAATTCCATGTGTTGAGTGGGCAATTAAAATCTCACAAGAAGATGATTTTGTAACTGATTTTGACAACGACTCTTACTGGAGTGAGGTGAGTCTCCATTTGACCTTGCTTAGATTTTCAGAGACGAATGACAACACAATTCAATTAAAATTGTTTGTTTCCTCTAGTGTACCACTCCATGCAGCCCTTTTAATGGATATCAAACACGTCCGTTGGTCTGCGTAATAAAACAAAGCAATAGAAAGCAATCGCAAAAATTAAAGCAAGTAAGCGAAAGCCTTTGCAGCCGTATCCTGCCTAACCAACCAAGTTCTAAACGAACCTGTCCCAACGTCGTTCCAAGCCACTGCCATTCAAGTAGGTTAACTAGCACTAAGCGAAGTTATCAGATCTCCAGCCGAAATCAGAATAACATTGAACGGGCCAACACACTCCACGAAACTGTAATCAGTCTACCATTAGTCGGTGGCAATTCTCTTGAAGCTGACGTATCCGAATCAGGGGAGTGGATTTCGGGATCGTGGGGCGAATGCTTTAAATCCTCTAATAACTTCATTAGAATACGGGACGTGCAATGTCCAAAGGATCGGTGTCTTGAACCAAGACCCCTCAACTCTAAAGAGTGTGGAATGTGGTACACGGGGGAGTGGGAGAAGTGCAATTCAACCTGCCAGGATAAGATCGGATATGAAACACGGGTAGTAAAATGTGTCCCTATCAACAGTGACAACTCGGAAGATATGGAAAACTCGGATTGCTTCCATCCTGTTCCAGAAAATAGCAGACAATGCTCGACATACTGTAAACTGAAAGGGAAATGGAGAACAGGTCCTTGGGGAAAGGTACAGTTTAAATAAATCCTAAAATAGCATTAATTAGGCATCAGTTTTCACCTTAAATGGACCAATCTTTGATTTTGAAGAGGCCTTTAAATAGCTTAAATTTAAAAATTCGGACTTGAAAAACTCCACTGACATTTGAGGTGTAATTCTAAATTGCAGTGTTCGCGACCTTGTGGAGTTCTCCAAAGTAATAACACTAGAACAAGAGGCCAGAGGGTTCGACAAGTTGCTTGTTTCGATGAAATCAAACCTTCAGTTCCGCTTCCAGAAGCGGAATGTGAGGCCCGAAGTAAACCGGACACATCATCGTCTTGTACAGATATTGATAACAAGCCCTGTCCTATATGGTCCGCTTCGGAATGGAGTGAGGTTAGTTCTTTTGCTTTATTTTCGACATGCTGCCGGGGCTAGTGCAATTACCCCCATAAACGTACATGGCATCTAACACCGGTATCAGGGTTCCAAAATCATGCTATTTGGGGAACAGTACCCGACCTTTTTTAGGCAAATTCCGATCACGGCCTAAAAACCTGAACGCGCGGTATTCCGACTTTGTGACTTTCTTTAAGGGACACTACTTGCTTAAATTGTACAAAACGCTCAAATTTTAATTCACACAATTTTCTACTCCATCACAGTGTATGGCGACCTCAACAACAGTAGCAACCAATGTATTGCACTCGAACATAAAACAGACAAAGAAACTCAAACCAGCGAAAAAGCAGCAAACCGAAGTTTGCAGTAACGATATAACGCAAGACTCTATGGGCCATCGGGAAAGGACAGTTAAATGCCAAGACCACAATGGTCATGAAATCCCCGAGCACCATTGTCTTTTACTGAATAAGAGACCAGAACACAGTGAAATATGTGTTCTAGGAAGGAAGAATTGTGCTCATAATCATCAGTACCGATGGCAGGTTGGAAATTGGTCTCAATGTTCCAAGAACTGTGGAACCAAGGGCGTGAAGACGAGAACGGTTCAATGTACCAGAGTTGGCTTTGCCGATAAACAAAATGCATCAGTGGTGGTGGACGACAAGTTTTGTCATCGCGGAGGAAAAAAACGGAAACCGAAGATGGAAAGGGGCTGTGCAAGATACCATTGTCCTTACAAATGGGTAAACACTGAGTGGTCAGAGGTATTCGAAATCAAACATAAATACATAAATATATTATATTATTATATTGTTTAACAAAGAGTATTGTATTAACGCAAACCGTTTTTATTTTTAGTGCTCCCGAAGCTGTGGATAGTAAGTTTTAAAATTCATCCGCTTTATATTCCATTTCCGTTGACTAAAACGACATAATCATTTAACCATCATCAATTCGTCAAATTCAAGTATCACTGACTGTTATTCCTTTTTACAGCGGAATACAACATCGGCAAGTGACATGTCACAGGGTCAACAAGCTTGGTTGGGTAGATCCCGACCCGGTGAACGCATGCGAGAATGTCGAGAAACCCAAAGATTACAACTATTGCATCCTCTCCGAAAGTTGTGACACGACGGCTTCCATTTACAAATGGAAAACTGAAGCTTGGACAGAATGTCCAACAGACACACAAACCTGCCAGGCGGGGTTGTCAAAAGAGAAGAAGGATCTCCAAAAACGACGAGTGTACTGCACAATGAACAACCAGAGGACCGCACAACGGCACTGCGAAAAATTGGTGCCCAAACCAATTCGGAAAAAGAAATGCTCCAAGCCTTCTTGTGGATACAAAACCTGTACGGAGGTTAAACAGGCTGGAAACTATTATGACGGAGAGTATCAACTGTTGGTGGCAGGGATGAATGCCTCCATATACTGCTATGGCCTGAATTCTGATAAGCCCAAAGAATTCTTGACATTATGGGAAGAGAACTTTTCTGAAATCTACGAGAAACGGTATCGCAGTTAAATTTCTTACTAATTACTTCGAATTATTGAATTATACACACCGTAATTACTAACTAATCAAATCAATTCCATAGACTTATACGGCCAGAGACATGTCCAAGAAGCGGAAAGAGGTTAGATAGTTGTGAATGTGTTCAAGATAGAAACCGCCGTTCAGGGCTCACAACTTGGAACAAAGTTAGATTGAATGTTACCAACCTACGAATTGACAGTAAGATAATAATTATGCCGAACAATTGGAAATGTTTTATGAAAGTGGGTTTCAAAGTTACAATATTTTTTATTTCAGCCGATGATTTCACTTTTGCGAAATCCACCGGTGATTTAATACCCTTTGGTACCTCTGGAGACTGCTACAGTAGTTCTACTAACTGCCCTCAGGGGAGATTCAGTATTGACTTCAGGCGAACAACTTTTGCAGTAAACTCATTTACTACATGGGTCAGCCAAGGTCATAAGCCAACAATGCAAATAACTAAAGCCAACGTAAGACATTTTAACTGATATACAAACAGCCATGCAAATATGTAAAAAATGCCAATCAAGTTTGTGCGAAAACTCCAGTCAACATTTTGTTTTAATAATCCAGGAAAACCAAAAAGTGGATGGGAAATGTGGAGGTTACTGCGGAACCTGCAGTCCAAACCGACTTACTGGATTGAAACTGGAAATCGTCCTACAGAGCCTACATGCATAAGCATAATTGCCATTTTATAAACTGCCATACCATTTCTTATATATTGTAGATTGTAGTTTTACAGGATTTGAGAGTCCGTAATTAGCTTTCATCCGAACAACTGCCTTGAGACCTGCCATTATGAAATCTTACATGATATGGAACGTTTTGCCATTTTTTCATGTGCCTTTATCAGTGTAACAGTATTTACTTGAGATTTTTAAACTGTACTTAAAATGCAATTACTAGTATAAATTTAAGCTTGATAGAGCTTTAAAAACACTTGAGAGTGAATGGTTACACCTCTAAGAGTGCTAATAATGACCGTTGCAGCTATTTAAAGTTTTAAAAGCTAGTCAAACATACTGTTAGACACCGAAAAAGTATTCTTCGCTTATTACGCGGGTCATATTGTTAAATATTGTTTTTGTTGTAAATTGTAATACCACCGAGATACTTATATGTCGTGCAATTTTTAAAATACTCATGATTTGTATAGCCTGAGGCTTTTTACTTGTTTTTTGTAACTTTTTAATGGTAATTCAAGAAATTAAGTTTTAAACAAAACATCGGCTCGTTTGTGCGTGGATTTTTTTAAAAACATATGGGCAATAAAAGCATAACTGACAATTTTTAGAAATATTTGGAACAATTAGCTATTGTTAGCCTATTCGACTTTCATAAAAGTAGAGTACTACGGTAGAGTAGTAATACTATAACGGAAACTTTCACCTACAGGAAAATATACATTTGTCTTATCTTACTTCGAATATTTTCTAGTGTTGCGAAGAGCTTTGTGGCCTTCTTGGACTTTTGCAGGAGTTGTAGGTTTTTAGAGGACTGCTACGATTCTTGAAAAACTTGGGCGAAGCAGAAGAAGAATTTTCAATTTCCATATCCATGTCCTACCATCAAATAAACTTAAAGTTAAAAACCGAACTATATCATGTTTTACCTACGTATGCCATTGGGTTTCTAGTTTTTTACCTTTTCACCAACTGATTTATTAATGGCACTATCAGTTTTAAGGTCTGTCGGAGTCATTCTTAGTTTTTTTGATACTGGTTGAGGATCCACAACTTTCATCTAGCATTAAAAACATTACGTAGAATGCAAGATTTTGGAAATACAAATAATGTCATCATAAATCAATTAAAAAATTACTTTATCCGAAAGAATATTCTCCCTTTGCATCCCAATCTCATCCGAATCGGAGTCTGAGCTAGAAATTGTGACTGTGGTTTTATATTTCCTAATATCCACTTTGTCATTAAATTGTACCATCCTGTGACCCCTTTCCGATGAACTTCGTTTTAATATTCCGGGAACGTTAGTGATTTCGGTTGCAATTGGTCTTCTTGCAGAAGAGGGGAGTTGAAATGAGGGACGGCGAGATTTCCGTTTTTCAGACTCGCTCATCTTGTTGTTCAGGTCTTGTAAATGTTGTGTCAATTCATTTTTCTGCAATCCTAAGCTCTCTATTTCGGATTGAAGTCCCACTACTCTCTGTTGTAGCTCCATTTTTTCGGCAAGAGCTTGGTTGTTTTTGTCTTCCAAATCCTGCACAAGCCATTAGAATAAGTAATTTATGATGTTTGAAATAACCTAGATATTTAATTTAATATCCATATATAAATTGGGCTCACTCTCTCATAGTTGCATTTCATTTCAACAGTACGAGTTTCGGATTCGCAAATAATGTCCTTCAAGATTTGTATTTCGCTGCTCATCTGCGATTGCAGGCACGATATCTCGGATTGTCGTGCAAGAAGTTCTTGCTGAAGTTCCATTTTTTCAGTGGATGCTTCAATTATTTGGGCTTCCAAAGTCTGTATGATTTCAAAACAAAAATGTTATCGTGGTAAATTCATTTGATTTAATATATAGCTTGGTACAGGATTTTAGTCAATAGTTGACACTAATGTAAATTGGGATTAATCACACCTGTTTATACTTGGTGTTGTTATCTTCATTTGACGTTTCAAGGTCCCCGATTTTTGCATTCAGGTCTTGTAATCGGTAAGTTAGATCCCTGATGTCAGAGTTCAAGCCTCCAATGTCCGACTTAGATTGTACAAGTTCTTGCTGTAGTGCCATCTTTTCATTCAAAGCTTGATTGATTTGTTCTTCAAATGCCTAAGGTACACGCGGAATAAACATTATCAATCAACAATTTAAAATCATTAGTAAACTTACTGGTTTCACCGTACGATAAAGGCTAATCATAATCCCAACTGATAACTCAGTTACAATGCTTACGATTTTTAAATTCTCCGTGTTTTCTTTATTTTTATTTTCTGCACTGATGTGCTTGTCTTCCAACTGTTGTAGGTTGTTGGTCAGCTCAGTCATTTGAGAAGTTAAACAATCAAAGCGAGATTGCCGTTCTGCAAGATCGTTCAGCAAGTGCGTCTTTTCATTCATCGCCTGGTTTAATTGTTGAAGAACCTTTGCAAAATAATGAAAATTCACTGTAAATTGTACTGATTAGTAATCGAATATAAAAATATCTTCATTGAAACCCACTTACCATGTCATATTTGTTACTAACTTCTTCATTTCGTTTTTCCAAATCGCACATTTCGGATGTTAAGCAATCAATGCGAGATTGGCGTTCTGCAAGGTCGTTCTGCATTTGTGCTTTTTCAGTATTGACCTGTTCCACTTGTTGGAGAACCTTAACAGAATAATAAAATAAGCTTGATTCAAAATGTATATGTAATTATTATACTTTTGTTACATTATCAAAATATCAACACAGAAATAGAAATACAACGTACCATGCCATATTTCGCATTAACTTCTTCATTCTGCTTTTCGGATTCACAAATATTATCCTTCAAGATTTGTATTTTGTTGCTCATCTCCAATTGGAGGCATGTTATCTCGGATTGCCGTGTAAGAAGTTCTTGCTGAAGTTCCATTTTTACTGTAGATGCTTCCATTGTTTGGGCTTCTAAGGTCTAAAAGTACAATTTCGAAAATACATTTTTTAAACCAATACAAATTGAATCAATTATTCATTATTGACCACATCCATAAAAAATTATATCCTGAAAAAGGTAATGATTTGTTCAGTTTAGTGATCATATGCTTACAAGAAATCATCCGTTCCACACGTACATATTCAAATCAACAAGGTTATGGTGGTAAATTCATTTGATTTAATATATAGCTTGGTACAGGATTTTAAAGACAATAGTTTACACTAATGTAAATTGGGATTAATCACACCTGTTTATACTTGGTGTTGCTATCTTCATTTAACTTTTCAAGGTCCCCGATTTTTGCTTTCAGGTCTTGCAATCGGCGAGTTAGATCGCTGATTTCAGAGTTCAAGCCTCCAATGTCCGACCTAGATTGTACAAGTTCTTGCTGTAGTGCCATCTTTTCATTCAAAGCTTGATTGATTTGTTCTTCAAATGCCTAAGGTACACGCGGAATAAACATTATCAATCAACAATTTAAAATCATTAGTAAACTTACTGGTTTCACCGTACGATAAAGGCTAATCCCAACTGATAACTCAGTTACAATGCTTACGATTTTTAAATTCTCCGCGTTTTCTTTATTTTTATTTTCTGCACTGATGTGCTTGTCTTCCAACTGTTGTAGGTTGTTGGTCAGCTCAGTCATTTGAGAAGTTAAACAATCAAAGCGAGATTGCCGTTCTGCAAGATCGTTCAGCAAGTGCGTCTTTTCATTCATCGCCTGGTTTAATTGTTGAAGAACCTTTGCAAAATAATGAAATTAATTCATTGTAAATTGTACTGATTAGTTTTCGAAATATTCGAATATGAAAATATCTGCATTGAAACCCACTTACCATGTCATATTTGTTACTAACTTCTTCATTTCTCTTTTCCGATTCTGTTAAATGGAGAGTTTCGTTTTGCAAGGAACGCTTCAGCTCGTCAATCCAATCATATAGTTGCAATTGTCGAATCTTCAGGCTATCAATAAACTCTCCTACAGCGACATAACGCTCAAGAATTTCTCTCTCGACACATTCAAATTCCCCAATCGTCCTCGACAGCAATTCTTGTTTCATCGTTGCAGCAGCAACACTTATGGAATTTCAAAAGTACACTGATAATATAATGACTATATTTTTAAATTATTTAAAATAATTAAAACAACTTAAACTAACGTTGCGTCAACAGCACAGCGAGCTGTCTGATCTTCTTCGTGCGTGACCTCAAGTTTCTCATTTTCGGTTAGAAGAGTTTGGATAACTCTGTTGTTCTGCTGGAGTGCTTGCTCGGATGACTCAAGTTTTTTCTGAAGACTATTGATAGTTTCTCTGTATTGTAGTTTTTCTCGACTGAAATTCCGAACTGTCGTTTCGAGATTGGCATATGCCGAATCAAATGTTTGTCGTGGAGTGGATCCTGAACCATTTTCCATGACCGGATGGCGTAGAAGGCTTAAAGTACAGTTATAAATTGGTCTTAAAACAAAACTTGCTGATGTTTCGATTTGTGTGCCCTTAATTAGCAGTATTAGCACCCCATCATGATATGCGCCCCTGTACATTTGTCCCCTTCCATTTGCACTTGCCATGCCAATGATGTGGGGCAATCAGCCGAATACAGTTGACAGTGATAAGATACAGACACAGAGATACATGCATGTAGAAAAGATGAGATCGGTAACCAAATCTACCCACAACAAGAGGGACACTCGCAGTGTCTTAGATACATATTTACAGTGCATCTAATCTAAAGAGGGAACTCTGGAACTGGAACTCTCCACTGGAGCTACCAAAATTTTCAATTTTTTTTAGTACCATCGTTTTCTCCATTTCACGACGATTCGAATGGTATATACCATAATGCTCAACACATTCGAAAAAGCCGAGTAAATTGATAATGAAGTGAGCGCGCGAAGTGAAAACGCTGGATCACGAGCTATACTATTTTATTGATCCTCCAACGTTAACGTCCTATCTACGGTTTGGATCATGTCGCATCTAAATACATAGACTTTCTCTTTCTTTCCTCCTTTTTCGCTTCTCCTAATTCATAATTATAAAGCGCCCGGCCGGTCCCTAGTTCATAGTTCCCTAAATGTCATTTGCTCGAACTTACCCCTCGATTTTCTTGGCTTTTTCAAATGCGTTGAGTCAGCATTATGGTGTATACCATTCGAATCGTCGTGAAATTGAGAAAACGATGGTACTAAAAAAAATTGAAAATTTTGGTAGCTCCAGTGGAGGAAAAGAACAATGAATGGCAAAAGTCAAAAGTGCAGAGTGAAAGTACAAAAACGCGAAACGCGCAACCAACTGTAGGATGAAGGATCAAATGTGAAATTATTGAAGTTCTACATTAAAGATCAACTGCAAACTGATGAGCGACACATTTGGTCCGGTTCTGCTTGATGGGCCCAAAAAAAATATTTCTAAGTCCTTTTGGAAAAATGTCACCAAAAAATTTTCTTTTGCTTAATCGATAGGTCGTGAAAAACCAAACAACTTTTTACTCTATCATTTTGACCTTAAAGGTCGATTAAGGTCATTATTGTCAAAAGGGTCATTAGAATTAAAATTTCAAAAGCACTCCAAACGTCACCAAACTTTACAAATATAGCCTACATGACCTCTCGAGCAGTCATGGTTAATTTCTACCAGGTCAAGGCAGGTCAGTGACCTTCGATTGTTTTGTTTTTTAAAATTCCACAGCATTACAGCCATGTTACAGGTTTGCTTCTTTAAAGTTAGGTTAGGTTAGGTTAGGTTAGGTTACTTGACCAGTCAGAAAAGAAATACATGAATCTAAAAATCATACACTGCGTGGTTTTAATTTTTAAATTCACACTGTCCACTTTTTCATCAGTTTGGAAGAGTAACCTAACCTAACTTTAAAGAAGATAACCTGTAATTGTGAATTGATTGAATTTCAAAATGAAAGGTCACTGTTACTGACCTTAAAACGCAATCTGACAAAAAATGACCATCAATGTAGTGCCCGGGAGGTTACAAGAGGTCGATTACACGAAAGAATTTTTTTTTGAGATTTTTGCAATTTCTGACCTTTGTTGACCGTTAAGGTCAAAATAAACGAGGAAAAAGTTTTTTTATTTTTTATTATCTATTGATTAAGCAAAAGAAAATTTTTTTGTGACATTTTCCCAAAAGGACTTAGAAATATTTTTTTTGGGCCCATCAAGCAGAACCTGACCACACAAAGAAAATCTTCCAATTAATTAATGTTCAATTACAAATTAGTGAACTTACCCTTTTCACCTTCAACTTGAAGCTTCTATTTACAGGCTTTAAATTTGAAATTCAAAATTTCTAGTTCCTCAGACGCAGACAAAGACAGGCTCGACTCGAGGTTTGGTGAAGTGATGGAAAGGTTGAAAAGTAGTGAACAAAGTCTAAATGTGAAATTACAATTGAAATTGTAAATGCAAACTATGCAAATGTCAATATTATTGAATATTTTGTCAATAATGTCAATGTGTAATTAATATAAAGAGAAAAATGTGAAAAAATATATGAAAACTGAAAATAAATACAAATTCGTGTAGGTAGGAAACTTGTGGGAAAAGGAAAAGGACGCTTCCGGATCTCTGCCCTTTCTCTCTGAACTGAAAATCGTGATTGACGGAAAGAAAGCAGAAGCGAGAAGCAGAGAAAATTTTCTCCAGAAATTCTAACGAGGGCAGCATTTAGACTCTCTTCCCTGACCTTCCTTCCCGCCACCCGCACTCCTTCGTATTAACTAGCATTTCCTTTAATGGCGGACAAGCGGCATATACTTTCTCTGGAAGCTTCCATTTTTCATTTCATAAGATTAATGTGTAAACTGAAACAACAATTAGTCATTGTTCACTCCCCCTTAATTCACAATTTATCTTTATTCTTGTCATTTCTTTTCGTTGCATATTTACTCCGTATCTCGATAAAAAAATGTATTACAAATTAAAACATAGGAAGATGATTGTACAAAACGGTTGAAAAGGTTATTGAACAATTAAAAATCGTGATACATACTCTTGTTATTCCAAGTTTAGCAGATATCAGTCACAGGTTCAACAAAATTCCAATTGGCTCAGCTTATCGTCTTCATAATACATTTAAAATTCACCTAAACGAGAGTAATTACATTAGGTTGGGTTATTTACAACTGTTTTGACTGTCTAGAAATGCAAAGACTTCAGCAACGTTGGGACGGTCACTGGCGTGCTTGATGTATTTCCAGACGGCATTTCCTTCACGATCGAATATGATATCGCCTCCTTCTTGAAGTGGATCATCTCCTTCATAATGCTTGTCTCCCGTGGGCTTGGGTGTTGTTTTCATGATGAAGTTTTCGACGTATGCGAAGACAGCATCCAGTTGACAAACCTTACATTTTGCATTAAAAAATGCAGATTTAAATCAGAGATGTTGTAATTAATTCTCTGATTTAAGTATAGTTTAATTTAAGTTTATGTTATTAATAGCTGTATTTTTTAAAGCTCGAATAGTTTAGTTAAATCATCACCTTCGAAATTGATCTATTCATTCCAAATTCTCGATAGGAAATTCTTTTTGAATCAATGTAGACTGGGAAGCTGTACATTACATCCGCCATCCATTCGTTTATAGAATTGACACTATTGTACCCCACAACAACCACCTGGCAATCGGATTCTGTCAATTTGTCCTGGAGAACCGTACAAAATTGTAATTATGTTAATTTGTTAATTAGGGAACATTTGATTATTATACGACGAGGTTATCATTATGCATGTTTTGTCGGTGTTTTATTTTTACCTTAACAGATTCCAGCAATGCCAAATGATGGCATCACGGAAGTCAGGAAAGTTTTCTCATGTAAACGGCCCAGATCCACTTGTTAGTGGAACTTCGGCAGAGTTCTTTTAAAGATTGGTTATGTACTTGTTGATCTTTGAGTAGTAGCAGTTCGTCTTCCTTTACTGCTGTCGTAGACGTTGAGCACACATTATGTTTGTTATCAAGTTCTTCGATAAACCGGTCCCATTCGACAGTTGCATTGAAGTATGCATTAGCTTCATCACGGATGCTTTCAGATTTTGTTTGTCTCTGTCTTAAAAAGTTCATGGAAAGTTGCTTGGTCAGCACAGTTTAGGCTTGTAAGAAGGCTGGTACACAAACTGTAAGTTCGGTACATGTGCGATTCCATATGAGACTGAATTATGCAGCTAATGCCATTTTGACGGACAATTTCTTGAATTTCTTCAATCAACAATTTAATTGATAAATTAAAACTCGAAAGAGCATTAAAAATCTCTTGATCTTCCGTATGATATTGGGTGTTGTCCATTTTTAAATAATAATTAAATACAGAATCAACCCTCTAAAACCGACAAGGAAAAACTGTGATTCTTCTCGAGCAATACTGCCACAGCTTTATAGTTTTTCAGCTAATCTTCATTTTTTCTCATTTGACGATCTAATCTAATCCTCTTTTTTGCCATAAAAGTAAAAAATAGATAATGGGGTTTTGCAACGCGAGAGCAAATGTAGTTACTGATGCATATGAACACGTTAGTCAAATTAAGTTATGTTTATTAATGACATATTATATGAACAGATCCCACAGTGGTCAGGCGGTTCCAGTCAGACATTGTAGTCAGGGTCAGGAGGATTTTACAAGGTTATACGATAGACGCACGAAAAGATAATGCATATCAAAATGTAATGATAACCACGTTACATTCCTGATTCTCATACCCTATGCTCTTTTTTAAAGCTAGGTGTTTGTATTGTGCAGACCGGTTTGGTTTGTGACAGTTTTGGTTAGGCAACTTCCAATTCCATGTAACAGCAACCTTGACAAAGATAGAAATATTAAATTCGAACAGTGAAAAGATAAGCTTAATTATAGCATCCTCTTCACCCGTGATTTTAAATAAATTGTCATAAAATCATTATTGTCGTTGTCGTAGGCCAGAACTTTTGTGACTTAATTAGTTCATTGTCTGAGTTCTACTCAAAGAGAGTGGTTTTGAAGAGAATCTTCCTAAAAACAACCAGAGCTAGAGTGAACATTCAAAGCATCAATAAGTTCAATAAAAATATTGGTGAGTGAAGTTATTGCAAAAAGTGAATTTAATATAAAATTTAATCTTGATAACCTACTAATTTGTTTTTACACTACTATGTTCTATATATAGCTATTATTTTACTATAGATATCCATCACAAAGAAAAAGCGATACAATGATTCTACTTATGCTTACACTGATTTTGGCATCAATTGTTGGTGGGTTGGTTTGGCTTTACCTGACATGCATTGAACCTTACGTTGGAAAAGAAAAACGACAAAAGTAACAGTCAATACCTTGAATTTTGCATCTGATCTATTTATAATATACTATTATGTTTACGCTCAAGGTATTTTGCTGCATATCTGCAAGAAGTTGGAAAGTTGCACAATGAAAAGCTTCAAGACCTGAAAAAAGAACTATTCAAAGGTTTGCAGAACAGCGGAAGTCCCAGGAAGGATAAGAAGCTACGGATTTTGGAAATCGGAGCCGGCTCAGGTATTATTACGACTAAGGATCGTTTTGAGACATTAAATGTCATGAACGAAATGGACTTATTGACATGTTTTCAGGAACAAATTTGGAATTTTATCCTTCCAACTGTACGGTTGTTGCCGTCGATCCCAATCCCTATTCAAAAGTAAACTTTTTAGAGAAGCTCAAAAAGGTTAACATTTTAATGTTTGCGAACTTTTGCTTAAGTAAATCCTGAAAACCAATGTTGTCTTCCCGTTTGAAGGGCAATTTTACAACACGTTTCTATTTCCATTTAATAGTATCCTGGAATTCGATTAGAAAAATTTGTCGAGGGAATAGCTGATGACATGAGCGAATTAGAACCCGAGAGTTTCGACGCCGCTATTTCTACCTTGGTTATGTGCAATGTCAACAGTGTCAAGAAAGCCAATCAAGAGATTTTCAGACTTCTTGCACCCGTACTTAAACCTAAGCAACACTTTATAATTCAAATGCCTGAAACAAACTGATTTTGCACATTAATTCTGATGTGTTATGAATCTGATTACAGGGAGGAAAATTTTTCTACGTTGAGCATATTTTGGATAAAAGCGGAACACTGTTGAACTATATTCAGAGAATTTTGGACTTCTTCAAAATCTGGAATTTCTTTTATGATGGATGTTCCATCAGCCGACAGTCAGACGTTGAGGTTACAAAAACCGGCTTTTCAAAAGTAGAACAGAAATTGTTCTACATTGACACTAGCGGTAGTTGGGTGTGGAGAATGATTCGACATCATGTTTCTGGAGTCGCTACAAAATAAAAAGGATTGGTACCTTTTTAGACTCGAAATCGTTTCCAATATTGACTTCCCACAACTTTGACTATTAAAATTTTCCCAATTTGCTCACAACGTAGTGACAATCTGACAATATTTAAATGTGCTGAAGATAAAAATAAAAAAGGGCTAAGGATGACAATTATGTACAATGAATTTCAAACTCTTCAGCACCGTATTCCGCATTCTCAAAAAATTAAATTACAGATTCGTCTGCTTTTCTTTCGCTCATATTGGTAGATACAAAAGTAAAAATCCTAAAAAACAAATTTGGTGTGGTAGGCACGGTAGGCTTCTATTTCGAATGTGCATTTATCAATGGAGGGTTTCTAATACGAGACTTGGTAATTTATTGTATTAACGTCAACTAGCAACTACTGGTAGGCATACAAGCTGTGAATCTGTACTTGATTAACATAATCTGGTCATGTATTTTGTATGTGACTCGGAATTACAATAATATATGTACTACAAAATTCAATCTTATATGGTACATTCAAGTTTAATTCACGATATAAATAAAATGCAACAATAGGATTTGAATTTTTCGAGTAATTTTACAAAATATTATTGGATGATCATCATCCATTCATTCATGATTCAGCAGATTAATTTTTTACTTAAAATTTTGAAATAGAAGGTCTATTTAATTTTCAATCCATTTATTATGTTAAATGGAATGTGGACACCTAAGAAATTTATGATGGCTTGTCGGAATTCTATGTACCCTCTATGTACCTTCTACTTTCTTTTAGTCTCGGTCATTATACCTCATTACAGTCATTAAACATTCCCCAGAAGAAAGTCCTTCATATAGGGCACGGGAATGCATAAAGAGCAAATAGTTTTGGGAGTGTAGTAGTATAACAAATTTATTATCATGGGAAGTTTTCCACCATGGGAAATGAAATTAGGACTAATTCAATTCTTCATCAAAGTTTGGTTTGTAAAGTTTGGATATTTTAATCGACGAGATGATGAAAATAAATGACCAGAATATAATATCAAAAACTGAAGCAAATTGCCTACTGTATAACGATTACTCATTAATGGGTCGCATGAAATTTATTCGAAAAATAAAGTAAGAAACCAATGATAGTTTAACGATTTTAACTTAATCATATAAGTATATTTTTATAGTAACATTTAATTCGCATAGGTGATAAAAATATTACTTGGTAGCCGTTAATGTTTTTTCGGCAAACATTTCTTCCATCTCATTTTCATCCACATCGTTCGATAAAATCTGGTTCGGTATTTTGCAATATCTATCGACTGTCAAAAAAAAAGTTTGATTTTTTTTTCTAGGAAAATAGGAGAACAGAATTGCAAATCCCACTATATTAGATTGTTTAAAAGAATAATCCTGATGTGTATTGGGCTTCTGTATAAGAAGAAGTATATATATAGTAGTTTAGTTTGCTATCGCTAGCTTCAACATCTTATTTTAGTTTGTATATTATATCAGCATTGACATATATTATTTCATTTGAAATCCTAAAAATATATTTTTGCTACAACCGATATTCAACTGATCCCGATCTGATTAGTCATCACTCATCAAGTATGGAAGAAGAGAACCTCACACTAACGTATCTAAAGTGTTCATCAATAGCATCTCGCATGATAAATTGGTACTGGTACTGGTAATTTCCTGTTCGGGATGACACACGTAGTCCTTAAAATGTGCACTTTGCAAGCAAATTGTGAATTGATAGAATGACCATGAGTAACTGTATCATTAAGACATGCTTAATCCCATAAAAACATGTTATTAACTCGTTACTCGCCAACTGGAAGTATGAGCAATCAACAGGAAAGCATGACAGAGTGACACGACATTTTTCATTTTGCTGAAATGAGGTCTTACACTGACATTGAACCTTTTGTACCTCTTTTTGCTAGATCAATCAACATCCGTCGTAATTTAAATTTTTAGGACTGTTCTGCATAATATATACTAACAAACTGCATATTCATGATACATCTACAGACCAATAAAATAACGTACACTACAATGGTATCTTACCAATAGGTGAGTAGTACTAGAAATAATCTACGCGTGTAATTCCATCGATGAGTCATTTTGTTTAGTAATGAGATGAGCAACAGAAAAATCCACCCTAACTACTTTTTGGCATACAAAACAAGGATTTAACTCCCCCATTCATTCTTTATGGGCGAATACTAGTAAATCTTTAAAAAACATATTATACAACGGAATACCATCACTGGCAAACACTAAATAGCTTCAGCCATTGTATTTGTAGTTGATTTTAAAAAACTGTTAACGTAAATCCCTAGTAATAACCCCGGAATAAGTCCCCACTGTTTCCATCCTTTCAATGCTAAACATTCTCATCCTTAAAAATGGCCAAACAATAACTGTCCCGGGGAGCTTATTTCGGGATTTATGGTATAAACAACTTCACAGACAACACAACATACATACGTGTTTATGTTATGTGACCTCATAGAGAAATAAAAATCCGCCTTATAGAGCGTTATGGTGAGTTCTATCCAAAAGGTTTGAGAACTACATGCTTTTGCTTATCTCATTCTTCTGATGCAAATCCTGTTGGGCATCCAATCTCCCTACGTGTAGGACGGTTGATGTTGATGAGCTATTCCTATATATAATGATAATGCCGGTTTAAGGAAATCTGGATGCTATATATCAATCTAGGATACTAGAAGCAATTCCTGTTAATCCAATATCTCGTAGGTTCTTCTTCCAGAAGTTATCAAACTAGGAACTTCACTCGATCTGACAACAAATATTTCCAACCCAAAATCATTAGTTCTGCCTTAAAAGAAGTTTCGACGTGTCTCTTCTTCCTTTGAAGCCGATTTACTACTTCATACTTGGGTACCACCGGTGAGTCCTTTTACTGGAGTTTGTTCAATCGTAGTTTGGAAATTTGGCATTTTTCCAATTCTGAATTCCTCAGAAGGAGAGTCTAAATCTCAGCTGCAATTTTATTTAATTCTGCTACATTGAATCTAATTCATAGCCTGTGAAGATCTTCTTCTCTCAATCCGCGAGTCTGTGTGAAAAAGCCATCATCTCAAACAGAAGAAACGAAATCTTCCCAAAATGTCTGGTAAGAAAGAACCAAGAATTCGTTTCCTTTTTGATTTCAGCATTATTATTATACCTCCAAACTTTAGAAGTCCCGTATCCCCGTATCACTGAAAACAGAGTCGACTAATAGTTTGGGCAAAATTTTTGTCAGATCATTTACCTCACCCTTCTGCATTACTTCGTTCTTGGATATAACGACTTAAATTAATTTCAAGGTTTATGGTACATTACCCTCACAGCTTCTACATCATTATAAACCTGGAAATGGCCAAAGTTATATTTAGATAGCGTTCAAATATTGGAAAAGTTTCCTCAAAAAGATCCACTATGGATTATTGAAATGTCATAGGGACTTTCAACGACAACCTTAATAAACTTAAAGGAGGGCCCAAATGCATATTTCTGTATCGCCTAATCGACAAAATAAAACTAGTATAGCTCCAAAAACCATTTAAGAAAATGCTCATTTAATGGGAGTTTTTGGTAATTTCAAATTTCAAATTAGTTATGCGGATTTCAGTCAACAAGAATAGATAATACACTTTAAAGTCGGCAGTGAATTTTTATTGCGGTTGTTTGTTAGAGATGAAAATAGTCATAAAACTCATCCATAACGAAGAGGTGTGGTGTCGTAGGTTTGAGTTCTCTTTGAGCGTTAGTTCCACCTAAGTCTAACCCGTAACTCGCCTCTGGCATGGTATGAAACTTGAACTTCAAAAGGTCAATGCTTGTACCGTATGCAGAATTTAAAGATAGCACAAGATTCTTCAAAACTGTGTGGTATTTACATGTTCATTAGACAGATAGGAATTGAAGGTTTTCTAACGATGAAAAAAGCTGCCAATGAGTTTGAGCTGTTGCAATTTTTAAGACATATATACTGCAACAAGATATCGATCCTTCCCACAAAATTATTTATATAAAAAATCGATCATTTATTTTTTGTTGGATGCAGTCAATTTGCATCGTGCATCCATATGTTTTATCTCATTTCTCCTAATTGTTTACTCCGTGCCCGGTCGTTTATCCGTTCCGTATTTATACATGAAGTTCATTGTCATCTCATTCCATTTTCGGAGTTTGCTCGCCTTTGCAATTTGCAAACGATTTCTTCGATTCATTTCTAAAAATGCATATTTCATATATGGTAAATACTAGGCACTGATGCATTTTCTGGTGAGTAGGTGTTGGAGGATAATTGCTGACATGTACATTACAAAATGCACAGAATAAAATAAATAAATGCTGGTTTTATATTTTCGAATAATGCAGGCCGTAATGCACATGGCGTTACGGTTGTGGTGAGAGAATCGCGGCTGCAGTTGTTATTTTTAATGTCACATCTGTTGCATTCCTTTGTAACATTAAAAACCAATAAATTAACATAAAACAGAATTAGTAATTGGAGCATTTGGCAGTTAAGGAATACATATATGAATTTCGTTCCACTAAACCCATTTACAATCATCGATAGTTTATTAGCCACGTCACCCTATGATCAAGTACCAAGATTCCTATAATTGTGTGGATTACATATGCAATCATCATTTTCATCAACGCTATTCTATCCACAATCAGATGAAATGATTCAAGATGATTGTTTTTCTCAATAGTAATCATTTCGAACCTTCCATACACTTTTGCTATATTATATCCTAAATGAATGAAGGGAATTATATGCATACAATACACGGTTAGGATCTTTTATTATGCGCTCGTTCGTTTATACAAAGGATATTTTCGGTTCAAATGATATAGCAACTCCAATTCCAACGTAACCAATAGCTCTCAAACTCTCAAGATCCATTTGTTGAATCAAAATCAGTGTGGATCAGCATGGCTGAAGTTGATTCTCTCGAGTCTCGATATCGAGTTCTTGAGTATAATGGTACCACTTTCCTCATTTCATCAGGGTCGTAGAAAAGTGGTAGAATAATTCAAAAAGTCAGGTTTTACTCCATTTTCTACAGACTTTAGACACATTGTTATTACATTATAATAGGGTTCCCAATGGCATAAATCGGGTATCTTTTACATTCCATTTCTAGACTGACGACTCGTGGGTAAAATAGCAAACTTAACCCTAATGCCAATTTTCAGGGAAAATACCATTTCAATTCCCAACTTCGCCATCAGACTGGTATTCTAAAAAATAAGTTTCCATTTCCTCTTCATATCCGCTTAGAGTGTTCAGCTCATTGAAGCAAAAAGGCCAAGCTGGAACTGAGAGACTTTTGTCCCACAACAACTGCACCACAACAAGAATAAGTTGCAAAAAAATTCCATCCAGTCTCACTTCTTTGCAAATTCTGCAAGAGGCTTTGGATTTGATTGGCAGCTTTGAAATAGGCTTATAAGCACTTGCGAATCCCTATATATATGTAATGCAAAGGGTTGAGAGATGACTTTGAAAAATGTCCTTGCTCAGTTATGTGTGACTTGATATTCCTATTTTGTGACATTGTTTGGCTTATTTTTTTCCCACGCAGGAACCGTGTATACTGAAGATAAGCTGGAGTACACTTTCTTCCCCGTAACGAAGCAAAGAATAGACCTCTCCATAAAATGTGGCCACGATGCCCACATTGCCTTATCCACGGAGGCAGGGGATGCTCTGCCACTTGTGGAAATCTTTCTGGGTGGATGGGAGAACTCTAAGTCTGCGATCCGATTTAATAAAGAGAAGCCAGACAAATCCGAAGCTTCAACACCTTCAATGTTCTCTCCCGATGAGGTGAAGAATATCGTCGTAGATTGGACTTCCGACGGAGCAATCTCGGTATGGATGCAGAATGCTACCGAACCTTTCCTCGCGTGGAAAAATGATACTCCCTTCACAATCAAATACTTCGGAATTCGAACGTCCTGGGGTGCGACGGGAGATTGGAAAATTGATGGTATGCCTAGTCAGTCTTTTTACATTTGCAGAGACTTCAACAAAATCAGCCGTAATTCATCCGCTCATTTCTCAGTGACAGAAAACATGTTACCATCCAAGGATTACTTTCCCTGTAATTGGTAGGGTCGAGTCAAGCCCAGAAATCTGTCTAAAAGAAGACAAGCCCTTTAAATAATAATATTGTCGGGAAATCCTGAAACCCCCTGCACTAGTCTGACATTCAAACTGACAGGGGCTTGTTGGTTGTGTTTAGGATTTTATTAGTAAGTTCCACGTACGGCTCGGTAAAAGGAGCGTTTAGACTTTCAGGGAATTGAAGCCCTTAATTTGAAAAGTTTTCCTTTTTATTTTCTTTACATTTGCATACACACTGTTTTCTAAACTTTTTCGATTACATTGAGTTGATGGTATCAACTAAAGTACAATGCACGTATAATTAAGCAAGTCAACAACGCAATGATGTAAATTTCCAAGAGTTTTTTTAAGCTGAATGAAATGGTTGAAAAAAGGCTTTATTTAAAAGCCAAATAGAGAATGAAATGCAAATACATTCAATTACTCTTTTACCATATTATGACGAGGGACTACTGTAGAAATTGTAGAAAAGCTCCTTTCTCTTGAAGTTGAAGAGCTTCAACTCGACGTTACTCATTGTTATTAGCGTCGGGATTAAGTATGTCTACAGACTAATCAGTTTATATCTGAGTTTAAAATTAGCATGACATAAAATCACTTAGAACATAGTAGGTATTCATGGAACAATAGAGAGGAATTTCGGGCCGACGCGACTTCACGAAGATCACGATACGATCGAGACTTGCATACAAATTTGTTCAGTGGAATTATGCACACAGGGAGTTACGAGACTGAAGAGTCACAGCCCAAGAGACAACCCTCCGACTCCAGACAGCTCATTATTGTGATGGAAATTAAATTACTGAATATTCCCGTCATTTTTGTCTTCAGAATATGTTCATTAGCATAAATGATCCTCGAATACTCGGCGCAAAAAGAACCGAAGAAGAATTTACGAAAGTTTAGATCTGACAACATTATATTCGGCGATAAAATGGGCACGAATGCGTTAGGATTTCAATCAATGATTGTTATATGCCGATTGGATAATAATGCCATTATTGAAACCATCCCATGCTAGCAATGAAAATTACAGTTTTTATATTTTAAGACTTGAAAGAAGTTCAAACGGAGGATAGCATGGAATACAAGTGGTTCCCAGTTCACGGAGCTCAAATCGATTTCGAAGTTAAAGCCAAGAATGATGCCCACTTGGCCTTTACGGCCGGACCGGCAGATGCAACACCTTTGTACGAGATCTTCCTCGGTGGATGGAATAATTCGAAATGTGCTTTACGACTCAATAAAGAAAAGCCTGACGTTTCCATTACAGATATCGAGGGAGCTGTCAATGGTGACGAGTTCAAGAAGTTTTGGGTGAAGTTGAGCTACCTTGCTGTCCAAGTAAGTTCCATTTCTGCTGGTTCAACAAATTCAGGCATTTTTTTACGTACCCTCTTTGGCAGATTTTTAATTACCCAATCAAAGTAGTTTATTACTCTACGTTGTTTTCGACAGTTTGACACGTTGCAGTCCGTTTTTATTTCAATTACTGGGCCAGGAAACAAATATTTGTTCAGCTTCTCAGAGTAGAGCACATTTTGGTTTAGCTGGTTATAAATGCATAAAATCCATAAAACCTTCATCGCTATAAATTATAGCTTGTCGTTCTAATATGTGTCCGAAAAAATACTAACAACGTATGGTTTTAACTTCACGGCGTAATTAATACTGTCAAACAATTACCACATAATGCAATGTTGTTATTTTTATTCGTTTCAGGTTGGCCATGATGGAGAAGCTGCGCCTTTCTTGGCTTGGTCAAACCCAGAGCCATTCCTTGTAACTCATTTCGGCATCAGAACATCCTATGGGTCGGACGGTCATTGGCGAATCGTCGGTACGTGCATCAGGTTTTGAAACGTTATTTTTATGCATTATGATTTGCTTTAACGGCAAATGTACCTCTGCAAGGCAGGAACAAAGGTGTAGTTTAATATTATGCAGTTCATCTTATGACATAATTCATGAATATTAGTGTTTTTATTACCCGTCTTTCAACACTGTTTCACTGATTATCAGACCCGACGAATCTGACTTGTGGTTATATTTTGACACGGCAATTTCTCACGAAATTCTATTATTTTGCTTTTTGCATGAAATATATTTTTACAAGATAAGCAAAAGAGATATAATCTTAGATCTTTCATCAACCCAACAGACCACATCGTAGTCGTATCATCATCAGGGGAAATGCAAATTGATCTTCGCGTGAACATACGACATGGGTTTATATGCAAAATGCAAACCATGAAAATTTATTACTGAAACTGAGCAGGCACGACAAGGTTATTTATTGAATTTGAAAAGTAACGAATCCTAACAAGGGCTTTCGTTGCCTTTATTCTGTCGTTGTTATTTTCCCCAAAATCCCTTGTCAAATCTCAAATGCGGATTCATATTCCAAGTCTTTTGAATATTATTAACCAGATTTTCATACATTTTTTACCGACGCTTCTATGTTGGAAATTGAAAACCATAGTTGTAACAGCATTTATTCTTCTCACTGTAGACTAAAAACATGCAGTTAGGGTTGTGCTTTCTATGAGAAGCACTGCGTAATCTCCTTGATTAAAACCGATGATTTCCTAATTGCGTTCCAAGAAACATAAAACAGCTCTTCTCATCACCCGAAAGAAATTTGATAGTTTTGAAAGCTATGCGAATAATTTGGCGAGCAGTATTATATTTCAATGAACGCAATTTTCCAAGTATCTATTGCAAATCTCGGAGCCTGGGTATCATGTTAATGTTAATACATTCGCAAAGCCGGCTAATTTCATTTCATCATCACTTCAACTTCAGCCTGATTTAATTTGCTGATGATGGTGAACTGGTAAATGATAAAATCTCGTTATATACGCTTACAGTATCTTTACGTTTTAGTTTACTGCAATGAATACGTACATAAATGGGGAAATGGATTACCGAGTAGCTACTACTAGAAGTTTCCAAGCACAGAGATGAAACGCAATCAATTCTAATGTAAAAACGATTGGAACATCCTGGATTACTGCGTGATAATTGGTTCTTTCTCCAAAGCGTACTATAATAGTTATATAGTGTCAGTTTAAAGAGCACTCCTAAAAACCCCTGGTCCAGAATTTAATAGCATTTTTGCTTCTTTAGAGTAGTTTTCAGCTGCCACTTATCATCACCATGAGTCGGGCTATTATATGTCATAGTTTAGGAATGTACAAATGTATCATCATGTCAGTTCCCTTCGCTAATTCAGCTCTTCCCATTGTCCTCCGCGTTATGAGGGGGAGGGAATCCAATAAAAATTCTGAAAGGAGTTAGTCATTGCCGTCGTTGTCGTTCGTTGTACTTGCAGAGCAGATCTATATAAATTATAAAGCTAAAACGGCTTGAAATACTAAACCCACAAACTAGATGCATTCATACTGGCCCGTAAAGGAGATGAATGCATCATGCATCCTATGAAGGCCTCCCCCCAACTGTGAACTGTGAAATAATCCAGAGTAGATACAGAACAACCACTCGTTGATTCTAAACTCTAATTGTGATACACAAGATGATCTATGAGTTAACAATGGATGGTCGTAGTTAGTCATCTCTTACTCACAGAAGAGACGACGGTTTGCTCATTTTTATTAACGTAAAATAACATAAAAAATAGTCTTGGGGGAAGAAGTTAGGGTTAGGGTTAGCTCCCTCGCATAAAAACGCTAGTTTACTTCCTCACGATTTACTATAGTTGAGGATGTTAGAATGAATTCTCGTCCACGTCTTCGAATTTAGGTGGAGTAAATGATATAGATAGGATGTTGGTAGACGAAAGCAGGATTATAGGGTTTGCTGGCATAAATAATTGCGATAAAACCGTAGTACGATTGTGGTCACCGGCTCAGTCTTATTATTGACACTCGAGTGTTCCTTTTCACACTTCCGTTCGTGAATTTTATTGGATCCTTCAAGGTTTAACCTTTCTGTGCATTACTATTTACAATGAGTGACGTGGAAAATACAGGTAACTTAAATAGAACATACGGTTGGAAAAATTCAATTCATTTAAATTTTCGTTAAATTCAATTATATTTTGGATTTGAACTTAACTACGTTGGTATACGGTTTAAATTTTACTGAGGCATGGAATTGTACTGCTGATTCTTCTGGTTATAACTTAAAACCGTAACGAAAACTGATACATTCATCCTTCCGTATTTCATGAGTCCATCATATAATTGCTATGAACTATCGGCTCAAAAAAAGATTGTAGATATTCAATTTTATCCACGAACTTACATAGATATTGGATACACATGCAACAGAAACCGACAAAAACCAGAAATATCGTTTCATCGGTTGTTGGTGGCATAAGTTACAAGGAAGTATCACAGATACAGAACTCGGGGATGATTTAAATTGAAAATTGTGCAGAAAGTAAATTGAATTTGTGTAGGAGTTGAGGGAACCCCAGCGGTTGCTGAGCCAGAGGCTGAGGTGCCCAAGGAGACGGAATCTAACGAAGTGACTGAAGAAGCTCCCCCAAAACCGGAAGTACCAGGAATTGAAGGAGTGAAATGGGTAGCCGCATCCGGTGGCGAAGTTCCAGAAGGAGCCCTTGCTGGAGGTGAAGACAACGGAAGTCCCCTTTATGTTGCTCGAGCCGAGCATTCTGACGCCGTCATTCCTGGAAAGCTTCTTGCCGACCATGGTGTTGCCTATATCCCTTGGGGTGGAGAGGAACATGGGAAAGACACTTACGAGGTTAGACCACTTTTTTACACATTATTATGTGCCAAAAATATGCATGCATACATTCAGATCGTTTTTGGATCCACGAAGTTCCCTCTGAATGCAAATCGCATAAAAGTCGAGTATCTGTCAGTATAATTCTGGAGTGGAGTTTATAATAGAAATAGAAACAACCCCATTTCTCAACCGATAAGATCGGAAGGGTTATTTTGTGTGAAGTGCCATTAAAGCTGTCAACTTGTTTTTTTATTTTCTGCAAGTAAACCAATTGAATGGTCAGTGTCCGTTTATTGCTTTCCTCTTTTGCCCCAAGAATATAACGTCTCTTGTTCATGAATTATGTTGGAAACTGTATAGAACTCTGGGAAATGCTGTTCTTTAAATGCAATCGGGCGTTTTATTTATTACAATTGTTTGGAATAAACAAAAATAAATCAGGGAGGGATGTCAACGCATGCAGGGTTATTATATTGGTAAATTGGAAAGGACAATGGGGCATAACGATATCGTTTTTATTTTTGGTAGGTATTGGTGATTGCCGAAGATGCGGTTTCCTGGGTTGACGGAGCTGGAGACGTTGTGCCTGAGAATGCAATTCAAGGGGGTGTGGCCGCCGATGGCGAAGCCTTGTACATTGGCCGTACTACTCATGAAGGGGCTTTGACTGTCGGAAAATTCCATCCAAGTCATGGTTCCCTATACATTTCTTACGGAGGAGCTGAGATCGGCTATCCTGATTTCCAAGTTCTCGTCAAGAACTAATTAAACTCATCATCTCTAACTTTTGTTCATTTTAATGGACTTAAATTATGAGTTAGATAATAATATTAAATAAGGAAAATATAAAGGCTAAAAAATGAACTTTGTTATGTTAAAGCATTTTTGATTTTCTCAACGTAATGTTCCGCTCTTTTTTGTAACTGCAAATAAATAATTTGGATTAATTATACCGATGTTAGACTGAAATCTATAAAGCTTTGATTGCACAATGTAGTTTACTAAACTTCAAATGAAACCTAAAAGTTTTAAAATATACTCAATAATAACAACCACATAGTTAAAACTATCACTTGAATGCTTTAAGCAATGCATTATATGTATATTGATAAATTAATATGAAACTATAGACCCAACGGTCTCAAAAATTGTAGACACCGAATTAAAAATTGCAATAAAATTTGGCGGAATCGGTATATTATGTGTTGTCGACAAATGCATATAATGACATTCACTGTATAGAAAACTTCAATATATTTATATTTTTGACATAATATATTTTTCAAAAACCTTTAGGTTAGGGAGCTTATTTGTGAGACGGTCCAAGGTCAGTTTTTGAAAAATTATTATTAGTATTATGTCAAAAATATTAATTTAATTTGCACAATACTCTGCTTAAATTATCAAAATTTTTGAGAAGAAATAAACAACTTCATATATTTATTGTAGTAGATCAAAAATGGTCACAACTTTATTTGAAACAGTGTTCAGAGTACACATCGACATTTAGTATTTAAATAATAGGAATAGTGAAATAAAATACATGTACGTTAACGAGAAACATCAAGTTTAAACATAAATTGCCGATCGATGGACAGAGAGCAGTTTCGAAAGACATCAAAAGCACCAGTCAACATTGTTTAATTGATTCATATAATACTATATCCACATTTGAAAGCATTTGAACTCGTAGAATTTAGAATATTTATGCGCGCTTATACATTTTTAGCAAACGCTCTTTTGAGAACTCGAGAAAACAGATTTCCGTCTAGGTTTCTTCTCTTAAGACATTTCGATTACCTCAGTGTATCTAGATAATTTTTACTAAGAATTGCCTAATACGTTTTAATTTTTGTCCAGTTTATTGTCAACTGTTGTAGCCCTATGAGTTTCTTATCTTTCTAATACTTATCCTATTTTTCATTGTCATGTATAATACGGAACTTTGAGATAATTTTTAGATTTAATCTAATTGCTAATTTTCCCCTTGTACCTTGAAGGAAATGTAGTTGACATTTTCATTTAATAGAGCTACAGCGTTTTTAGAGCTTTAACCGCCGTTGTGCTAGCATTTATAATTTTCGACATATTTGGTAAGCTATAAAAGTGCTCGTATGTGCTCAGATTAAAATTGTGGTATCACTATTTCAATCCTTTTAGAAATCCACCGGGTTGTCAATTGTCATTTATCACATAACCTCTAATATTAAATTATACCGAACTAATATTATATTAATATAATAAATGCTAATTTAGCACTCATATAACAGGCGGAAACACTCCTTGATAACGTATATACTTTTAGCATTGTTACCTTTAAAAAAGCAGAAGCGCAGCTTAAACTTGCTATATTCCGATTACGGAACAAATGTCAGATGTTCCAAAACCGAAGCCTATTTCTTAATTTATCGAGTGATAGGAATTCCCATAATTGTCAGTAGCAATCTTTGTGTTCAATATTTTCATATTTCAGTTTAGATTTCTATTTTCTTTTAAACTTTCTTCGACCTAACATACAAGACCTATAGAATATATTAGCTGAATAGCTGCCGCAACATTGATTAGGTATCCGTTTTAATTATTTTTATTTTAAAATTCTTTAAAATTTGAAATCGCTAATGGGGTTGTGGTTAATTTGAAACTAATTCAATTGACTTATCACAAGTATCAGATCATTAGGGTATTCAAAAAGATCTCTACAGAGAGAAAATTAAATAAATAATTCTTCAACCACATGCAACATTTTTTTCTTTCTGTGGATATCTTTCTGGATCACCCTGTATATTTATCGGAAATTTGCCAACTAGTATTTTCACAGCAAGAGTTTCGTGCATTACAATCTAAGACTGTATCAACGGGAAATATACTTATTGTATCCGACTTTCATTTATACATTTGAAACTTCAGCTTCCAATTATTGTCAAGTGAGGTTGTACAAACAGTGAAGAGAAAGTCTTTGATGATGGATCAGTTACTATATTTTTACCTAGCTTAATTTTTCGGTGGAATTTGATGCTCGAGGCGAGTATTATTTATAAATAGGAACCCATCATGCCATTCGTACACGATGTATATCCAAAATAGCTAAAAACCTTGTGTATTTCAAATCTGAATTCAAACTGGGAGAACTCTATTAAACATGTCCTGCGAAACCAAAAAGAAAAAGTTTTTTTCATTTTCAGAGTAATTTAAGAACAAAATAAAGTACATGGCAGTTAAACTATATCAAAACATTCCAAGCTCAGATCATCTTGACGGATTTGCCTGTTTTTTTAGCAGTACCACTATTATCAGGAAACAAAAATTCTTAACGGAAGAATGGAATGATACTTATCATAAAATTTCCATCTCCCGTCCCTTCTCTTGTCTGCCTGGGTCGATAAAGTAATACTGTCTATCCTTACCCCGATTGACCCGGAAATAGCAATTCCTCCAGGCAAGGTTGTAAAAGTTGATTAGAAAAACTTACTTCAGTCACCAGCACCCAACTCACACAAACAGAGAAATGTAGACTTTCTCCCGGTCCGATTTAAGAACCTTCTACATCCTGCCTGGCTCTCCGGAAACTCGAAAGTATCTTATCTACCATTCCCACACTTCCTTTGAGTATGAAAGCAAACTAACTAAAGCCATATATTTTTGGCAAGATTTCATCCTGTACGAAGAGAGATTAGTTGAACAAAATACAAAATTCTTCTATAGATAATAAAGAGAGATATTCCTACATCCTACATATATAGGACCTTAACTAAATGGCAAAGCAATAATTAACCCAAAACACTTAACTAAGCAACCTGTGTCTCGGACGTTGGAGTCGGGCTAAAAACGGATGTTCTCTGAGCCGCAGTTCGTCTCAGGTCTGCTTTTATTAAAGCCGTCATTACGACGCCGATGAAAAGTAGAGCACAGAGACCGAGATTCGCTCCCATATCTCCCAAGGAACTTTCGAACACCAGCCGTGTGACTGCCGTCATTATAATTCCAAATACTTGGGCAGAAGCATTTAAAAGTCCGGAAGATGTTCCTTCAGATTCGGGGTACGTGATTTCCGCAGCAAATTCAAATCCAACTGGCAGATAGCCCGTCATGAAAAACCTGACGAGTTGAGAACGATAAAGGATTTACGGTAAAGTACTCGGGAACCAAATCATAAATTGTATCAATAATGTATCATGATCATGAAGATTGAATCCCTGTTTGTAGTTGATTTTGTGTGCAGGAAACTGTTGGAACTGTAATGGAAAGAATACTTACCCAAGGGCTGCGAAGACGACGTACATGAATGCGATGTGAGTTGCATTGGGCAGCGTAAAGGTGTAGACCACCATTCCGGTGAAGGAAAGGAAATAAATTACCAGCGTCGTTTCTCTAAAATAAATCAAAGAGGATTCGGAAATTGAGATTGGATCCATTTTCATACGCTATATTTTACATGATGGAAGGATCTCATTGATTCTTCAATCGCATTTATAGCTACAACGATTTCTCATCACGATTTGCAACTCTACTCAAGAATACTTGATAACCAATTCTATTAGAGTCGAAAATTGTATTTTTAAATATGTAAATCTGACTTGAGCCGCTATTCAGTACTATGTGTCCTTTCGAGTTATAATAAATCCCACTTGATTATTTGGTTCATTATGCACAAGCTTGCCTTCACAAATCTACTTATTTAGTCTAGCCCTGGAACAGTATTGACTGAGTATATATACCGAATCGGCATTTTCCAAGAGAATGGGCTTGTAATGAATGTAATACTTCTCAAGACTCCGACTCCTTTAAGATAAAACGTATCACGATTGGAAACCCGGGTAGGTCAGCATTTTTCCTGAATTCAATGCATATGTATATGCACTGGAAATGATGATATCATCAGAAATCCCGATCGTGACCAGATTTTTATTGTATGCGAGACATATGTATTTTACATAATAACATCATTTGGAAATTTTAATAGAAACAAACTGTAGAATCGGACGTATCACTTTGCAGGTAAAGGTTTTTAAATCTCTGATTCATATTTATATGCTTAGTCAGGTATAGTAGGTTGGAACAGTCGTGGAACAAGAATCTATTCAAACTCAAGTACTATGCAGAGTTCTCTGCCCAAGTGCAACATTTTTTATCTACCGTAAATAAGAAATTGAGACCTCTAAATAGCTCTCAAGATTTTATAAGGCTTAGGAACTAAATCCAAATGAGCTCAAATCAAGGAAATTACGACATTTTCATTGGAAATTTTGAATTATAGGTACGTCATAAACTCTGTCTAAAAGCCTGGAATATTCCTCAGGGGAGCGCCGAGCGCCATTAGGGATTTTCGGAAATTTAATATCTACAACTCAATTTATTCAGAAATTGGATGACGTCTTACTTGAATCGTCGGGTTTTGTCGAGAATGAATCCGGATATAACGGATCCAAGCATTCCACTCAGGACAATCATCAGTCCAATTCTTCCAGTGTCTTCATCTCTTCCCTAGAACCAATTAAACCACATATAAAGCTATATTTTACATATATTCACATGGAGGCTTTTATTAATCAACTGAAGTCGGTTTGATTTTATGTATTACGTAGGCAAATCATGCTTTTTGCATGTGAAAGACACGCAGACGGTACCCTGATTGCGATATTCTCTATGCTGTCATTCCAATCAATCATATATTGTGTCTGGTAAAGGTTCAATTAGCCGAACTCTGAAATGTTTTGCACTGCCCCTTTATTTGTATTAATTAAAAGGGAATTCAGTTGGAGTGGGTCCAATTAAGGTTGCACCGTCGGTATATAAACGAATGCCTCTGACAAATATGGTGCTGGCAGACAATTCTAATAACGCCTCTGGGAATCTCGACTGGAGATTGGGATGAAATAACTTAAAAAACATTGTTCCATAGAGTTTACAGAATTTAACTAAACATATATGCATAACCATACAAGTCTCAGAACAGGTGCAAATATAAATAAATATCCCAACACCTTATCTTTCCAATGATAAGGATTTGCATATTTGTGGAGTACTTTACAGGCACACCCTCGCTTTAAAAACTTTAAATGTCAAATTGGCCTTAACTTTTGTTCAATGTTCATTAGTAACAGAAAATTGCTTAAACAAAGCTATTTGAAACAGTTTAACGTTTGATATAATTTATAATGGTATGAACGGTGTTTAATTAAAACGATAGTTATAACCTGAATCCAGAATGGGTTATTGGATACTATTGCAAAATCTTGCCAAATATTTCGTATATATTGCGAAGTCTTGAAGTCTAGAGTCCAAGCCACGAAGCACTTAAACATCAATGCCGGAAATTGAGGGATGTCACACAAAAGCTGGATTTCGGTTTCATGCCTCGTTGGGTAGATTGTTTAGGTTTACAATTTATATACATTTCTATTTCCAGCTTGTAAACTGGAAGTTGTTGGAGGAATTTGCCGTTCCCAACTTTACAATAACTGTTTCCTAGACTTTGAAACTTCAGACAGGAGACAGGACAGGACAGACTCAATAACAACGAGGACATGACAAGATTTCTAAAACTAGGAGGGCAATAGGACTGAATTCGTAATGCAGAAATCTTGTTCTCTCCGATTATGTCTATCCAGATGGATGTCACAAAATTACTTTGCTTATTTCTTATGATATCTCAAGTACATTGTACTTGAGGCTCAGATCCGAAAGCAAATTCCAAATGGACGTTATTCTCTATAGCCGTAAGGGTAATCATGAACTTTAATACCGATATAGTTGGAAATTTTTGGGGATCAAAATTTCCGAGACGGAAAGATAGAAATAAAAGTTAGTTCTGGTTATTATAGCCAACAGAAAATTTGGACATCCTTGCTATACTGCTGACTGCTCTTGACTTCGTTTTGGCTAAATTGCTTTTTTAAGCTTCTTCATAATATATCGAGCAGGCATTTGTTCCACGCAACTGAATATCATTAACATAGAATGGTTGCTTTTATCCCTGGACTTTCGGTCCAATAAAGTTTTAGGATCGTCCACTCTCTGCAGTTGACGAGGAATATCTCAGAAGAGTATAAATCATTTCCTAATCTACTCCCATTAAACTTGAAACCAATTGTTTTGGAATTTGGTTTGTTATCAGTTCTTACCGGATGGTACCTCAGAATGAAGTCACTGAGAAGTGTCGAAATCGCATAGAAGACTCCGACATTCATTCCATAACTGGCCAACAAAAGGAGGTATCCTTTGTTCGTGAGAAGCCTCTTGATGGAATTGATATAGGGTTCTTTATCTGCGGTTAGAAGAGCCAGTTGAGCCATACTTGGTGGAGTTGGTGGCTTGTCTCGGAACACTGGAAATACAAATATTCATGGAAAATTTTATTTTATTCAACAGCTCTGCTTCATTTGACAGTTGACAATTGTCAACTACTGAAATTTGCACATCAAATTTATCCAGTGTTTTTAAAACGAACGGCCTACATCTGTCTGAGTTTAGTATTTAGCTGTGGAATAATTAAGTGTTGTTATGAAAATTGATGAAACTTACAGAAGATAACGGCAACAAGAAGAGTTGCAGTAATGACACCAGTTCCAATGAACATAACTTGGAGATCATGACCCATTTCCTCTTGTGTTCCATTTTTCACAAGCATCGGTGGCAATAAAAATCCAGCTGCTACACCCAACTACGATTTGCAAAAGGAAAGGAATTGCATAAAGTCGTTCTTGTTTTTTCTCAATTACCCGTGTACATAACATTATAACCTTTTACAATCTCTTGGATATTCCATGAACCTACTAAAAATGGTATATCGGCAGTCAAATTTATGTAAAAAAAAATGTCCGTACCCCTTTCAGATTATCATTTAAACTTTTCGATCCTAATTTGTAACTTAACCCCTGTCAGCTTTAAATTTTATTTCTCTGAATTACATATCCTTTAAAACCTTTTAATTCTTGATATGGAGGCCATTCGTATTTAATGAAATGATAAGTGGTTTCACCAATGAAGATAAAGAAGACTTCTTCATTGTTAAATTAGATGGACCTTGATACGAAGATTTATACGTAAATGTCTGATGTAAAGGATAGGTCTCATTAATGAGTGGCATAAACTAAATAATATATACTTCCTTTTCAGGGAGTTAAATTAGTTTGGCATGGGTCCCGAACTGTTGGTGAAATAAGATACAGGCAGATCTGGCAAACTGATAAATGTTATCCCCATTTCTTACAATGCCGTACAAGGGTTTAGTGGACGTAAAGTCTAGTAGAAATTTGGTGGGGTAAAACTCCTCCCTTTTCTAGTCTGAATAAATTTGGAACAAAATTTTATCATTTCCAGTCAGAAGCAGACGCTGATTTATAATTTATTTATATATTTAGCTGAGGAACCATGAATCCAAGTACATCCCTGATTAATCTAATCTGATTCCGAAATTGTTGTTGTAAGCCGACGGAACTGGTCCGGTATTATTGTGCCGTCAAACTGTCATTACCAATTGGACCATGGGAGATTTATCAACTCCGCGAGTTTAATCCAATTAGCCCCTTGGGATGAGATTAAATCTAAAATTCAGGGGAAGACGACAAAAGAAGATTTGTACTCACTTGATTGCCAAAAACGCCAATGGAAGTGGCCGTGGAGACTTGATCCGGTCCAAACCACACGGCGGCTAAGAGAGGAGGAATTCCCAGGATGAAGATTTGTGACACAGCAACAACCGTTTGACCAATAAATGCCACGGGAAAGAGTTTCGGGGACGCTGAAAATATTTTGATCCATGACCCAATGGCTGTCCCTAATGACCCAATTAAAACGGCTTTTCGGATCCCCTGCAATATTGTAGCAAGAACAGAATCGTCTTTTGAGGAATTTGATAGTATCGCTTAATTTAATGCTAATAAGTAAACAAATAAGACACGGTCGTTTTCTTCATATTCTAGAGTATTTAGCTAGAAGCATTATTTTTATAATCCACAGTTTCTTCCTAAAAACCCCATAAATTCTATTGGTGATAGATGGTATTTTCCGTTTGAAATAAATTAGGTATAATTACTGAGTTTGAAACACTTTATAATTCTTATATACACCAGCTTCGCCATATTCTGAAGCTAAATGGGCGCACGTCCATGCATTTTGATTGGGAATATATAGGTAACACAACCTAGAACTGCTAATATTTCGTATTAAAGACAATAAAATACTACGGGACATTGCAAATTAATTAGTAACGTTATGACAGGAGCGGTAGCGATTTTAAGGAAATATTTGTAAATAAACCGCTGCAAACGCACTTCGAAAAGGGGTGAAACTTAGACACAAACGTCAAAAATATTTAAAGTTGTTTACCGTCACGATAAAAACTTTTATACAAAATTCTCACATTTCCACAGCCATGGAGTATAATTATAGTGTATAACTCTTATAGGCATCGTTGAATAGCACTTTTCTGTACCTTTTTAATCTCTAACAATGAAATACATGTGTACGCTTGTTAAGTTAATTGAAAAATTCTGACCTTTGCTTGGTCGTACAGACCTTAAACGTTGACCTACACAGTACTCAAACGAACTCAGCTTCTATTAAAAAGTTTAAAAATTCTTTCCCCCAAAAAAACTTCAAAGCAAGTTCGAGAGCAAATAATACGGACGGACAAATAGACGGACAGACGGACCAAGTGTTCATAATAAGAGGTTTCACCTCTTAATATAACAGAATAATATTACAAAGCATAATATACATGCATTGGATAAAAGATTCGTAGCACACAACATGTGCATTTGAGTCATATCATTATCGCAAACTCTAAATACAGCCATCCTTTCTAGAAATTCCGTGGAAATTTTTTATCCAGCCTTCTACAGCCTAGTAACCTATTTTTAGCTGATTAAGGTTAAAAATAAATAATATTTGTAAACTCAACTTACGTATCGGTCCAGGAAGTAGGTGGCTGGAAATATGAGTGGGATGTACGTAATCATGAAAATCATGGAAGTCATATCCACAATCCCTGGAGATATCCCATCGTAAAACTGAACAATGAGCCCATTAATGATGGCAAACTGAATCCATTGAAACGCATTGGACATGGAATAGGCGACAAACAAGAGTAGAACGACCCATCGATACTTATACACACGGCAAGCCTCTTGCGTTGGTAACTCACTGTTTCCGTTTGCGAATTTGTTATCACCGTTCAGATCTGGGGTTATCACTGATACACTCTTTTCCGGACTCGTTGGGGGCGTCATTTTTACGATTCGTTGCTTCTATTTGCAATCAAATACTAATAAGCTAGCTTAATGAGATCTTGCTTTTTTGTGTAAAAAAACAATTACAGAATACCCCTAACTTGGAAACAATGTCAAATGTTTTTTTAAATCTACGCAATATAAGTAATAATATTTTTACTTCGGCTTCCAGAAATCTAAGACAAGTTTGAATTCTAAATTTTGAAACTTGTAAGGGAAAAGATAGTAAGCCCTACAAGTTAAACAGTCTGGATTCGAAAGCCTTTAAAGATTACAAATAGCGTGTACAATTAGCAGAAGCAGCCGCTAGCCGGTTCGAGATGCCGATGTGAATTGAGAAATGAACCAAGTGTTTAATCTGTACTTGTTGCATCAGTGGTTAGAATTATACTGACTGGCACAACTGGCAGTGCTTATCAATCACTTAATATTATTTCAATTCACTCTCTGACGCGATGGTACAAGTCCGCTGATGCCTCTCTATTGTCTATTACAGCAAACTATTAAATTTGCGTTCGTATATACAATAACGAGTGATTTTCATAAACCATGAGGCTTAAATTACACTTCTTCTAGCCAAAGTACTGCAAGGCACTCCTGTTAAAGATTCAAGGAAACCCCATCCAATTGTCCATTACAATCAAAGCTTCAAGTTGACAAGATAAATTGTTGCATATTCAAGGAAAACAACTAGATTTTATATAAATTAGTGAATAAACTGCTATATAGTGGGGGGTCTCTGGTCTGTGGCCAGTCTTCTTCGGCAATAAATATCTCAGTTTGTCATAGGTTCTGTTGACTCTAGAGCAGACCTACTCTCGTCTTTCTCTTTAATACGCTTTTTCTGGCGACGATTGACTATTAGATCAATTTAAAGACCCTTTTTATTGTCTGGCAGAACTGGCAGAAGTAGGCTTGAAGTTGATGCTGTCATGTAATGATTGAAGTCAATAGAAGAAAATAAGAGTTCTATTATCGTAGATTTTGTGGATTATTATATTATACAGTCTGGAGAATTTAGACTGGGTATAATGAGATCAAAGTCATGGAAGATCAAATGAATCGGATATCTAAAGTGAGTTAGATAATAAATTTTTCCTGCCACTGGAATTTGATCCAGTTCATTGTTCATATCACACACACATTAGGAGGCTTTAGATTTCCTTCTTTATATAAGGTGTCAGTCGTCAGGAGAATGAGATAAGGGAGTTCGAAATTCGACGATGTCGATGAGTTTCTTTTGATCGATTTTCAGGTACAGAACGACAGGATCTTGGGATTTTTGCTTCAGCAGGTCCAGTTCCGCTTCTAGTCTACAAACACAGGCACAATTTTATTGCGAAAATCGTATTAAAGCCATATAGAAATAGAATGCAAATAGGCCTAAGCCTCGCTGAAAGACTTCTTGTTAAATTCTGATCGTCTTTCATCTGATTGCACTATTTCCTATGAAATTACAATATTTCCGAAACAATTAAAATTGTATTATAAATCGTCTAAATGTATGGATCTTTGATTCCATACTGTCAACTGTTGCTTTCTAGTTTGTTTTTCACTTTAGGACTTTTATTTACTAATTAATAAGCAGCATTAATGAGAATGCACTTATCTGTTTTAACTTTTTCATTTGAATTGAACCGATGAATAATTGCAAGTAATTTGCAAATGCAGCAGGTGCATCACTCAGCAAAATATTTTCTCAATCAACAGTTCTCATCAAAAGTTGCAAAGTATTTATTACTCCAAAACGGTTTAACCTTTTGACTCTGTTTCGGATTTGGACCATGTAGAGTTACCGAAGTCATTTTAAGTGGTTCAAGTCGTGTGCCGTGTCTGCACATATTTAATGCTCGTCGAAGTATGTATTAGTATTACACAAATATGTTCACGTTTATAAAGTTGCAACTTATATCACTATCAGTGATTTACAGAGTTTAGCAGATTGCAAATTAGGATGACCCTGACAATGAACTTATGTTTCCAGTATATGCAATGTATGTATTTCGTTTTGTAATGATAAAAGAGCAGAATATTTTATGACGCTTACATTTTTTGTTCTGAACATGAATGACGAGATGGAGAATTTCTTATCTTCTCCCTACTCATTTATATAGTCTATACAATACAGAAGCAATATAATATCCTTTGACTAAATTGACTTATTGACAGCACATCATAATCAAATAAGAATTAACCAGACTTTCGACTGATCGACATTATTGGGCTTTACCAAAGTTGTTCCTGTATATATTAATATATTACAGATTTCCTATTTACACCAGAAACAGATTAAAGATAATAAAAGGGCACTGAATATGAAAACTTACTACTCTTTCATGCTTTCTGTCCTGATAATGATATAGAGATTATTAATATTCTCAAATGTCAAAATTGAAGTAAAATATTCTTCAGTCATCGCTTTTATGGTTGAAGGAAACATTTTCGTGACTTGAAATAAAACGTTGTATACGTAGAAAATAGCTCGCCGTGGAGAGCTCTACTTCAATACAAACATCTCGTTTTTATATATCAAACGTTGCAATCGTCAAAATACTTGCTCATTTGTGTTAGGATTTACGGATTTATTCCGACAAATCGACTTGACGAGACTTTTGAAAAAGTAATACACAGGTTGGTATCATAAGCTCTAACCATGTTTTCAGTATACGAGCTAATAATTAATATATTCAATTTATTTCTTTTAAGCTTATTTCCGCTTTTCCGACGAAAGATTACAACTGCCAAGTAATTCCACATAGGTTTTATATTACATCATATACCGTCCGAGTTTGAAAAGTTAGAGTAGATTTCCTTGAGATTCTTATGATTATGAGTAATGGAAAATTGGAAATCAATAATCAATACTAGTAGATTAATACAGAGAAAAAGTGAAAATAAATATTTGAACAATTCTTTCGGTGTCAGGGACTTACAAGGGAACCTCCTGATCTGTTTCACGCCGATTTTAATGCGACTTGGCTTATTAGAAAGATAATTTAATTTCATGAAACTTTAATATAGGAACTTGGTGCGGAAAATCAGGTTTTCGAAAGTTACAGCGCGATCAAAATAAAAAAAATTGGCATTTTTAATGCATGCGCGAGGGGATGAAAAGGGGAAGGCGAATGGGAGAGAAAGAACTCTCGCTCTCTCGCATCTCTTCCTTTCCATTTCCTTTTACACTTTCTTCACAACTTTCTCGATCCCACTCGACTCTCGGACCATCAAAATTTTATATCTTTTTATAGACAAGATTTCAATTTATCTCCGCCTTGTTTACTAATTAACAAATACGATAAAAAATCTGAAACTGACAATAACTTGAAATAATAACATGAACATTGAATCTTATTAAATTAGCAAATAGTTTACCAGAGGTTTTAAAACTTCAGGAATATTTTTTTTAAATACAGAAAAAATGAAAAAACGAACTTATATCTCTCAGGAACACTCCCAGTCGACACTATTGAAGATGTCAAACGAGATATCTTGCAACAAGATAACGGTCATGCTAGTTACGAAAATCCTATTTATAGCTCTGACAATTGATCATAAGATTGTCAAATATATATATATATATATATTATTCCGTTGAATAGTTTCATGTTTATATGCTTTTGAAGCGAACAAGATTCTATAAAATGAACTTTCAAAATAAAGAAATATCGTCCAATACTAATTTCCCATTTTTTTCGGAAATTGAATTGAATTAAATTGAAAACTTTATTAATGTGGTAAATTGGTTCAGAAGTTCAGATAATTGATAATGCGAGTCACATTATGAGACACACATTATCAACAATAACCGATTAAACAATAATAATCTCACTTTAGACATATCAGAGGGTAAACCAGATATAACACAAATAATATAACTAAAATTAAAGATCTTGTATTCAAGTACGACCAATTTATAGTTAGAAACGAAACGAACATGCAAATTATTAAAGAAGTATATTTAATTTAACAACTAAAAAGTGTACTATTATTACTTTGATAAAGAAGCGCATAATCTTATAAATACGGTATATGAGGACGTTTTATAGATGATATAAATGGCTTCCCATGTAATTAGAAATCTAATTTTGTAGCTTAATTGTTAGTCAATATGTTTTGTATCAGTATCTTAGTTTAGTTCATTTAATTTATCATTTAACATGGTAATATTGGGATTTCTAGCGCTAAAACTAATATTAGGGCATTAAGAAGACGATACAACATATAAAATACGACGTTGTGGATTTTTGCCCTAGAATTCTACGCTCGATTGCAAAGGAAATAATTTCCCGACGGGGTGGAGTTCCAATACAAGCAACTCGACACCAGGGTGGGGTTTGGGAGTGGGAGAGCCAGCAAATACCAACGGCGCCCAGAGGTCACGCCCAAATCTCCAAGGATTCTAACAGTTCGAATAAATCAACATCAATTGGATTGGGATAGAAGAGGCCAATTTCGAAAATATCAACCGTCGCCCCAGGGTCACGCCAAAATTTCTGGACACCAGTACCGACAAAAAAGTCACGTAAGAGATCTCGACTCGTTTCTTTAATTTGCATACGACTAAATTCATGGCTGAAGGAACGCTACGGATAAGCAGTCGCAAGAATAAAGGACAGTCACCAGAAAGATTAGGTTTCAACAAGAAATCCAAGAAGATGGAAAATATTAATAACGATCCCGACGAAACCATCATTCCCAACCCATCTTACTTTAACCAATTCGTCGAAATACCCAAAGGCAGGAAAACGGCATCGATACGGTCTTCATTTACATTTAATTCAAGATCCTCACAACGGTCACTCCAAATCCAGAAGGATGAAGCGGCGCTTGACACTCTAAAAGAGTTAAATAAACTCGATGAAAAAGAAGAGGATCTCGAACATGGTTTGCGACTCAAACAAATGGACATCACGAAAGCAACGGATGACCTAGTCGTTAAAAGGAAGAAATTAGCGGAGTTAAAGGAAGGAGATGTTACCACAGCAATCAACCTCACTAAGGAGATCGACATGCTTGAAACCGAACTAAATGGGGCTAAGTTAGAGTTCGAAAAATTCAAAATCGATAAAGAGTATCGACTAAAATCTATCCAGCGGAAAAGACACACGCTTCAACAAGAAGCCAAACTTAACCAGGATAAGATTGATCTTATAGATGAAGAGGAAACCAACTCCCAACATCTTAGCGATGAGGACCTGTTCGAGGATGAACCTGGATGTAAGGACCGTGGAAGGGTAGCAAACGAACAAATATCAAATGATCTTGGATTTTCAGACACGATCAAATACAACTATCCATCACAGCCTTCAGGAATTCTTAGTTTGGAGGAGAAACAACAAAAACGACTGGAAATGAACAAAGCAATTCAAGAAATTCATAGACAATTTCACGAAGTCAAGCAACAGGCTATAGACAAAAAGGCATCAGAGACCGAAGCCCAAATTAAATCCATGAAAGCAGATCAAGCTAAAAGGCAGAAAGAATTTGAAGATTCCGAAAAGGCCATGAACATGGAAATTTTAAAACTTCGAAAAGAAGCTCAAGGTCATATACCACCAATCCCTGTAACCGTTACTCCAGTACTTACCCCTCCAACTAATCAAACCGAAGCCATGATGTGCAAGTATTTTGAGATGCAGCTGAACCTACTTACTCAGGGACCAACACCAGTAAGACAAAACACCTCTACATTTCTCGCTCGCCAATCTCATGCAAAGGATTTGCCGTACTTCGGTGGGAGACCGGAAGAATGGCCAACCTTTATCGCTGAGTTCGAGAGATCAAGCACCGACTGTGCATTCTCGAACTCGGAAAATATGTCTCGCCTCAGAAAGTGCCTGAAAGGAGAAGCATGGAAAACCGTCCAATGTCTCATGGTTTCTCCTGATAACCTAACAAAGGTTTTAAAAATGCTTAAAGACCGATTTGGACAACCGGAACACATAATCGAAGCGATGATAAGTAAAGCTAGAACGGTATCGGGGATCAGAGAAGACAAGTTGGAAACATTCATAGATTTCGGTAATGCTGTTCAAAATGTCACCACATCCATAATTGCACTTAAATGCGACGAGCATTTAAATAACCCACAACTGCTGCGTGAATTCGAGGGCAAGCTTCCGGTTCCACTTCGAATGAACTGGATGAGATGGATGGAATCGGATATCACCCGAAGAAAGAATCTGAGCTTCTTTTCCGAATGGCTCGAGAAGGAAACAGTTATTGCATGCAGACTATGCCCCCCGAAAATCGAATCCGAAGATCGAAAACGGGGAGACAGCAATTCAAAAAGACAGAAGTCCGTGGAAACTGTGAATGCAACCTCTGAGAAAGATCAAACCGTCGATTCGAGGTCAAGAACGAGTTCTTCAAATAATAGAAAGAATTTCAAACCCAGAGATAAGAAATGTGCAAACTGCACAGGAATCGGTCACCGAATAGCGGATTGCAAGGAGTTTCATAAGCTGAATGTTAATGACAAATGGAAAATAGTTAGGGAAAAAAAGCTATGCTTCATTTGTATGAATTTTGGACACGACAGTCGAGATTGTCGACAATCCAGGGCTTGCGGTACCGACAACTGTCCAAAATTACACCACCGTATACTTCACCAAGTTGGTACGGCCGCACCTATCGAGAACGTTGGGGATCAAGAATCACCAGCCACGGACGGATGTGTAAATCATGCCAATGAGGATGATAGGAACATTGACACCAAGATCAATGTACAGATTCTACCTGTAAGACTGGAGGGACCAGCAGGAATAATCAATACATTTGCCATGTTGGACCAAGGAGCCAACATAACACTTATCCAAGCCGACCTTGCAGATAAACTGGGACTAAAGGGACCGAAAAGACCCTTACGCTTTCAAGGACTACATCCCATGACCGAGGAACTGGATTCCCGTTGCGTGAAACTGAACATAATGCCAGCAACAGGAGACAATAAATACGGAATGGTAAATGTACGAACCATTAAAAACATGCCTTTGCCGATTCAGTCGATACGGCAAAAGACAATTTCGAAATGGAAACACTTAAACGGCTTGGGAATCCAAGCCTACGAAGGAGCTCAACCTAAACTGCTGATTGGAAGTGATCACCTACAAATCATGGTGACAAGAGAGGTCCGAGAAGGTCCTAAGAATGCCCCAGTCGCAGCGAGAACAAACCTAGGGTGGACGCTTTACAACCCTAGCAATCTCCCTGATAAGCCACATCATGCCTTTGCTTGCTACGAAAAAGATGATCTGCATCAACTAGTAAAGCAATACTTTACGACAGAATCATTTGGTGTAAAGGTCTGCAAGGAGCTCCCCAGATCCAAGGAGGATAAAAGAGCTCAACTTATAATGGACCAAACCATGCAGCGAGTTGAAGGAGACCACAGGCGTTGGGAAACCGGTCTTCTATGGAAAGAAGACGATATTCAACTTCCCGAGAGTAAGTCCATGGCACTTAATCGACTTCGAAGTATTGAGCGAAAAATTGACAAAGATTCAAAATTCGGATCACAATACTTGGAGAAGATGCAGCACTACATTATGAAAGGGTATGCAAGTAAACTGACTAAGGAGCAAGGAGAATTTCATGGACCAAGGACTTGGTATCTACCTCACTTTGCAACTTCAAAACCCAGTAAGCCCGATAAGATTAGACTAGTTTTCGATGCGGCAGCAAAATCAAATGGAATATGTCTAAATGACGCGTTGCTGAAAGGAATAGATCAAGTAAATCCACTACCTTCCGTCCTCTACAAATTCAGACAGAAAGCAATAGGAATTACTGGAGACATTCGAGAAATGTTCCATCAAGTGAACATTAGAAAAGAAGATCGAAATTCACTACGATTTCTATGGCGAGGAATAGACCGGATGAATGAACCCGATATCTACGAGATGAACGTCATGGTTTTTGGAGCAGCCTGTTCACCAGCTTGCGCCCAAGAGGCCAAAAACAGAAATGCTAAAGAACAATCCGAACAATTTCCGGTAGCAGCTAACGCGATAATCAAGAAGCACTTTGTTGATGACTACTTGGACAGCTTCGACACACCAGAAGAAGCCAACAAAATCATGAAAGAGGTTATTGACATTCACCTACTTGGAGGTTTTGAAATCGTGAATTTCATTTCAAGTTCCCTAACAGTCATGAAACAATTACCGGACGACCTCAAAGCTGCAGAGCCAAAAACGATCGACCCAGACTCAAACAAATTAGAACGAGTACTGGGATTAAATTGGGACCCCAAGAGCGATATGTTCACATTTGCAACAAATTTTCACAGGGTACCCAAAGAAGTGATTTCGGGTGAAAGAGTTCCGACTAAGAGAGAAGCCCTATCTCTTATCATGTCAATTTATGACCCATTAGGATTTCTAGCAAATTTTACCATTAAGGGTAAAATCCAACTTCAGGAGACCTGGAGGTCCGAAGTGGGATGGGACGATGAACTGCCCTCCAGTACACACGAGAAGTGGATTACTTGGATCGCAGAATTACAATGCATTCCTACATTTAAATTGTCAAGATGTTATGACCCGGAATTTTCTAAGTCAAAATCAATCCAACTGCATATCTTTTGCGATGCAAGTCAACAAGCATATGCAGCAGTAGCCTACTTCCGCATCCAAACATCGGAAGGAGTAAAGATAGCATTTGTGTCAGCAAAGGCAAGGGTTGCTCCCTTAAAAGCACTTTGCATGCCGCGGATGGAACTTCAAGCAGCAGTACTTGGAACTCGGCTCGCCGTATCCATCAAAGAACAGCATGATGTCCAGCCAAATGAAACCCATTATTGGACAGATAGCGAAGTCGCTTATTGCTGGGTACGATCGGATGGTAACAAATGCCCACCATTCGTATCCCATAGAATCGGGGAGATTCAAGAAGCGACAGATGCCCGGGATTGGCATTGGGTTCCTACTAAGGAGAATGTAGCAGACGAAGCTACTCGAGATAAAGGTCCAGCACAGTGGCGCCCAGAAAGTCGATGGATTAATGGCCCTGATTTCCTTCGGAAGGAAGAAAGGTACTGGCCCAAAAAAGCAACCGTGGCTATCATGGAAAAGGTTGACAGAGTTCAACTTGAATTTAAGAAACAGTTCGTTGGTGTCATAGCAGAATCAGATAAAGTTATTCATATGGAAAAGTACTCATCATGGAGAGTACTATGGAGAACAACTGGATGGATTCTACGAGTAGTCAGCAATTGGAGAAAGGCAAAGGCCGACCGGATCCTTGACCCAGTCTTACAATTCTCAGAGCTCGTGAAAGCAAAGCAAACCCTATTGAGAATGGCACAAGAAGACAGTTTTCCTGATGAGATGAACTGCTTGAATACGGGACTAGGACTTCCTAACAGTAGTAAACTCTTCAAAATGAACCTGCGTCTAGATTTTTACGGAATCATGAGAATCGAAGGAAGATTGGACGAAGCGACCGACGTTCCTAAAGACGTCAAAAATCCAGTTATCCTAGATCCTAAGCATCATCTTACTCAACTCATTATGCAACATTATCATGAGTTAGCCGGTCACCAAGGACAAGAAAAGGTCGTGAACGAGCTAAGACAAATGTTCTTTATCTTCAACGCTAGAACAGCAGTGAAAGCAATATTCAATAACTGTCAACGCTGCAAGAATGCACGAGCTACGCCCCAAGTACCGCAAATGGGATTGATGCCGGAGTGTCGACTCCAAAGCTACATTACCCCATTCACGATTACCGGATTAGACTACTTTGGTCCAATGGAAGTCACAGTAGGACGAAGACATGAAAAACGGTACGGAGCCCTTTTCACGTGTATGAGTACGAGAGCAGTACATGTTGAAATTGCTGCATCACTTACGACTGAGTCGTGTCTTAATGCTATTAGAAGGTTCGCTTCACGACGAGGTAAACCACAGAAGATTTACTCCGATAACGGTACCAATTTTCATGGAGCTGACAACGAGTTGAAAGCAGCCTTGAAGGAATTGGACCAGAACCAGATTGAGGAAAAGCTAACTAGTCTAGAGATTGAGTGGCATTTTATTCCTCCAGCCGCACCTAACATGGGTGGAAGTTGGGAGAGACTAGTGAAGTCTATCAAAAATGCATTAAGCGTGACATTGAAGGGGCGGTTTCCTAAAGAAGAAGTACTTCAAACCTTGATAGCAGAAGCTGAACATGTAGTGAATTCTAGGCCACTAACCCACGTTCCACATGATCCAGATGATCCAGAGGCGCTGACCCCGAACCATTTTTTGATCGGACGTTCCAGTAATCTGCAACCCCCAGGTAACTTTGAGGATAAAGACATATGCCTGAAGAACCAGTGGAGATCTGCCCAAGCTCTAGCCAACGTGTTCTGGAAACGATGGGTGAACGAATATCTTCCGTATCTGACCAAAAGGACGAAATGGCACAAACCATCAAAACCAGTTTGTGTAGGAGACGTTGTACTTATAGCCGACAACAATTTGACCCGGAACTGCTGGCCCATGGGGATCATTACGAAGGTGTACCCTGGACGAGACGGTAAGGTACGTGTTGCAGACGTAAAGACAGCCAACGGAAGCGTATACAAGCGACCAGTTTCGAAGATCTGTGTACTTGAAGTACGGAAGGTAGATGACAAAGAGGTATAGTTGTCATCGGGGTGGAGTATGTATTCAAGTACGACCAATTTATAGTTAGAAACGAAACGAACATGCAAATTATTAAAGAAGTATATTTAATTTAACAACTAAAAAGTGTACTATTATTACTTTGATAAAGAAGCGCATAATCTTATAAATACGGTATATGAGGACGTTTTATAGATGATATAAATGGCTTCCCATGTAATTAGAAATCTAATTTTGTAGCTTAATTGTTAGTCAATATGTTTTGTATCAGTATCTTAGTTTAGTTCATTTAATTTATCATTTAACATGGTAATATTGGGATTTCTAGCGCTAAAACTAATATTAGGGCATTAAGAAGACGATACAACATATAAAATAATTTTTAAACTTGTAGCTAATGTTATTAACTACAATCTGGCAAAAATTCAGAAAAATTCATCGTTAGGAAATCAAGCGAGTTAATATTTAGTAATAGTTATTTATAACATGTATTGTATAAGTATACTGAACATAAATGTTATTTCGACAGAAATGAAGAAAGGAATTTTACGATTCCATTATAATGTATTAAATATGTATTTAAGTATTTTACGATTCTGAAGATGTACCTAAAATGCATTGGTAAATAGAAGAGAGAAACTTCCGAATTCAGTTTGTCAAGTATTGGTGAACCTGTCATGAAGAAATGCATGCATAATTTTATGTTAATTAAGATTAAGTAAATATTAAGATTACAAGTCTGGGGCATGAGTTCAGTGTCTGGAAATATGATGTTAGTTCGTATGTCTACTTTTAAGATTAAGTTTTGGAAGAGTCTAAATTTCATTTGTAAAGCAATTTAAGTACAAGATATGTGATTGTAAAGGGTATGATTTCGTTTAACTTGGGAAAAGAATAACCGAGAAAAGGAACCTGTAAAATTATTATATCTTAGGATTTTGGAGGAGAATGAACTGAAGTTCATTTATCTGTAGAGTAATATTTTCCACTTTAAAGCATTTTCTGAATTTCGAATTTTATCAATTAAAATTGCACTTTTTTGTAGAATTCCTATTTGTCTATCGCCTATTCATTTCGCCAAGCATCTTTATGCCAGGGAACGTTTTTCTTAGTTTTTCATTGTGGTTAAACTAGCGTCTTGAAATTAAAATCTAGGGAAGTCATCCGTTTCATGGTTCATATATAAAATACAGTCCACACCTTTTGCCGTACCAGTAGTCCACACTACAGATCTAATAAAAAATAAATTTTATTTTAACTCTTCAACTATTTTTAGAATAAATCTAAAAACTAATAAAAACAAAAAAAAACTGGACAATTTAATTTTCTCACATATGAAATGCTTTTGCTTACCCAATCCGTAGTCAGAGTTTCAGACGTATTATAGAGACAAGTGACTCTATTATACCCAATCCGCGTTTTTTCTATTTTTAATTTCTATTTTAATTTTTCTATTTTTTCTTATTTGAAATATTCCTGGAGTTTTAAAACCTCTGGTAAACTATTTGCTAATTTAATAAGATTCAATGTTCATGTTATTATTTCAAGTTATTGTCAGTTTCAGATTTTTTATCGTATTTGTTAATTAGTAAACAAGGCGGAGATAAATTGAAATCTTGTCTATAAAAAGATATAAAATTTTGATGGTCCGAGAGTCGAGTGGGATCGAGAAAGTTGTGAAGAAAGTGTAAAAGGAAATGGAAAGGAAGAGATGCGAGAGAGCGAGAGTTCTTTCTCTCCCATTCGCCTTCCCCTTTTCATCCCCTCGCGCATGCATTAAAAATGCCAATTTTTTTATTTTGATCGCGCTGTAACTTTCGAAAACTTGATTTTCCGCACCAAGTTCCTAAATTAAAGTTTCATGAAATTAAATTATCTTTCTAATAAGCCAAGTCGCATTAAAATCGGCGTGAAACAGATCAGGAGGTTCCCTTGTTAGCTAAATCACCGACCCTGTCTGTATACAAACAAATACGAACAACGAACGTGAGTACAAGCGGTTTTGTTTCGTTTATATTTACGCTTTGCCTTACTTACCCGTACGATTTCAACAACTCGTGCGATTGTGGTCTGATTTTGCTTAAAAAAATGGATTGGTGACGATCGTAATCTGTTAGATCAATGAGTTGAACAAAAATCAACAAAACGTAAATGGATTTTCTGGAAGGTCTTCTTGCGTTTACACGGACTCACAAACAACTATAAAAAGCTTGCTATTGATTCAGGTCGATGGGGCTTTCAACATAATCGATATCCCAATTCAATGAATTTTTAATTTTGTGCTTAAAACTTAAGACCATGATTCAACAAGAAAAACCTTAAAATCCACCCAAAAGGAGAACCTATATAAAGAAACCTAATCATGATTATTAAAACCCTCCTCATTTTTGGGCATTATACCATTTTTCATGTCAAGAGCTTATGAGTATTGGGTTTTATTTATTTATATCATTAGCAAAGCATACATGCATGCGGATACACAAAAACAGAGAGTTCAATACCTGAGTGCTTCCGGTATTTCTGGTTTTATAGTGCTTTAGCTTCCAAAAAGAGAAGAACTATCGGATGGATGGCTGGACACATTAAATGGATAAATTTTATGATTTGATTCGGCAGGAGAGGGTTGTATATACTTTGTACACTACACTTACACGTTATAATTGCTTTTCGCAACAACAACTGGAATGACAACCACACACGGAGAGGAATGTAAATAAATAGTTGAATAGAATAGGAAACGACGAAATGATGAACAAAAGTAGGAGGGGGAATGGGGGGGGGGGATCTTTAAGAACAATAAAAATAAAAAATTGTGTGATTCTATGATTTGTGCAAAAACGTGCAAATACCGAAGCCACGCTATAAAGTTACAATAATAATTTACTAGTTAGTGGAGTTTCTGATTGTTAAACTTGAAGCAGAAGAGTCTTGTGAATATAATGGCTTTTAAAACTTGCTATGAATGTAATCTGAACTTGCAGAAGCAATTATTATCATCCAATCCTTTGTATTACTCCTTGCAATTAGACCGAACGTAAGCATAACAAATGAGATTCCATACCGATTGTATCTAGACCTCATGAATTCGTCGTCTTACTTTCCCCGGAAACGAATTGCAAAATCGCATGAAACTGATTTGAGCATTAAATTGGATCCTATAAACAGGCTGAATAAAGTCAAGTACTTTCTCGAAATCAGTTTTTAGATGGAAAAGCAGCATGCACTAGGAAATCTACTAATAAAATAGTCTTGTTATGATGGCTTGGTAGGAAAACAAAACGTTTTGAAGCTTTTCACCTCATGACAAATTGATCTATATGTAAATTGTTGCCTCGAGGAAAGGAAAGACGAATGAAAGAATCGTTGAGTCGTAACTCGTAACTTTAATCAACTTACAGAGGATGAGTAAATCAAGCTTGCAAAAGTGCTGGTTCGATTGACAAAAAAACGTGGTCGAGAAGGATTGTGCTAGAATAAATGTGCGAAATTGTGCAGAAATGTGCAGTGAGGAAAAATACTAAGGTGGAAATGTGTGCTCTGCGATGTGACGCTGGAGAACGAATGCTTTCGTATGGGGACAGACTCCAGGTTTTACTTATCCTGGAGCTATAGAACTTGAGGCAGGAGGAATCTCGGACATGGATTTCGTCCATTCGAATACGAATTCCGGGCATTCTGTTCTGAACCAGGTTCATTATGTCTCCGAGTTCGGATTCAATGGAAGGCTTGCATGTATTTTGCCATGCTCCCAAGTGCGTGTAAGGATTCTTTCAGTTGAAAAAATTCAAATAATATATGCTGAACTCCGATTCGGGCATCCCCGAATCTGAGTTCCCGAATTATTGATTAAGAGAAGGCGGTAGACTTTGTCGGACTTGTGAACAGATAATAGTTTGCTTATATTTTGAGCACAAAATAGTTTAAAGGAGATCATAAGTTCTAACACATTGTCTGAATACATTCCTGGAAACAGCAGGATTCCAAAGGATTTTGCAATTTGCAAACGCATTACTAGTGCAGTATACTCCTTGAATATTCAACTATCATCATCAGAACAAAGTTAGTTTTTATCGGGCGACTAAATACTAGAGCATGAACTGGTAAGTCATTTCTAGAAAATGTATGGGTTCCAAAGGAATTTTAGGAGAATTTTAATAGATGCTCTAAAAGACTACCAACGCGCAAGAAAAGTCAAGTATAAAATATTTATTTCGTATTCTTAGAGAAAACAACAAAGTCGACAAAAAAGTATTTAAAAAAGATGGTTTGAGATGATTGTCAAGCTGTTGAAAATGTATTCTAGCTAACTTTTAAACCCTGTACATTTGAAAGCAGAATTTTTTAGAAAACATGCATCATCATTTATATTCATTTAATACCGAAACTGGAGGCTGCAGTGATGCCAATACGATTTAAATCCGTTTTAAAACGAGCTTGCGGTCCAAACCTAGTAGATCAAACGTGACGGGACGAGGCTTCGTTGATCATACTAAAGTCAAAGTCAATCATGAATAGGTCTTCAAATTGTTTTCTCTTTCAAAACAAGGTTTAAAAAAATAAATCATTTTTAGTTGTTTAGTTAAGTGCAAATTCATAAGTATTCGTCCTAACCTTAAACCTTAAAACTTTTAGCCTGTCGGGCTTCCTAGCTTCCTTCTCCGAGGTTCTTAAGTTATCAAAAGTTGTATTACTGACTTGTCTTTAGTTACTGTTTGATTTACCTAAACTGTTTTTGGAAGTAAAGTCATTATAAGATTGAAGTTCACGACTAATATTCAAAATTATCGCTTGTAAAACAGTACCACGAATTCCCGAAATCTGCTCATTCATTTACATTTTTGGCAAGATATTTTCAGTTATTCCGAAAACTTAAGACAGGTTCTATAAAAAACATTTTGCTAGACCAGACAAACACAAAAGTTACAACACTATACGGGAATAACTTAATTTCTAGACTTATTAATTAATGCATGGTTTGTTAAAGGCATGAGATGGGACTAAGGAATAGACTATGACTAAATTGTGGAAGCGAATCTGGTAGATTAATTTTTTATATGCATGTTAAGGTTGAAAGTGTGGGAAAAAATGTCGGCATTAAAAAACTATTGCATATTGAGATTTAATAATTATTTCAATCTCTTCGTTCTTTAAGGCAAGACAATGAGAATGACAGTATAAACTATAAAGTAAGTGGCAAGCAATTGAGGCAATAGATAAATACAGAATAAATTACAAATTAGTCGCCCTCTTCACTCTTCACTGACTATGTGGTGTTTATAGGTAGGTGTACTTTATTGGAGTCCTGAAGTCCTGGATTTACTAAAACTTCTTTGTGGGGTACACTGTATTAAAGTTAAAGTTTGTGTTCGCTATATCGTCCTTGCCGATTTTTTCATACATTCAAAATAAAATCAAATGATTATAATTAAATTAAATCAATATTCAATATATACATGTCATCATAGTTTAAAAACACATTTCCATATTTTCATTCTCTGTCTACCAATTCGCACTCATATGTAGGGGAATAATTACGGTTTTTAAATTTAAAATTAATTAAATTATTAATTTTCTTATCAATAGACCTATCTATATAGGTTATAAATTTTGAATTTATTGCATTTGGCTGTGTTACTTGTTGATTCTTTAAACATAATTTAAGCTTGGGTCTGGGTTTTATACGTATGTTTTATGTCCATCTAATTCATTTTCGCGTTAGACTGTTTTACGGCAACTTTCCAATGAATTCGCATAATATCAAATATGCGAATGTTTTGGATCTTTCTGTAAAATTCAAAAAGTGAAAACGTACTTTTCATGGTACATACATAGTTGAGCGGTTGAGCCTGTAACATTGTAATCAAAATCGGAGAATGATTAATTAAATTCACTGAAAGTACGTCTTCAATGACGACTTTTCGAATCCTTTGCCAATCCCTACATATTTATATTCTGCTTCTGTATGAACGGAACTTGCGTAATGTACATCGTCGTGTGCAATAAATTAAACTTGGAACATTGAACATTTTAAGCTGCCAACTTTCCTTTATATTTATTAGATGTATAAAAAATACACAAGTACAAATATATAAATATCTATACAACCTAGATTTTGTGCTATAAAAAGCAATGTATTCATTGGTTGGACGCTGTTGTATATGTTTCCACTATTTTCCTCTGTCTCCCTCCGATTTACTCGAAAGAAAGTCCACTTCTTTCTACGGAAGTTTCATTTGGACTTGGCCTTCATCCAATAGAATTTTTTTTATTGTATTTCGGTCTAATCCTCATAGCCGTCATCGCATATCACATATAATATTCGGATGAACTCTGGAACTTCTAAAACACCCAGTCTATTTTATCAGTCAACAACTTTCTAAAGAAAGTCTGAACATTTCGGGCATTTTCTGGTCGCAGAGAAAACTGTTAGCTGAATTCATCTGCAAATGTAAAAACAGGACAAACACACACTCCCTGAAAAAAAAGTTAATCCACGATAGTGGGCGGATGGGATTTTTGAAACCTCCAAAAGGCTGTGTTTCGAGTGATGCTTTCTTTAATCTTGAATGAATCAGGAGAGTCAGGCAACATGCATTGAAAACGACAAAAAAATTGTATGCGTTTTAATGAAGCATTTTCATACATTTCTACGCGATAATTTCCGTAATTTTTGACGATTCCGGTGTATATTTGTATTCAAATTTATCTTATGTCTTATGGATTTGATGACTATATAAAAATATAAGGAGAGGCAACATAAATATCACGTGTACCAAGGAATTGCTTAGTCCATGTCCATGCACATATACAAGCATTGTAAAACTTCCATCATACCCGATAATGTGTGATTCAAAGGATCAATAACAAATTAGAGTAAACATGAAACAAAAAGCTGAAACTAATTTGTACGATTTTGAATATTTTGAGAAATTCCTCCGGCAATTTGAAAACGACTAAATTTAACTTAATCGATCCTTATATTCTTTCTTTATTCAGTCCAGCCAGAACAACCCAAACGCTCAACCTTTGAAATCCGTCCAAGACAAATTAAGTGATATACTATAATATCTGCCCATACATTATTAGAGCAATCTGTGAATTCTTATCCTGGCTGGAGGCCGGAGTAGAGGATATGTTACGCTTCAACCGCATCATTGCTTGTCCCGTCCAACTAAGTGGCCTTATTTCGTTGGTAAGCAAACTGTACATTTATGTCATGGAAAAATTGGACGTATACAACTATTTGAAATTCGTACAAACTTGTTCCTTTCGTATTAACATCGACACATAAGTTCGTAAGTCATCTAAATGGACGACGGAATTTGACGATATCGTATGTGACGTCATTCGTTGACGTAAATGTTATAAATTCTACTTATTGGTCTCGGATTCGGTTTAAAGTTCGTATATTTAGGAAGCATCAGTTCAAATTCAGGACGGCCTTATTATAAATGCCGTCTCTTATTTGAAACTTTACGATTTTTGTCATGTTTGATATCAAAATAGCACAAAACTGTAAGATTTTAATTATCATAATGTGACAATAATATAATAATACAATACACAATATATTGCACCTGATATACAAAACTACATAAATCCTAAGGGCCGTCTTTATGCATCGAAAAAAGGGAAGCCAAATAACCACTCATTCTGTTAGCAGACGTAGGTTGATCAATCGTAAATCTAAAGAAATTACTGGGGCAGTAGACCATGACAAACTATGAATGTGGAATGCCAACATCGAGACATTCTTGTACGACAAAGCTTGCCTTCAGTTGAGTTTTGTAAAGCTATTTATACTTATTTTTATTGCCTTTTTGGTTTCCAGTTACGGAATGTCCTCAGAACAAGTAGGAGTGAAGGGACGTCGTCAAGGTTAGTATCCATTCGTCGGTGGAATCCTGCGGCGAGGAAAGCCATCAAATATGCCTGGGTATTGCCGTTCCCCGTGGTGAAAGCCTGGACTCCTTGGAAGAAGAACGATGATGAGGCTGAAAAAAATGAATCTCTTCGAGAAAGGAGCAAGCTAAGACTCCGTGACAAAAACAATAATAAATTAAAGGAAGATGTGCAAAAAGCAGACGAACTTTACAGTACCGGTAACACATTTAATTTTGATGAGGCGTACCGTATCCTAGTTGTTCACAAGGTAAAAAATTCAAACCGCAGTGATTACGAGTTCTTAGCAAGCTAATAATTTTATCCGTCGTTGCTCCCCTTTTGATGCTCTGTAGGATTCAAAGGAGCCTGAATTATTGTGGCGACTTGGGAGGCTTTTATATGAGCAATCAAAAACTGCTCCGAATGCAGGAGAGAAAAGAAAGTTAGTCGAAGAAGCCTATGGTTGTGTTTTCCAATCTCTGGAATTGGATGAACAAAACTTCGCCACACACAAATGGATGGCCATTTTGCTAAATGAATTAAGTCTACTGAAGGGGATCAAAGAACAAATCAAGGAGACTATAAATGTTAAGAACCACATGATTGTGAGTGAAAGCTACATCACTACTGGAATTGTTTTTAATCATAAAGTATCGAACTTTCTGTTACGTACTTGAATGTAGTATTGTATAAACGATGCTTTTTAAATCAAATCCAAGTAAATTGAAGGCCAAGGATTCTAAATTCTTGGGACTTCTGATTTCACTTTATAGAGAGCCGTTGAATTGAATCCTGATGACGCGACAAGCATTCATCTGCTAGGGCATTGGTATGTAAAATGTAGATAAGTAAGCTCGAAAAATTCCTTAAAGTGTTCCGTTTTGCATACAAAGTAGACCGTGGCCTTAACTTTCTAGTGAGCTTTCAATGTTTTAAAAGAATGAAAGCGAGAATATTGTCTAATATGCAATAGCATGCTGGTAATTTCAAGGTTTTATCTTTTTCTAGGTGCTTTTCTGTAGCCGACATTCCATGGTATCAGCGGAAAATAGCCGCAACTCTTTTTGCTACTCCACCGGAATGTAGTTTTGACGAAGCGTATCGACATTTTCTGAGAGCTGAATACACAGAGCCAGGATTCTACAGGTATTAAATGAATGATACAAGATACAATATATATTGAGATGCTATAAATGTATTTCTGAAGTCTATTTTCAAGGTTTCAATTTCAATCGAATGCTTTTATATTTATGACACATTTGGCTTTTATACACAGTACCAATCTACTTATGCTAGCCAAATGCTCCATAAAACTTGGAGATATGGAGAAAGCAGAGAAATACTTGCTTCAACTAAAAAGTTATAAAGCCAAAAATGAAGACGATTTTTTGGTATAAAAACAGTAACAATAAATTATTTGATTGGCATTTTGCTCAGATCTAACGCTATTGCTCATACCCTTTTGTTACTGCAGGCTAAACGAGAAGGAAAGGAACTTCGTGATAAGCTGTTTAAAACAAAGAATTATAATCCAAGCAAAGAAACGCCTTGTCCGTCCGAAGAAGCTAAAGCCTAATTACATGTGATGATGAATATATTGACTAAATTAAGATGCATTTCTCAAATCACCTTATGTGTATTATAATTATTGATTAATTTGCCAATCCACACTTAAATTGAACATATCATAACGTACGATACACAATAATAATGCAAGATATAATAAAACAGGTATATAAAATATTATCAATGTTGTTATTAGCTTACAATAGTATCAAATTTATTGCTCTTTCATAAAAGTTACCTCGTTCAAAAATGACGAACCATTCTACAATGATTTGGTATAAATAAACCTAAATCAAATAATGTATAATTGTACAGTGGGATGCATAATAATTCACTATTTAGCTGCAATTATAACAACACTACTAACTAACGGTTCTACTAAAATTGTTATATTATAGTATCCATCTATTTATGATTCTAAACCAATAACAATAACCTGAATATACTAAAGATTATCCTTTAGCAGCTATGTTACGTTTATTATAATATTTTGCTCTATATAATCATTATAATTTCATTATTATTTTATTATCTTGGTTATTAAATATATTACAACATATAAATGAAATACACGCTCATGACGTCTTTAATAATTTACGATTTAAAACTGGATTCGTAACGAGCCATAGTAAATTAACACAAAAATCGTAATTTAATTTTTACTCTTCTACTCGAGTTCTACACCATCCATAACATTCAATTTTCAAGCATTTGATACCGGTACCGCATTGTTGTGTTCCACATTGAAACAGCGTACTGATGTCATTTATCACTAGTCATTCAGATCAAATACACTGTTGAAGCACTTTGAACATACGATACGAAGTTATTGAAAACAATTAAAACTCGATCGGCAGCAATTACCAAAACCTTGGTATTCAATATGCAAGTATTGTATGTAAATTAATAAAAATAAAAGCAAATCAGAACTAAGCAATCGATTAACGGATATCTGACAGAAAATATTAAGTTGCAAGTATTATCAAGAAACATCTCATCTATATGAATCTGAAACTAATTCTTACGCATTTTGGATCTCAAACTTCGAGTTTGGGTGTCACTTGAAGCTTTTAATGGGGCGGGTTGTTTTTCATGAAGTTTTTTCACCTTTTGAAAAATACTAACGAAAGTTTTACCAACTTTACTAGTGTCCATCATAGTCGCTGAATTCGATTCATCTGCCAATGTTTGTTTTTGTCTAGGTTTATCGTCGATTTTGTTGTTAATTTTATCGCTCGTTATTTGAGAAGCTTGTGATGTTGCTTCATTGGATTTAACAATTCGAGATCGGAGTTCTCGTGGACCTTGAGGAATTGGTTTTTGTTTTTTCACAAGTACATGTCCGACAGTTTTAGGAAGTTCGACCTTCGCAGGCTTAACTCCATCACGGGTGCTCATTCTTGAGCTCATATGGTTAACTATTGATGAAATTGAATCATTCGATAAAGTTTGCTGATCCGTATCATCGGCTAGATTTGATATTTCTAGGGGTAAATCATCTGCGTGTTGTAGAATAAGTTCTTCTGAAGGATGTGTGTTTACTTTTGCTATTTTTTTCTCAATTTTTTTGGTTCGAATTATCACTTGTGCTTTCTTGACTGCGTCCGCGCTTGGTTGTTGTAAAGAATCTTTTGTGGGGATTGAGTCTGCAGAGTCTTTAATAGATACGTCATTATATTCTTCGGTTCTAATTTGATTTTCAACAGTATTATCTTTTCCAGCTTCAAGAATTTTTGTGGATAAGGCTTTAAAATCGTTTTGAACGTCTGCAAAGTTTCTGAACGGGCGTCCACCAATTAACAAAGGAGTGGGCGTCGATGATGCTTTTTGAGACTGCGACTCTACGTGTCTTCGCCAATCAGTGATGGAATCAAAGGCAACAAGATTACGGTCTTCACTAACTGTAGTTCCATTATCCGCATGTGTACTAACGCCTACTTCACTTGACTTTGCATCGCTCTTACTTGAAATTAGTGAAACACTTGAATTTCCATGTCCACTGTGTATTTTATGTGTATCAAGGGCAAGTATATTCGGAAATATGTCATCGCAGACATCGCAAAAAGCTTCTTTAATGCCTGCATCAGAATCCTTTGTTTTGTTTCTGTAGCTAATTTTGACTAACTGCATTAGTTTCTCAGGATGGTTTGCAAGGTCTTGTTCCCGTGACGTATTATTTTCAGTTGAATCTCGTTGAATATGAGCTCTCATATGTCCAATCAAGTGAGATTCCATCTTGAAGCCTTTTTGACATCTTTGACATTCAAACGGCCTGGCTATTCCATCTTCGTGACTTGCTATATGACTCAGTAATGCCTCTTTGCTGTCAAAACTCTTGTCGCATTCCAATATGCTACAGCTAAATGGTGGCTTGGTTACGTGGACATTGATTTGATGCCTCATTAGGGCAAATTTATCACCAAACCATTTATAGCAAGCAGTATCTTCACAAGGAAACTCCTTGCCCCGTGAATACACTGTCTGCTTTCTCCGCGTCGATGACTTATTATTTTCAACCAAATGCAGTTTTTCGTCAATTTGAATATCTTCAACGTCCTCACTCTTAACAACCTCATTCTTAATTTTCAGATCCATTTTAGGGCTGCAGGATCTTCTGTGAATATTTAAGGCAGATTCCATCTGAAACTGCTGTCCACAGGATTTACAACTTATCGACTGCTCCTGACCATGATGAATCTTGAAATGACTGGCCAATTGAAAGTCGTAAGTAAATTTATGGCCACAAATGGAGCAAGTGAAGGGCAAATCTTCTAAAATAATTTACACATGTATTAAAAATAAATCTATACATTTATACATGTTGTGCATCAACAACGTTTATTACTATAAAAAATATATAAATCATACCATTGTGGAAGCGAAGAACATGTTGAGTTAGTGATTTTTTATCGACAGCCTTAAAAGAGCACTTCGGGCATTGCTGGGTTGGTATCACCAATTCAAACCCTTCCCTTTTATTTGTAACATTGACGTTTACAAGACCAGTTGAATGAGGACGTGGAAGTACAGAAACGTCTGGTTTTTTGTCGGCTGTTTCACTGAAATTTAAGAATGGGAAAAATATAATACATACATGTAAACATCTCCCATCACCCATGAATAAATACTGAGCTAAAACACCGAAGAAATTAACGGCTGATCACTAACCTGTGGGCATCCATTTGAGTTTGAAAATTTTCAATGACTAGAGACAAAAAATTATCATCATCGTGGTATCCATTTGCCTCTGCTTCTGGAATGTCGAATCGGAAAGGCTTTGCCTTCAATTCTACAACCGGTATTTGATCCGAAATTCGAGTTTCTTCTTGTGTTAATGATAAATTACTACTGATCGCATCTGATGATGGATCAGAGTGTTGGTAGAAATTTGCAATCGAAATGGAATTTCCAGGGGTTCCAATAGTTCCTAAAGGCTGCATAAGCTTGGAGGAAGAATTGGTTTTGGTTTTCTTGGTGTTACTATACGTCTTTTTTGGTGGATTGGGGCATTTAACGTGATGTTCTGTATTGGATCTTTTTCTTGGTTTATTTCCTTTTACGAAATGGGGAATCTGTACCTGTGAAATTGATTGAGGTTGCAAGGAGGGTAGCACTTGGATGACTTCTTGATTTTCATTGAGAATCATTTGATGACTTTCATCTAAACCGACTTGCACTAAAATGGTGTCTCCATTAGGAAGTTGATATAAAGAATAAGGACCTCCCACCTGAGACTCCGATGTATTGTCAGCTTCACCATTTTGTTCAGTTTCTGTTTCCGTTTGTAAACTGTCATTTCCATTCAAAGATTCTGAAGCAGACGCGGCTACTTGGTCAGATTCAGGGAAATTGAAATTATCTAAAGCATTCATCTCATGAGCACTAACAATTTCGTTTCCTTTAATCAAAATCATGTAGTTTCCATCAGGAGTTTGTATCGAGGCTTCCATTAACGAATCTTCTGGAAAATCATTTTGTTCATTTTCTATTTTCGGCTCAATCCCTAGTTGTTGCTGAAAGTTATGAAGATCTTCCGACGAAACCATTACGCTCTGCAGATTAGAGGAAGGAATCTGTAATTGATCATCGTCAAAACCTTCCATATTCTCACATAATGTGGAAATTATGTTATCGGGACTGGAAATATCAGTGGATGCAGATAAGTCGATGCTTTCTATTGCGGACTCAGTTTTAAAAAAATCCATTGATTTGTGAGAATTCAGCTCCAACATTTGCTGCGGTTGGGTTTTTGGAAGTTTAGTTCCACTACTTCTTATAATGTTGGGCTTTCTATGTTCGTCGGTCAACATGTAGACAACATTTTCATGTTCATTTTGGGAGGTGATCGCTTGCGATGATGACGAATGGCGAAATAGACTCATTTTCGATTAGCGATAAATGTGAATTGTTTTTGTTGCTGATATGAATCACAAATGTGACAATATGAGATGAAAGGACAAACCACCGTTACGTTGCAAACTATGATCAGGAGGCTGATGAACTGCGTGGTTCATTGTTCAGGTTCAAGGTTCATTGATAGATGTGTGATGAGTTGACAAAAAATTTCATCTCTAATTCAACGATTCAAAAAACAGGAACGCAGCAAGCAAGGAGCGCGACGAGAGACAGGGCACAAGACAACGGCAAACGGACGCTGAAAGAATCCGGACTCGGGTAGCAGGGCACAGGGTGCCGGAGGTCATTTCATTTTTCATTTCATTCAAATTTGAAATTTTTAGACATGTTATGCAGGCGATCTAAAATTGAAAATAAATATAACCAAGAACAATTAATCAATGAACAACAAATAAACTCTCCTTTATTCATTATAATTACGTCCAACGTTCAAAGTCAAAAGTCACAATTTCTAATCAATCTCACGAGCTCAACGCAACGTTATGTTATATGTGTTATGGTGTATGGTTAGGTTACGTTTTATAATAAACCGATGTAACGGGCGTAACCAAGTGTTGAAAACATCAGGTTTTGCACCCTAATGTCAGTGGGAGTGGTTCCGTATACGTCAAAATGTTCTATTACTCATGGGAATCGTTTAAACCCCATATCTCAATTTCCCCCAAAAGCCCGGGTACTGCACCCTGTGCCCTGGTGTCAGTGGGAGTGGTCCCGTATACGTCAAAGATGTCCTATTACTAATGAGAATCGTTTAAACCCCATATCTCAATTTCCCCCAAAAAGCCCTGGTTTCGCACCCTGGTGTCAGTGGGAGTGGTCCCGTATACGTCAAAGATGTTCTATTACTCATGAGAATCGTTTATACCCCATATCTCAATTTCCCCAAAAAGCCCGGGTTTCGCAATCTGAAATGTAGTTTCAGGGTATTATCATGTATAGATAATAGACATAGAGTGTAATGTAAACTAAGCGGCAGTTTTAAAATGAGTAAGGGCTTTGAACTGATTTAATCATTTTTTTGGGGGTTTTAATTTATGGGGGGCAGGGGGTGTGACCGATTCGACCCAAGTTCGAACTTAGCCTCCGTTTGCCGTTATGACCCAAGGAACAATGAACAAGTGTACAAAATTTGGTGATCCTATGTCCTTCATCCTTGGTCAAGCCGTTCTCCAGTTATCGCACCGACAGACGGACGGACAGACGGACTGACCATTCGCATAAAGTGCAAAGTGTTTTCAACACTTAATAATGAATAACAATATGTCAAATACAAAATAAATACAAAATATCGAATACAAAATATGTAATTGAATATCAAATATAAGTCAATCAATGCAAATACAAAATAAATATGAAATAATGAAATGTGAAATGATGGAATAAAAACGCTGACATACATTACTGCCTTGCCTTTGTTTTGTGCATTGTAATCTCAGACTGCAGATTTTGGTGCCATTTCACTCTTTTGTTGGATATTTGATATTGGATGGATGTTCAATGTTTGATTTCAGATTTGTGATTTGGCTTTGGGCTTTATTATTATAATGCTCGCTGTGTGCTGTTTAGCTTCATTAGCTCATATATTGTGTATTGCTGAGTGGCAGTGTGTGCTGTATAGTTATAGTTGTATACATACCACATACAGCGATACAGCTGTCCACAGTTAACAGTATAAGAATTACAACCAAATGCTGAGTATGGAGTATGGAGCTACAAATTAAATTAGAACTTTAAAAATCAATTTTGAATTGGTTGATTTTTAACTATAAAACTTGAAGCAAGCAAATCGAATCCTGAATTCAAAGAACGAAATAATCTCCCTTGCGGTTCAAAAAGAGATTTGGAAAATGTTTGTAGTTAGCGGGATGGTGATGGTGGTTCGTATTACAAAACAAGATTTAGCTCGATGATGGTCTCTTCATGCTCTCCTTGCCTTCCTGTCCTGTTCCAGACTCGACATCGCGGTAAACTCGATTTTAATTTAATTCTGAGAATGGAGAATGTTGTGTAATTTCGTAATTGAATTTTGAATTTCATTGCAAATTAATTGATTGGTGAAGTCAGAAGTGAACAGTAAACCCACTCAGCAGTACTCAGCACACACAGCAGGGCAAACAAACGACCACGGCACTAACTGCTGACTGGACTGTCAAGCTCACGGTACACGGTCAACAGTCAGTGTCAGTACCATAGATATATTGCATATTGTTGTCTGCTAAACATACTCTCAATGAGAGTATGTTTAGCAGACAAGATATATTGCATATTTGATATTGCATTTCAATTTAAAATTTTGGATTTCAAGCAAGGTCAAAGCTCAAAGATCAAAGTTGAAAGTGAGTGGAGTTGCATTACTTGCATTCGTTCAAACTTCAACCCATTCTGCATTCACCATTCACCATTTGACATTTGACATTTGCCGTTACACATCACACATTATCACATTACATTATAAATGTAATTTTGAATTTATTTGTAATTATGAATTACAAATTATGAATTATAATTCATGAATGATGGTTTTTGATTGTTGTTGGTTGTAAATTCAAAATTGAAATAAATGTGTCAATCAATTATAATTTTTGTATATTTCATATATTATGTTCAGTGTTTGTGTATTATCAATTATTCAGGGTACAGCAGGGCTCAGGCAGTCAGGCCTGCCAGGGTCTAGATTCCAGACAGACACGGCGGACGGAATACGACACAGGTTGCAGTTAGTTCATGTTATGTTCAGCGCATCATAGCGTCACTCCATGCTCTGCACTGCACTCACCGCGCACCGCATCATTCAGGGTTCAGTACAGAGTAATCTACATTCAGTTCAGGGTTCAACCCTTCAGGAGAGGCCTGGACTACCAGACAAATAAGGCAATACACAATATTCTGTAATTCTGAATTGTATTTAACGACGATAAGAACTAACACTGACTAATATTTATTTACCCCAACGATCTCAATGCAAATACAAACAGATCAAGCCTTCCAAGCTTTGACTTGTTTGAAAGACTTTATTTTTAGTTTGTAGTTATACTTTGTACTTACTTGTAACGTTGTAACTATGAAGTAGTATGGGTTAGTTTTAGTTTTGTGTATTTTTATCAGAGGCAACGTACTACCCACAATCACAATCAATGGGTGATGCATGCATGACATTTCAATGACTTGGTTTGATTGTGGCAAACGGGACGCAGAGATTTTTCTATGTCCCCGCACACGCGCAAACGTTAAATGTTGACTTTTTAAATGCAAATTTTATTTTTCCGTTTGAAAATCTAACCTAACCTGACCTGTGAAGCAAACCCTCATCGTTGGTTACTTATAAAGCAAAATATCATTGCTGGGATGATTTGTGCGTAGCAGAGCAAGTATTTCATGTTTTGTTTGGACTAGTGACTAGTTTTGACACTTTTGACTTTCCTATCCTGCGAGTAGTGTGCGTGTTGTTAGTGTCTTGAGAATTGCCGAATTCTGAGTTCACTTATCAAATCATTTATGTTTTATTTTAAATTTATAGTGGGAATGGATGTAGCAGATGATGACTGTTTATCGCCTCAACAAACGAAAGCAGAGCCTACTGATAATGACTGGAAAAGAACCAAATGGCAACCACCTCCATCCCATCATAGTCTCTTACCTATAAGGTCAAAAGTAGTTCACAAAGCGTCGTCCAGAAATCAGATAATGAATTCTGACAGACATAGACTTCCACAGATGGAGGACTTTCGGAATCAAGACGAAGGGATCGAGGATTCTGAGTTCATCGCCTTTGCGGATAGATTTTCCCACCATTTTTCGAAACAGAATGTTAACAATCCTTCTTTCGAAAGTATTGCAGATGTGGTATCAACTCCAAAAATTAATCGGCTGTATGTCTTTTTAACATAATATGAATATCCACTATTTTTCGTGTTTACTAAACATAGCTCGTTCACGTCAGTTTGATGCTTATATATTCGCAGAGATTCCATGGCTCGGGCTGACATGTGTCCCATTATTCGGCGTCCTAGGTTGGTAACAATGAAAGGCGTTGGATCTCGAATTAGAGAACAATATGGATACGAAATTAGCAACACAACTTATCTATATGCAGAAGAGGCTCTTTACCTAGTCGAAATTGTTAGTTAGATCTCGGATCATCATTTTAACTTCATTATATATCAATTTGGTTTCCATCCCGGTGCGGTGGTATAATGTATTTTGTTATGATTCTAATTATCTATTTCAGGGCAAGTTACAGTTGTATCTTGGTAACATCAATCTCAGTGTAGAAAGAGCAAGATCTCTCCTTCTTCATTCTAAATCACATCCAAAGACTAAACCCTCAAAAATTAAATCTTGCTCGGTGGATGAATACACAGTTTATAAACATTTGTCGAAATTGGGATACCGACTTCGTCGTAGAGACCAGCATGATATTAAATTAGAATGTTTAAAAGATCCCATCGTTTCTGAAAGCTCTAGTCCAGGGCCTTCTGGAATGGGAACACAGAAAGACACCGAAATGCAAATTGATGGTACGGATGATACAATGATGGATTTAAGTGATGAACCAATAAGATCGCAAATACCATACGACTATGTGTCTAATAACAATGGCAATTCGCAATCATTTAGCAGTCCTTCTTCGGGGTTGGGTAATAGTGTAAGCGATTGCTTAAATAAAAGAGGTCTCAAAAGAAAATTCGGAGAGTTCAGTTCTAGTCAAAATGCAGGATCTACCACACCATCTTCTTCAGCTAAGGATATTAGCGACGATGAAGATGCGGATGTTGAGTTTGACTTTGTTCCTGCCTTGGGAGACGTGTACATGGATTCTGTTTATGAAATGGCCCCTAGTCAACACGTCGAAAACTATATGGTTACTGAAGCTGACTCTGATGTTGAAATACTAGACGAAGTCTTGAACAGCAGTGTAAAAATTGAAGAAATTCGCTATGATTACGATGGGGATATAGAAGATGATGTTACCATTGGAATGGAACCACGTATGAAAATCAAATTAAAGTGATTTTAAAATTCGATTTAATTAAATAACAGATAAGTTTGTTTATCACTTGCATTCTTAATATTAGAACCGTCTACGTCGGCTGCTTGTTTTCCTGCTCAAGGCTTAGTTGATCTAGCTGAGAGCGATTCCGAAGAAGAGCAAGAAATCAAATCCTTCACAAAAGTTTGGAGCAAGTTTGTTCCTAATGTCACAATTCAAATTGGGTACCCACCTGCTGTTCTACTACCTAGTAATATTCCTTATCGACATGCGATTTACGAGTTCGATCTAAAGATTAAAGGGGATCGTTTCGATTCCGAACTTGAGTACTATGTGGATGAATTGAACTTAAATTCTTCCCCGGCTGAAACTGAAAATGAACGCGACTGTCAAAAACACAAAATCAAGCGGGATCAATGCAAGTCCTGGAAATCGTGGCGACAAATGACAATTGAGGAAGCCAGAGATGTATTGAACGATTCTCTTCTGGCACGCTCAATTGATAATGGAGAACATTGTGATAATGCTATGAAGAAATTATACTTGTGGAACGACAAAAGTTCATCTTCAAAGCCGCAGCTGGGAGAGGGATGGTCTAGATTTGTCATTCCCTTCGATCTATATCCGCCCGTGTCAGGGTCAAATGTTCATAAAAATCGACTGAAGTCTGATTTCCAGCCTTGCTATGTAGTAGCCGTAGTAAGGTAACGCGAGATCAATTTTCAATGATCAATTCTAAACAAGTATTCATTTACTGCCTTAAAATTAAAAATATAACTCGTCTGTTTTCAGAAACTACGATTTAGTTCCTAGTTTTTCTGCATGTGAAGCTCATTTAAACGGAGTTCCGGTGCTTGTTGCTGCCGTAACTGGAGAGTCTGACATTTTGTTCATGACACCCGACAGATCCCCGGTTCCGTCGTTATTTTAATTTAAATGTAAGTCAATGGTCGAAGTACTTGTTACATTTTATATTTATTTCTGACCTCTAGCTAAATTTTCAATTATAATCTCAATCAACTACAAACTAAATTTCTCTGAACATTTCTTAATTCATATGAATTGTATTTATCTTCTCTAGATGTACAGAACTGTAGAATGTTAATTATATCATTGATTTAGTAATTAATTGTAAACATTTTATCAATGATTCAAAACACACAGTACACAGTAAGAAACTATATTCAATATTCTTAATCTTACTATTCATCGAATAAAATTACAGGCGATTAATACGGAACAAGTAATTTTTATCCATCGCCCATCACCAATATTTATTGACGTATGTTTTAGAATTGGATCCGATTTTTCCACGTACGAACAAATTAAAAAAAACGAACGTAAGTAAGTATGGTGTTTTAGGTTTTAGCTTAACATAGCTGTCGAGTAGGCATTGATTAAACGCCGACTCCATTTTTAGCGCGTAATGAAAGAAATCGAAAATTTAATAAAAGAAAATCTAATACGATTTGAATTACTTGATTTTGATTTTGGAGATGGAATCACAAATCAAATAAAGTCGTCGTCGTCGTCGGCCAGCACCAGCCGCCATTCCGGAACGGATGTTAATATTAAACCGTATAATTTAAACCTGGCCTGTGAAATGAGAGCGAAGTTGGCATGCAGCATGCACGAAGTTGGCATGCAGCATGCAGATGAGCGAAGGTGGCATGCAGCATGCAGCATGCGCGAAGGTGGCATGCAGCATGCAGCATGTGCCTCCACTGAAAAAAACAAAAGTGCTCAGATCGACCTCAAACTTCAGATCTACATCAAGCAAGTGGGTGTGGTAATATTTCGGCGCCGCCGCCGAAATCGCAGAGTTCAACAGGGGTGCCCGACGACATTGGAAATACCTCAATCTCAACTTCTCCATCATTTTCACTTCGAAAAAAAAATTTCGGCGCGGTTACACCCACCGCCGAAAAATATCACCGAAAACTTATTTTTCTAGTTTTTCACGGGGAGTCCAAAAATCGCATTTTCTCAAGTTGCCCCAATTTTCCCATGCAGCATGCAGCATGCACAAAGGTGGCATGCAGCATGCAGATGAGCGAAGGTGGCATGCAGCATGCAGCATGAATATGAGCGAAGGTGGCATGCAGCATGCAGCATGCATATGAGCGAAGGTGACATGCAGCATGCAGCATGCATATGAGCGAAGGTGGCATGCAGCATGCAGATGAGCGAAGGTGGCATGCAGCATGCAGATGAGCATAGGTGGCATGCAGCATGCAGCATGCACGAAGGTAGCAATTTTCTAAGTTTTTTCTCTGCATTGAAAAAAACAAAAGTGCTCAGATCGACCTCAAACTTCAGATCTACATCAAGCAAGTGGGTGTGGTAATATTTCGGCGGCGGCGCCGAAAAATGACCACACCCACTTGATCGAAGTAGATCTGAAGTTTGAGGTCGATCTGAGCACTTTTGTTTTTTTTCAATGCAGAGAAAAAACTTAGAAAATTGCTACCTTCGTGCATGCTGCATGCTGCATGCCACCTTCGCTCATCTGCATGCTGCATGCCACCTTCGCTCATATGCATGCTGCATGCTGCATGTCACCTTCGCTCATATGCATGCTGCATGCTGCATGCCACCTTCGCTCATATTCATGCTGCATGCTGCATGCCACCTTCGCTCATCTGCATGCTGCATGCCAACTTCGTGCATGCTGCATGCCAACTTCGCTCTCATGCCTGTGAAGTTATAAATAAATACCGGACAGACTGACTTTGGACTTGCACTTGTGGTGAGTGGTGACTTGAATTTGAAACAAAAGACGGGTAAAAATAAACTTCAAACTTGTGTATTTGATTTGGTTTTGCATTTTGGTTTTATGTATTGTGTATTGACAAAATGTAGAGATTGTCTTCACTACACACTATCGGCAATCGGGCAGATCACTTCACAGCAGGTCGGTTGTAGTTGCAGGCGTGCAGGTGGTGGGATTTTTTTGAGGCTGCTTATCTGTTATCTTTTGCTGTTGTCTGTAGTTATGCAATATGCAATAGTCGGTTGAGTTAGACAAGGTCAAAGGTGGACGTGGTGGGATTTGTTAAGCCTTAACTGCTTGTGGAAAAAACTAGGGAACTCGGCAACTATGTTGCCGGGAAATTTTTCAGGAAATCGGGAAATCAGAAAAATTGGACCCCTTTTTTAGAAAATTTCCTGGTTGGAGTAAGGGAAAGGGGACCATTTCTTCAGACAAAGAAATGGTCCCCTTTCCCTTACTCCAACCAATTTCCTGTTTTCCATCGAATCAAAATTGTCAAATTTTTCTAATTTTTTTACTTAAATACGGTCAAAATCGGGTTTCTGAAATCGGAAAATTTTTTCAGCTTATCGTGAAAAAAAAAATTTTTCCACCAGCGGCCTTAACTCATCCTGTGTCCTGATAGCTCTGATCCTGTCCTGATGGTTGATGGTAGAGCTATCAGGTCACAGGTTGAGTTAGGCTCAAGTTGAGCCGCTCAACAAGCGTGTGGCTTGGGATTAGTATTGCATACTTATTAATTAGTAGGAGCAAGGCACAAGGTGTGAGGTGAGAGTTGTTAGGAATGTCAATTGAAATTGGAGGTATAACTAGTTCGTTGAACATGTGGATTAGATTACATTAATTCATAGATGTATACTTCTATGCATTAATTTGTAATGCCAAATTCATTCGGATTTGGGATTGATAATTAAAAGAATTGATTTTGTTTTAACTTACAGTGGAAGGTAGGAGTGTTGCTTGTCCACTACACATTATGCGCTATCTCAGACGCTCAGAGCCCACTACCAAACTGCGGCGACGACAGTCAGCTTGATTTGTTTCGGAATCGTAAATGGCGGAAGTATAAGCAAACGCAATTTTGTGGATTCACCCGATTCACAAAAAATGTTTTTATGAAAAATAATGCCACGATCACAACTATAACCGGCCTTATAAAGTGCCATGATTCGTTCCTTTGGGAATACATGCAGTTACAACCGGTTTCTTTGTTTAGAATTTGGAGTGGAGTCAATTAGTCAACACAACACGGATCACGGACTCGCCATCGCCACTGTGAGTAAATGTATGAAAAGTAAGTGTATATTGAATGAATAAATCTACTTGCGTATCAGAATTAATTATAGGTTTTATGATTTTCAATTATTAAGATGAATTCACTGTTTAAACTCAACTACCGACGCTTTTGCTATCGTTATCCGTTTGCTGCCTTTTCTTCTCACCAGAAACGTTTCTTATGGACTAGTCATCAACTTCATAAATCCCACTATGCAACATTAGAACTTGCTTTTGGAGCTAGACAATCAGACATTAAATCGGCGTATTATAAACTATCTATGAAATTCCATCCCGATAAAAACAAAGGAAATGAAGAAAAATTTAAAGATATAAATACTGCATATGAAGTCCTTGGAAATCCTCGATTGCGGCGATTGTATGATCGTGGGATCATTTCTGACGATCAAAGCCCCACCATATATGAGCACACGGTTCACGACGATTCGGGGCCAGTTGTGGAGCAGTCAGAAAATGCCAAAGCTTCGGTTCGATCATTCGACCAATGGTCAAGAAATCACTACTCAGAGACTTTTGTTAGGTCTCAAACAGAGAAGCATAATCGAATGAAATCAAACTCAATGAAGAAAGTAACGTCTGCTGGTTCTGAAAATATTATTTGGATTATTGGACTAATTTGTATGGGATTGACATTTATTTCGATTACATTTGGTTGGGATAAATCTAAAAAGAAATCCTGATGATTTGTAAATTATTGATAACGAATTAATATAATTAATTTCGTCTGCGTAGTGTGTTTTTAAAATACTATATTATATGAAGTCGTTCAACTTTGATCCTAGCTAGTGTTTACACAAATTATAAATAATGTAAATTGTGACCATAGATTATCAAGATTAAATAACGTATGTATAATACCATGTATTTCACTGAACAAGTCATTATATTTATTCAATTGATAGTTTACTTATACTAAATACTAACAACAATATTTAAGTGGCATTACATTAAGATGATTAATCCTCATATGTTGGATTTTTTGACAATTTATACACGTTATGGATCGTAACGTCAACCAGGTTTTAATTGTTGCTACGACTGATTTACAAAATCGTGCGTTTAAGTCATTTTGTTCTACGAAATCCTATTGTCGTTTTCTACAGATAGCAATACTGCTATATAATATCTATTGATATTTAAAAATATACAGCCGTCGAATATAAACAATCGGATACAAAAGTAAACTAGATCATAATTAAAATATATATATTGTACTTCCAGTCTCAACAAAGGGTAGATTTTTAGGCAGAAGTAATTGACTATCCATCTTGACAGGAATTTAAGCAAGGCAGTCAAATAATTCGTCAGCTCATAATTCATATTCATATTCATACATTACCATAAAGTATTAATTTACTTACGCTACATTTTTAATTTGAATCAAGTTCATCATTTAGAAACGGTTTTACATAATTAAACAGTCTTCTTCTTCAAGTCAAGTCATCCTTGAATTACAGTTCAGTGTAACCAATCTTACAAGCATATTTACATTTACTCAACTCGAAATATACCTAGTATTTAATCAACGTAACTCAACCTAACATAATATATTTTAACTAATCTCAATTTAAACAAACGCTTTCAAATGTAAAGTTTTCTAGTCGTAACTTCAAATTGGCATTTAATACATTTACATATATGCAATAAGAATGAATGTGAAAAATAAACAAAAATTAAATTTTAATAATTTTTTTACGATTTTAAAAATATGTACAATATATATACATGATTTGTGATAACGAGAATTTGTATATTTGTGATGTGGTTCAATTTCGAATCGCGATGTTACCTGAATTTTCGATTTGATGCTATGTTTTTAATATGTTTACATGCCATTTTGAGGTGTTGACCGAAAATCCTTCTATTGTTATTGTTTTATATCTAAAGATGTCTTCATAATGTTAATTTTTGCATTACGAAGATTTTCAACATATCCTTGCGTAGTATGTAGTATTATGTGTTACAATACTTTGACTATCTCAATTGCACATTATAATGAGTTATTACTGCTGCGGTTATTCATTTTGGCTACACTGATTCACTTTACGAACAGGAGATCATATAGTTTTGTACAACAATTTTGTTCTCATACCATACCTGAGTAACCTGAGAGGAGACGCTGTCTTTTTGTTCAAAATCTAAATCAAGAGTACTAATACTACAATTTTTGGAATCAATTGGCTAATGGCTTTGACAATTCTAACTTCTAACGGTAGGCGTTGAGGTAAAACATTTCAGCAGTGAGTGTCATCTCAGAACATTGTATAATGGTTTTAATTGTTTATTAGACCACTGAAATACGCAAATGTGTTTTTCACTTTTCAGACAGTCTCCAAGTTCCTTACGTAGATTAACTATCAATATTTGAATATAAATTATTCGTATTGTATTACATAATATGTAATACATGTTATTCGTAATATTATTACGAATAACGAACGAATACATTTTTATATTCAATTCAAAAATCAACTTAAAGAATGCTCTACATCGCTTTTAATCTTTTAACAAAGGAATTTTTATACTAGAGATGCAATTTAAGATTTATACTATCATTATATTCTTGTGTATTATGTAGTAGATTATCTAGAAGCTACTGGTAACGCTGAATTACCCGTCCATAGAATTAGAAGTGATTCTTTTATATATCTGGCTACTGGCTGGAATTACCACACAACGGTGGATGAACATGAACGTCCAATTAAATTTTAAAAGACTCGAATACAGGTTAGCGTATCTAATCATTATTAAAAAATCATAGTCTTCATTAAAGTTAAGAAATGTATTCGTAATTTATAGTAGGATGTTTAGGGAAGTCGAATACACAGACGATGTCACCGTATTGTTTGAAAACTCGACGACTTGAAATTAAACGAATTCTTTGTCATTTTCATACAATTCTAAAGTAGGATTATAGTAGGATATCTTACTAGTATGCATGGACTTGTAAATCGAACTTCAGTGAACAAACTGATAATAAGTGTGGTTGATTTCTAAATCTTTAATCGATTTTGAGTTCAACCATTTTTGATAATGTATAACTATAGGTGTTAAATGTACGTTTCTAATAGTTCGGATATGCCTTGGGAGATATTTTATGTTCGTCGTTCGTAAGTTTACAGTTGCAGTACTTGCTTGTTTCGAACTAGACTAGAACTAGAGCTATCAAATATCTACATACCAAATTCCACATATATAGAATTTTAAATCTATTTTGACCTCTTGATATAACGTCGTAACGTCGACATAAATTATACTGACCATGACAAAAAAAGGAAGGTAGATAGGTATGTTATTGCTCGTTGTCACTATTACGAGATAATATCGACTAGGCGTATTATGTAGGTTGTAATATTGACTATTAAGTATTTGAACATCATACTTTTATAATGATAACTTCATAACGCGAATCGGAATCATTCAAATTTAAAGTGTTTGATTATATGGGAAAGCTAATTTTCGCCTTCTTGGTTTTTCCGGAAACGCTGCATCACAATTAATAATTTCGCCTGCAATGCTCTTACTAGTGGACATCTTTTGAATGTTTTCAAACTTTGCAACCAAGAGGCTCACGTTTCGTCAATGATGTATCTTTGGAGCAGAACGGTCATTAACAGCCCTAGCAGGCTTAAGCTTTGTCCCTCGGCGAATTTGATCCATCAAAGATTCACGACAAGCTGCCGGGTCTGGCACAGTTTTGGAAGAAATCCATTGACGGACTCTGAAGGCCCTATGACATAGTAAATGTAAATATACATTATTATTGCATGATATACTTAATCAATCTAATTTGTAATGTGTCACAAATAAAAAACGAATTCTTAATTCAAATTAGATCCTGAAAAATGATTGTACTTCGGACAATATATCGCATAACCACTTTACCTTGATATCTCTCCAACGCTATTTCCTTTTTGATGGGAAACAGATGCTACCAGTTTCGAAGCAAAGCTAGTTGGTTTCAAGTTTTGTTGCATATGCGGATGTTGTGTGAAGGGATATGAATTTTTCCTATCCGTTGGTGGGCTGTGTCGCATTTGACTCAATTTGGCATTCAGAGTCTGGACAAAAATTTCTTTAGATGTCACAACTGGAGGTGGTGTTTTATTTCCGAGAACTCGGTTCTGAACAAATGTGGCCGTGGTTTTCAATAACTCCTCAGAGAATCGACGAGGATTGCGAGGGCTGGCACCATTTTGGTTATTGCTTAGAACAGAACCCTCTGGATATCCAGATGAATTGGAAGGAATGATCTGCTGATAAATTGGCTGAGATTGCATGGGGTGTTGATAAACCTGAGAATATATTGGCTGTGATTGAGGACATTGGGGATACTGCTGTTGTAGTTGATGTTGATTCTGAGCTAATTGCTGATACATGGCCGGATTTTGGCCGTGATTCTGGTAATTACTATGTGACTGCACAGGACTAGGTTGACGCGGAACAAGTTTTTGATTAAGAACTTGAATCAGTGCCCTGCTTTTATTGTTACTGGACTCTGTTCCGTTGTAATTAGTATTGGAAGGGCCTCGCTTTCCTCCAATATTGTTACGGGGTTCTTTTTCTTTAGTCTCGTCTCCAGGCTGTCTCATAGATTGAGACCTTCTGACCATATTAGGACTAACAGGATGATGGTTTTTCTCCGTTAAATTTTTAATCGTGTCTGCAACGCTGATACGCTTAGCATTTAAATCATCTACGGTAACAGTTAGCGTGGAACTCTTTGCATCCATACTTTGCCCCATTAAAAATGGAGGGGGAGGTGGAAGATTTTCCATAGAAGCATGGGGCGTAGTATCCCCGCTGTCCATTGAACCCTGAGACCCACATAAAGATCCTCCGACATTTGTTGCCGAACCATTCTGACTATAATTAGGATTTTGAATGTAAATTGGATGCACTCCATGAGAATTGTTAGGGGTTGCAGGATTCTGTGCCAATGGGGATGGGTAGTAATGGGATGAATTAGAACCATTGTGTGAGAAATTGTCATGTTGGTGTTGTACAAGGGGTGACATTGGCCCTATGGAGTTTTTGGATGGAGATCCGGATATGGAAGAATTTCTTCGAATCGGCGGAGAAGGTTTGTCTTGGGCTCCACACGAGTTCCGCCTGGAGCCAGTTCCAGATGAGGCAGAACCAGAAGTTGGCTGTCTCCCAGGAGGACAGACTAGAAGCAAAAAATAAATGAGTCAATTTTCATTTCACTTTATTGCACATCCGGGTCCATTATCCATACTACGCCTGTCGCTTTATGTGTTTTGATTTCATTTCGCACCGTTTCTCATTTCCTTTCTCCTCGTTCCATTAGCCAGGATAATATTATGGATTAGTAAATCTCGGTATGTCTAAATTAGTAAACTATATATATTAAAAGGTTACATGCTTGTGTTTAGCGTTTCTTGTGAAAACTAAGAAGTTATATAGTTGGAAACTAACAAGGGAGGTTTCCGAAGGGCCAAATATAGGAGAATTGCCGAATTTTTGTACTAAGCCCACCGACTAATATTAACGATTTGAATTTGTTGCCCTTTAAGTACTGCTTAAACATTGGTGAAATAAAACAACAAAATCAACCCTAAAATTCTGGTAAAACATGAGATTTCAGTCGGATTTTATTGTAAAAACATATAATCGAAAGTTATCGAAAAAAATATAAGCTTAAAATGTTACGCATTTCTTTCCATTTTGCCATTTTGACAATTTTCGCCAATTTTAAAAGGATGGTATATAAGAAAACTATTTTGGTTTACGAATTTGTATATATTTGTATCGTTCATTATTAGTAAGTATTTGTGTGTTAAACACAAAAAACAATCGAAGCATTGCGGGTATGATCTTACATGGTATACAAATGGATTGTACAAATTACAATTGTACAATGAACCAGGGAAAAGTTTCCACAGCTTTGTGAACGAGAAGATTGTTTTTTTTTTTTTTTTTTTTTTATTACTGTTGAAGAAATTCAATTACTACATTTGGTCCATGATTACTGAAACTTCATGGCAATTATGTTACAGAACGGATATAAAGTTCCTAAAACTTATTAGATATACGACGAGTAAAATTTATCCGCAAATTTTCTGGATATTAAATTATTTATATTGGAGAAAATTAGATTTCAGCTTTCCGTAATGAAAAAACTTTGAAGCCATTTAAACAAGCTCTAACGTACCAAACGGCGAACGCGAAGTTAATAAAAAAATGTCTCCCCTGTTAATTTGTCAGTATTTAGTTTAGAGTACCTTGTAGGGTTCGGTTTCGTATGAGAGGACGGGCACGGGCAAATGGGCACTTTCCAAAATGATTAATGTTCCTAGGAAGGGTATAATACCCTGGGGTAGTAGAAAGGTCCAAACAATAACAAAATTGGTCAGGATAACTCAACTCTGGAAAATCAAGTAAAAATCAAAATAGAATTAAAAACATAATCGGTAAGCAAGTTAAGTGCAAATAAAATTAAGCATAAAATACAATGGATGAACTACCATTTGTCTCAAAATAATCCCCTGCAACTTGACTATTTTTATAATACTTACTTGATAGTTCTTTTTTATTTGATTATTGCTTCTTTTTTCTAAAAAAAATCTAACAAAATTATGAAAAGTAAAGATTAAGTAACTGTAAGTGCTCGTATTAATTTGTAGCATTGTAAGTGATTGAGCTACATAAACGTCATTAGGAAAAAGGATTATTTAGAGTTGTATGGCAGTGATTATTGACTAAAATAAAATTACTTCGTAATAGTTCATTAGCTCGGACAGCAAATTAAAGATGTCCAAAATCCATTCTCAATTGAGGGCAGAAGGACAAAGAAAGGCAGCTATCGGCATTTGAATTCATGTTGCAAATGAAATCATAGCTAGGCAGTGCAGTAGTATACAGTTGAATGCAGCTTACAATTAGTTTAAAAAAATCACACTCTGTTTGACAGTTTGTCCAATCGAAGTGAAATGGTAGCCGGAAGTAGGAATTCATTCGATCGATAAAAATGTTAAAACAATATCATGCAAAAAAAACATAAAATCAAGGTAACTTATATTTTATTTCACATCTTGCCTTGTTCTAACTTAACCTAAAGGTAACATCATCTGGGTACTCAATTTTCTTAATTTACAATACGACGATATTTAAGCACCACTGTACCGTAATTAGAACTGCACGTCCAGTACAGTTTAGAATTTTATAGTACGAACCAATATAAAGGACCACAATTGAATTGACATGGTACATATAATATAGGGTCTAGCAATGGTTAATTTAAAAAAGCAAACACCGCTATGCACGGTGAATAGTGTAGTAGTAGTATTAAATGCGCTTATCTTATATATTTAATTTACAAAAAAAATTAGGCTTAGGAATATGCACAAATGAGAAATTCATCTATATAACTAAATTAAACGATCAGATTTTACTATCTGAAAAACGCGTATTATGGTATAATATGTATAATTTGATTTTAAATTCATTATAATATCGTATAATTTTACGAGAAGATCGCATAGGATTTGCCTGGAAAAATTATATAGGTAACTTTGTTTTACTTTATTAATGTACGAACCCAAGCGTTCGTAGAACCTATTTTATGCCTAAAAGGATTTTACAACTTTTATTTTATTGCTTGACTTTTTTTTGTAATTAATGCTAACTACTTTTCAAGATTATTTGATAGAGATAAGAAAAGGCCAGAAATGGAACGAATCTAAACAAAATCTCGTTTCTTAGCCATTGACAGACGATATTTCATAAAGCTTGATTGTTGTGGAGCAGCAATTGAATGTGGGCGAGGAAGACTATTATTTCTATGCAAGCCTAAAGGATTTTGTGGACCACTACTCCCACCGCTAAAGTAGGAACTTCCATTTAATATAGGAATTTGAGGATTGGCATATTGACGATGAATATTTGCGGCAGTATTATGAGATAAAGATTCCGTTCCATCACTCATACTTCTACAAAAAGACGCCCTGGAGTTATTGTTAATCAGGTCATCACCGGTAATGGAACTATCAAATGATGCGCTCGTCTGTAGGCTATTACGCTGACGATTTTGAAGCAGGTATGCAATGCCACCTCCACTAGAAAATCTAGAATTGTCATCCGCTACACTACTTGCACGTCTATCGAAATAGTGGTTTGCTATTCCAGAATCAACCTTTCCGTTTGAGGTTCTACCCTCTGGGGTGTCATATAACGGATCACCATGTTGGAAAGGACGCTGTTGTCGACCATTATGACCGTTTGAATTAGAAAATGATGCTGATATAGAGTTCATAGAATTAATCATGCTTTGCAATTCCATGCGAAACTCATCACTTGACAAATTAGCACGAGCAGATGGAGATCCAAATATATCACCTTCAGGTCCTGACGAACGATATCCAGTTCCGTTGGGATCTCCACCAATTCCAGTTTGATTTTTATTTCCGTGTCCGCTTGATCCATGGTCCTCACTTTTGAATTTCCTGTCGCCTCCATCCATCTAAAAAACAGAATAATTAATATATTAATTTAATTATATTAATAGGTAATTTTTTCGAAGTACTATATGGGTCAATAAATGCATTATTGTGTGGCAGTTCATTTGTTTCATTTTTTGCAAATACCCAGTCATACACACGACAGTCTAAATCCATATCATGGGAATGGGGATTAAATAAAAGATCAGTATATTGTCGGAACCTCGGAACTACTTCCAACCGATTGATTGAAATTGAAACAACACATTCTAAATTCAAATAAATGTATACCTACTAAAACATTCAGTTTGTTTCCATTAATAGAGCCAACTAATTGAGAAATTGAGAATCTGAATTATATTTAAAAACCGATAGAACTGAATTCCGTATTCACTGACAAGTCATCTAGTGCAATAATAAATGAATTTTCAAGAAACAATAAAATTACTACTTTTATAGGTCTTCTCTGATTTGATGTAGTCTGTAGTCTTTATTGTTAAATCTTGCCTCAATGATGTTCAAAATTATTACATTCAGTTCTTCCATCAGTTACACATAAAACGGATGTTTGAGGTTCATGAGTATTAATCATTTAACCTTTATTTATGGATTCTATTCCTTTCTATTTACTATACATCTCACGTGTCACGAATGTATACATTTCGTTCGATCGATCTATTGGTTCTTATGAGTTATAATTTATAAACCACATCATGTGGCTTTGAAAATGCCGTGCTAAGCAAAACTTGTAAAACCAGACAATATGGTACAGATCGCAATGTCAGCTAAGAGAAGAGCAACACCCATCATTACAAATATTTTTAAGAGACTTTTATCATACATTACGTCCAAAATGTAAAGAAATTATCCCACACACTCGAACATTTTTTGTTCCATGTTTATGTAAATTAGAATGTGAACTCGACCAGTGCAGTACTTAAAAATATACATCTTATGAGGCATGAGCCAAAAAAAGTATATAATGTAGAGATAGAAATTTTAAACCTGCTTTGTTTCAATGAACTTTAAAATATCACGCCTTCACTAACGCCTTCACTCTTAAAGATTAATAAGTGGATAAGTAGAGCATAACTGCGTACCTATTGGAAATTGAAGTACAAACCAGAATGTCACATTGTCACAAGGAATATGTATATACTTGTGACATTCTGAATTAAATAATATAATATCCAAAGAAAAAAAGCTTTGAATGTATTTTTACGGTCTACAAGGAAAAGTAAACATCGGAAATTTTTAGAATAAACTGGTTGATTTGATACTGTGATTTGAAAAACAAATATTATTATTTTCGTTCAATTACACCAAACCTTTACGATTTCACAATGTATGGCCGACAAAGTTGCTCAGGTCACACATAAACGCGAGTTTACTTTTATTGTTTTATTTTATTCGTTTCTGTAAGAATGTCAATTCCGTTAATTGTGCAAATCTGGTTCGCAAGTACTCGCAAGTCTTATACAATACATTCAACAGTCCATTCCACGTTTCTATCAATTTAAAATAACAACAGCTATTTGAATTACTAATCACTAACTAATCAGTCATGATGAGTCCATAAGCCTAATAGAATTAATTACTCGGCGAACGCCCTGATTAAAATGAAACGTTATAGCATATAAACAAATTAGACAGCCAAGGGCTTAGAAATAGACTAGATAGATCACAATCCCAACTCACCCCGAACCTTCCGAAAAAGATTCAGTTCTGTTCTATCTTCTATAATCGTATAACTTTTAGACATAATCTGATCTGACGCCGCAACATTTCTACGGTTCCACACAGCAAACAACGAAACAACTTCAATTCTTAATAAATTTTATGACCGACATTCTGCTGGTTGGCACAAAACCCATTGATTTCCACAACCTTTTGCCTTTCAGTGTGGAAACACGATACACCTAGAACCTAGATACTTTTCTTCAAGCATTCTTGCATGAAACTGCTAAAGAGTATTATATTACTATTATATTATTATATACCTGTAATCTTTTGCCTGTTCCTCATTGTACGCTGATGTTGATAATGTTGATATATTGGCCTGAAATACGATAGTATTTATCAAGTTACACTCACCTTGTTTGACGAACCCATTAATTCTGGAGGAGGAGGAGGAAGGTCCATTTCAGCCTGACGCTGCTTTTTTGCCGATGCCATTTGGTTTAATTCGTGCATATTTACGTAAACGGGTTGTGGAACAACTGAAAGGAAATAAAAGTAAGCATCATCATTATATTGTTATATTAATAGTTGCAGATATGTTTAGAAATTGTAATTAAAATCAAAATCATTTCTTTCACAAATTAGAATGGCCAGCTACAGGCTACAGGGACTTTACCAACCCAATGATAGTGCAAACCCATAATGTTTCCCTAGGTGGAAACTTGCGGAAATATGACTTGTGTAAATTAACATATACTACCAACTAAGCTAACTGCATTTACAACAAAGAATATTTCGTCTAGACGTCTAACAATATGTTTCATTCGACAGACTGAAAAAATAAAGCTGATGCATTAATGTCAAAGTTTTCGTAGGAAGCAAGACAAGAAACTAGAGGGGAGCGAAAGAGCTGCGATTAATCGATTGGTCTGCGACATTTACAAATTTCCATCAATCTCTAGCAGTTCCGGTGAAATCTTTATCACCTTACTTGTTCCATCTCTTACAGTTAATGTTAAATATAATTAATATTTAATATACTGTTAAAATGCAGTTCAATCTAAATTTTGTTTTGGTATAATTATATGACCTCCTGCTCCTAGCTCCAAACGGAAGAGAAAATTAGATATTCTTCGAAGCATTATATAATATGATATGTGAATCTGCTGTATATAGAATATATATACAACAATCTATAAAATGAAGGCTAAAAATGAATCTCCCCTATTCTCTCACTTACAAATTTAGATATTTTATATTCGAAATCATGAAACCTTAGGGAGAAGCACAAGCAACTAGACAAGAACTAAATGAATTTAAGGTATTTAAAATAGAGCACTTCTTAAAACAACTTACTCATATCATCTGATGATTGATTAAAATCCGGCACATTTGGAGCGTATGCATTGATATTGGAATCATAGGTTTGTTTCTTTATCTCTTTGGATTTATTATTTTTAGGGGGAGGGTTTGGAGTTGCACATTCCTTTCCTCCTGCAGACTCAGGGCGTTCAAGAGATGAGCAGCGTTTGGGCACCGGTGGTTTCGCGTCAACCTTTCCTCGTAGTATACCGTATATTTCCGAAGCACTTTGGTAAATTCCTACAATATCGAGACAGAATTCATTGTTAAACCGTTGAATTAAACAAACAAATAGAGTGAACACGATCCATTCTCAGAAAATTTTATGGCATTATACTAAAAAAGGAGATATCTGGCTAGGAATTAAAATATTATAAACCTTGAAGAGTCTGCCCTTGAGGCACGACAACCGGTGTTACCACAGGTGTGGATGCTGGGCTGGCTGGATGACTTGCTGAATCAGATGGAGGTTGGAAGGTGTAAACAGTCAACGGTGGCCTTTGATGACCCCTCTCATAGGCTGGGAACGAGAATTGACGTTTATAAATATAAACTTTCTTAAATATTATATTTAAATATGGTTGATCAGAACATTTAAAAGGCCACTTGAGGAAGATAAAAGCATAAAATGCAGATTGTTCTGAAACAGTATTTTTTAAAAAGTTTTCAAAAGTAGCAACTAACCGGAAGAAATGGTATGTGGTCTATCGTTCATAATTGCACAAGCAGCTCGTTCGAACTGCATGGAATCTTCCTGATTTGGCCAAGCCGACATTGCTGTAGTGCCTGGAGGATATGGAGAGGATGGAGTACTGGAATTACTGCTAGCTGTGGAACTGGTATTGCTTCCTTCTGACTGATTTCCAGCCTAAAAATGAGAAGGACGTTAACTTGTAAATTTTACATTGTGTACAAACAAAAATCATAAACCGATTTAGACGTTGCAACAAGGAACTAATTTACCGATTTATAACATAATGAAAGCTCACAGTATTATTATTGCTCACATCACGATCACATAAGCATAAATTATTATAAAACGTTGTAACAATAAATGCGCTACTCTTACACTGTCAATTTATATATGACGTTCTGGTTAGAAATGAGATTCCTTAATTTTGGAAACTTTGAAACCTTAGATATGATTACAAATTCAGGGTTGTCAATCAATTATAGTATACGCTTTTTAAAATCAAATTGTAACTAATGCACCCTTATAAGCGTTTCTTATTATTGGCAACATTAATGGGGTTGGGGAACAAATATTTCTAATCTCACTCGACTCCTTCATATTTTCTTTAAAAAAAAGGAACAGGGTACAATTAAGTTTTGTTGATGATTTCTTAGTTATAATGTGCTCCCGAGAAACTTAAAAACGACTGACCAAATGTCTAAATGATGCTTATTAACAATCAAATGAGAGTTACTGGTGAGTTGAAGCATGTTTAATAAATTACTATATGAAGTAGAATTTAGAACTTGCTTTTCACAATTTTTGGATACGTATTGATTTTCGATTACCGTCATATAAGCTTAAAAAAGATGGTTGCAAGGGGCAGCGTTATATCTGCTTAGCCTAATCTGAGTAATCAATTCCACGCTCAACCTTTCTTAACGCAAACCCAAATAAAACAAACATAAGTAAACCATTAAATACCTTGTGACGGTCATAAAACGGAGCAGGCAAACGGGAGTACAATGTATCTTGCGACGTAAACCCAGAATCTTGCGAAGAAACGCTAGAATAACGTAAAGTGCCAACTGGGTGACCACTGTGACCAGCCATCACAGGCTACAATGTTTCAAATTAAAATAAAATATAAAATAAATCAAAATGTCAACAAACTATTAAGCAATTAAATTAAAAGTGCAATTTAATAATCAAAAGATATCAAAGCCAAAAAATCAGATATATTATATACAATACACCGACACATTAGATGTAGACGTACAGATGCCGCAATTGAAAATAAGATGCCCAAAATTATTGAAACTCAACAACCTTTAAAGCTTTTAACTACGATTGAAGGGCATTTATTACTTGGAATAAATATATATAAGCAAACTCAAGTAGTTCATCGATCATTTAGACCATGCTAATATGATGGACGGTTCTCAATGATTCGAGTTATATTTTTTCTAATTTTCTTAGATAAAAAGCTTGGGTTTGTTTGAAAATAATCCTTGAATGATCGAACAAACCTCACAATTGGATGCTGAAAAAATATTTATGAATACGACTTCAATATTGAATCTGTTCTGTGATTGTCAATTCAATGCATCTCTCCAAGAAGTACTTTACCATCCGATTTGTGTTATGTACCAAGACAGCCAAAAATTGTAGATGAGCTGGCCGCAACCCGGAAATGGTTAGTTTCAACGTTTCAAGACATAATATGTAAAAGTATTTTCAAAAATAGATTGTACAAGAGTATTTTTCAAGACTGTTGTCGGATTGTCTGAGTGTCTAATATTGTCATCTTTGAATTTACATCAGATCAAGGTAAATTTATAGATTATGCAAGCACCACTTTCTAACTTCTAACTCCAACTAATGTCAGATAAATGATACGCATAGCGTGTCTTGCCTAAGGCGTAAGGACTTATGAAATACTGGAGTACACCATTAAATACTAAATATTGCAACAATAAGAGACAATTCATCTTATTCATCCAATTCTACATGCATTATCTTTGTGGATTGTTGCAATCCTGGTTTTTAACATGCGTGAATGTGTAGTCTTACTTGTTTCTTTTTCATACCGACATGAAATATTGCTGATAAATTAACCACAGTTCAGAAAAGCTCGAATCAAGATAATTGGAAGAGAAAGGGTTGATTGAATTGAGTAAAGTTAACTTTAAATTGGATAAATTAAATATCGATTCTAAAATAACAAGATACAGAAGAGTAAGCGCAGTGAGGACCTGGATCTATGATTAAAAATATTACATGAAGCATAAGATTAAAATATAACAAGTTGTCTATACAAAATTTGAAGCAGAAGCACAGATGAGCACAAATAAATCTTCAATTACCGGATGATGAATCGTTCGGTGATGTGCATTATGCGAAGGTGAATGTGCAGAGCCGCTAGATGAGCTATTGACAGAAGAGATACTGCACATACTAGACTTTCTTGAACCTAAAGAGCTCGGGCTGCTGGGAGGCGTTTGAAAACTCCAAGCTCCGCTGTCACAGGATCCTTTTAAATCTGATATTACCTGAAAATTAATTCATTACAAAAATAGTACATGAATATATGTGTATTATATACATTCAAAAGTAAGCATGACAAAAATGGCCAACGGGTTCGGAACCTCAATCAACATTATTTTTTTGTAATGTACAAAATAACTCGAGCTGACTAATTGTGCCAAAAATTGCGACACTGTGTCACAGATGGAAGAACAGAATATAATAATTTTGAATCTATTTGAAACATTAATAACGTTTAAAGCAAATCAAATCAATACAACTTTCTCAAAACAATAAGCATTTAATGTGAATTATAATTTAAAATTTATGGACAGAGACCCAGTACCTTACAGCGTAGGGTACTGGATATCCTACGCCTACCTAGCTTACACCCTATGTAATCATTAATTACAGATTAAACAACGATATCCGAAATGAATTATTGTATATTTGAATATCGAAAGCAGTCTTGATGTCTGATGAAATCATAGAAGTAAATAGCAGAAAGGTATATATATGTATTCTTTTCTTTACGTCTATAGAGCTTATGAAAATAACCATAAATAATGTTTTTGAAACGTAACTAGGTCTAATACCAGAATAATGTGAGAGCATGATAGCTACACGTCATCCAGATGTAGATTACGATTGAATCAAATGTTAAAACGTAATTAATAATTAAATGCAAATCTATCAATCAAAGTCGTCGTTTCTGAAACCGAGGCCACAAACTTTGAAAAGTTCCGGTTGGGTCGGCACTAATCTCATTTTCAGAATCAATAATAAATCGCCAGTCAGCAAGAATTTACTTCTTCCATGTCTCAATGCTCAATTTTAATGAAAAATTGTGCAGTGATTAATTACGCCCATTCACATTGAACATTTTTCAAACTATACAAAACTGACCTGTTCACTTGCGGGCGGTAATAAATAAGGATCATTCGAATGCTTCTCCAGTTGCTGCATCGCTTCTTGAACATGGGTCAGCTCATACAACATTGCAACTTCTTCATCCTGTTTAAAAAAAATTGGTAGTGAAAATTGGTGGTAGCATTTTTCAAAGTCAACCAGGACGTTTATGACGTACACCCAATTGACCAAAAATATATATAGTTTAGTTGACAACATGACAGGATTTATTTGTAAAAGAAGTAGCGAGAATTCGTCACGTTCCGGATTCGTTTGAACAAAAAACATAACCTTAATTTGAATTAACTAACACCACTGCAAGTAAATAAGAATGTATGGCCGTTGGCGATTACACAATAAAGGAAATTTAAATGGCAAATGTTTGACACGAGCATTATCGCGATAGAATTAGGATTTTAAACCCAAGAATTACATTTGAAGGATCCACAACTACAAATAGGACAAGGAGCATATTGACTTAAATTTTCATTAAACTTCAAAAATGGAACATTGTATGAGTTTAAATTGAGTTTTTGGCAAGGCACAAGGTAGAGCATGCATTTTGATCAAACTGCTTGGAAACGAATAGTATATGACATTTTTTACGTTATAAAGACAGACTAATATCGAACTGGAATCGCAGCTTTCCAAATACAGATACTGGTTGACAGGATAAATCCAAAAAGGAAATATTTATGTCATGTCTCCTTATGTCCAAAGTTAATTTCATCACATTCACGTCATATAAAAGAACTCACCACCACCGGTTTAAGATAAGAGACGAAGAGACAGAACCGACTTCGCTCTTCGGTCAGGGCAGATCTGATAGCTTGTTTCTCTGACTCCTCGAAAGCCTGGCGTTTTTCAGCTGTATCTCTTAGAGCAACGTCCAGAATCCGATTTAAGTCGCGATGACCTCCATGCAGACTAACTGAATCACCTCCATTACTTCCAAGGCTAGTTCCACTACCATGGTTCCTCGGCAGTGTCCCCGTAAAAGAGCCAACCATGCTCCCATTATGCAGGCTTCCCTTCCGTAGTTTTTTCTGCAGACGTACGGTTTCAATCGACCTTTTCTTAAGTTCAGATCTTGCTCTTTTGTATTCTACAGGGCAAAAGCAAAGAAGATTTCAATTTCATCTGAACACATTTTTATGCCCTTATTTAACTACGAGGCGCTATCATAAAATACGAGCCAAACTCGTTCACTCAATCATCAGAGTTATAACATCGTTGTGGGTCCAAGTCGTATCATTTAACAACGATTTAAACTTGATGCCGTTTTTGATTGGTAATTAATATAATGCTGTGAGTTAAACAAGGAAGGGGGTTAACTCATCGTATTATTATAAAATCAAGTAGAGAGTTGAAGTTAAAATCTGACTTTTAGCCTTGATCTAAACAAGAATAAAAATTTGTCAAAGACGATATAAAAATCGGTACTCGTTAAAATGACGCCATAAAAGATTTATTGGTTAATGTCCGGAGGTCATTTGTCAGATATTAAAAGCAATGTCAGCGATGCACAAACGCTGAACGCTCGGTTGGCCATAATTCTTTAAACCGTTGTCGTGCAAAGCTTGCGATAATTGTGATACATGCAAACATAACCAACAATGAAAACAGGTTTGTCTGACATACATATGCAGAGATCAGCTGGCTCAAAATTTGCACTACTTAATCACATTTGACGACTTCAACCAGTTCAAGTCAACCCATCCATCCGAATGACTTTATACCCCAAGGCAGATGGGTTTGGCTTGGTAATTGGTGTGAGCTAAAATTCTATTTATTACTAGACTTGGTAAACAATGGCGATCTCAATTGTTCAAATAAGGATTTTTCCGTAACTTCAGAAAATACTAGATTACTGATTGGCTTAAAATGTCCCCATAATTATAGTCTTTTTAAGACTTCTTTTTTCAAGTCCAAGCAACAAACAGAACATAATCAGGATGATCGTATGGATTAAATTGTAATTTACAAAAAAATTGGTGTCAAAGGATTACAAATTACAACGAGGATGATTAAATATTTTGGTATTAAAACAAAAAAGTCTTGGAACTAAAAAGCGAATGAAGGACTAAGGACAAGAGTTTTCATAAAATGCATATGCTTGCTAGATAAATATAATGGTGTCATTACTGTCATCATTCTATGTAACTTGACATTTATAATATAACTAGACACAACCATCTAATACTGCTACTTCAAAATGTAGCTTCTTAGTTCTTATAAATATATGATCTGAAAAGCCGCCTTTGTTTGTTTTGTTTTTGTTCCCTTAACTTTAGTAACAAGTTACAACTATTAAACAAATTGTTGAAAGATAGACAGCTTTAGTTATTTTAGCTTTCAATCAAAACATGATACATAATATCAACGGTACAATCAACTCTTACCCTTTCCATGCTCTTTATCCAAGATGACAGTTGTCTTCTTCCAATCTTCCATTTTATCTTGAAGTGGGAGTATTAAACAATCCATTAAAGAGCTGAAATACACAATCAATTTCTCATTACTTACGACATATAGTTTAGAGGAATAAAAGGGTGGTTTAAAAAGTTTAAATTGCATGCTGTTTCCAACGCCCATCAATAATGAGAAAGAGTTAAAGCCTTAATAAGGATCTAGTTATGAAATTAGTTCTTTCTCCAAGATGCAACTATATCCATACTCCCACGAAGTCAGCTAAACAACTTAACGCAGCTCAAATATAAATAAATGGGATCATATTCATTGATATAGACAATAGACATTCATAATATACATGACATCAGAAACTGCAATTTGGCCTAGTTGTGAATAGACTGAAAAATTAATCTTATCAGCAGATTCTTATATTCACCATAAAGTACTGCACAAGATGAAGAATACCTAATGCTTTTCGAAAGGAAGTAGACACGAGGTTCATATGAATGCCAGAATATCAGCCAGCCGCATAATTTAATTTTAATGCAGCAGAGATTATTAGGCTGTGAGATTCCGATCGTGAGATGCGAGAGCTTATCGCTTACCTATTATTATAACCGCTAACTGATATGCTCCAGATTCAAGACCCGATTACGATTACGGGCGAAAATTTTAGTTGTAGTGAGAATGTGAGAAGTAAAGTAAGATGTGATGTACTTTTAGTCAGTTAATCGGTACTCGGGTACTCCGTTTCCTATTTGCTGATTTCAGGAAACTCTTAAGACAAAACGACCATCAACACTAACAATTATACTAGATACATTTTTTAAAAGTAGGACAATGTCGTGCTTTTCTAGGAATGCTTATATATAATTTAGAGTAAAACTAGTAAAAATAATCCCATGGCGTAATCTCTTTACCGTTATAAAGTGCTATTTTGATGTCTCATCATTAGACAAGACAACGGATCATCAATTCATCCTATAATCCCATCGATCTCATTCCCAATTCCCAAAGATCAAAGATGCAGATTGTCTTAAATTACTTTGAGAACTTACCGGGCCAAATTTGCTTAGCAATAACTGCTAATACTGGCAGATTTAATCCTTTTATTGCCAACCAAGATATCTGCTATTCTTATGGTATTTTTTGTTTCTTTTATGAAATGAGTATATATATACATATTTAATGAGTATGTATATTTTGATTTTTGAGTGACGATTGATTATATCGTATGATCTTATAGTATAATTATTCAAATGTAAAATGTAAATCTCCTACAAGAGATAATTGTCGGATCTATCGGTTTTATTAACTGTCATGTTACTTTATGTGATAAATGCCATGTTGAAGCGTTGAAGGATTATATATACGGCTAAAAAATATATGAATATGAATTAATTCATGTCAATTCAGGACGTGATTATTAACGAGAAACGAGAAGATAATATTGGATATACATTTGATTTTAGCTGCGCGGAATTAATGCTGTTGGTAAGTAAAGTAATTATAACCTTGAACTTGAAGTTGAACCTTCAATGCCTAAAACTCCAGCAATTAAGTTTTTGACTTGAAACGGTTCATAAATCGAATCACGATACAAGTAGAAAAATAACCAACCACTCCAAATTGCTTGGCACCTAGTTTTAAGATTATTGCGCAGTATTTTATTAACTAAAGTCATGGACCAAAATCGCAGAATTTAACATAAATCAAAATCTGAATATCTGAATAGTATATCTGCCTTTTGAACCTTTATTGCTACACGGAAGCGGAAGGCTAGAACCATAGGAGGGTATACCGTATACATGGTACATATAAGCTTTTAATCAAGAAGGATCTCTTCTGGTCTGACTGAATATATTTCTATATTTTGTATTTACTAAATTCTATTCTAATCCATTCTAACGCTAACCTCGTACAACAGGGAACATGTGAATAGTTAATCAATAATAACTTTAAAATGAGGAAATGATATATGGCTAAAATATCGTATTGATCAACTCATTTTAGAAATTTCAAAGTAGAGTGATAAGTGGTTAATCCAATGGCAAATGGAACATCCAACCCATACCCATACCACCGTGTAATGTTGTTTCTAACTACAAATTACTGACAATGGACACTATTTGGGTGTCAAATGATGAAAAATGAGATAAAGGCTGTCATCCTAGATGGAAATAGTCTAATTCGACCATGCTGATTAAGAAAATATTAATTTACGTCTACTGGGTAAAAAGTAAGTAGGCGTGAAAGCTAGAGACCGCGGACTTTTCCCGTTTTTTATCGCTGTTTCTCGTGAGACCAAAAAAAAGATAGGGGGGATACATTGGAGGAGTTGAAAAAATAGTATTGCGTCGGAACCAGCCTTTTCTTATAAAGGGAACTGGAACAATTACAACATACGGTCAAGTTTGATTTCACACCGTGTTTTCACCTTCACATATCTACTTTTGACCTACTTGGGGTCTTCTGGGGTCAATGGGCAAAGTTAAAATTACGATTTTAGTGATCAGCACATGGCACATGGTCGAACGAAGATTACAGCCTTTACAATTTACAACTCATACCCAAATACTGTCCATTGTCAGACTGACTGACAAGGATAATGGAGATGAAAGGGAAATAACTTGACAACTGAAATTGCAACCATTCGTTGTTATAAATAATTAACTAATAATGACTCATTTCCTTTTCAACACTTTTTATAGTTTTATATATTTTTACATCAAAAATATCAATTATTTACTATTCTTCTCTATCTGCCTTTCTCCCTTCGTCCCTTCCAATGATTATAGGCAGGATATTTATGATACTTAAAATTAACTGACAACTGAACTGACAACCAAAGCAACACCATACTACACCAGGATCATCACATTCATCACTCTGGGCATATTCAAACGACCAGCTAGTATTACTATTTTACTATGTTATTTATGTTTATATATTATTTATTTGCGTAGACCAAATGTGCTGGGATGACTGTAGATGCATTTAAGCCTTAAACACAATACACAACCCAGATAATTTAAAAATGAAAAAAGGTTAAAACAACAGAGAACGGTGAACAAAATTCGATTTTAAATTGCAACTAGTTTCCGTGAATTTGAACAGCATTTAAAATCTGAGTATAGTTATATATAGTAGACAATGTCAAATGTCATTCCGACATGTATGTTAATGTTAGATTTTAGATCCAAGTTATAAACCAGACTCTTACAAAGCAATGAAATCTAGGGCTGACTCGACTCGAGTGATATCATGTCATCCATCATCCTTTTTTTAAAATGCGCAAAATTGTAAAATACTACTTTCCACTGACTGTAACATATTTAGAATTTAGAACATGTCTAATCAACATATCAAGTTGCCATTATATTATATTATGATCCACACTTGTTTAAAACAGAGAAGAGGTGATTCAAATATTCAGATTGAGTTCAGACTTCAGAGTTGATCGAATTTTAAGATATTGGGAATCTTGGTTTCGAAGTTTGAAGTTTGACTGAGGATAAATTGTAAACTGGAATATTTAAATGAGAAATATTTATACTCACTCACTCCTAAATATATCCGGCTATACACTTTAAGACCCAGAGATTTAGATTCGAATTCCGATTCAGAATTTCCGAATCTAATACAAATGTGAAGTTTAATATTCAAACTATGTAAGAATCAAAATACGTACCTTGTGAATGTCTTCATTTTAGCTTCCAAAGCTTTATGCCTCAGACAAATTCGTGTAAGAGCCGTTCCAATATCTTTAGTGGCACCTATAAAAATAAATAAATCATTATTAAATTAACATCATATTGACTAACTAGGCCACCACAGGCCCGATCGGGCCTTAGAAAACGTCGTCGATAAGCGATAGCAATAGTTGTCTTGAATTAAAAATTCTCAGAAGCGTGTACCAAATCACTATCACCCAGCCAGAGACCTACCTCGCTGTTTTTCTGTAGACTTAATTTGTAAACGTATTGACTGATGATTGAATGTTGAATGTGTTCTGATCACCCCATAAATGAGTGATCACGGTTATCCATCCATTTCTAATAATAACCAACAATCCTCTTTGACCGAACCTAATAATAAATCGAGGTGTTTGTCCTCGAAACGATGTCACTCGTAAGTTGTAAGTATTACACAATAATGTCGAAGATTTGACCTTTTCAAGGCCATAATTCAGGAGGCAAATATTTGACAATTCCAAAACAGCTGTTTTTAAATTACATTTCTAACATTCATAGCCAAAGATATTCTCGAGGCGTTCCTCCTCTCAATTGATATGTCACACGATATTTTTAAAAAATCTACCGTATTGACGGTTATTAAGGTCAGGGGCCAAAATTTATAAATTTTAAAATGACCACAGAATTTCTCTGCGGAAGTAGTTGCAAATCGATGTCACACAATAGTTTCGAAAATTCCACCTTTTTTGACCGTTATTGAGGTCAGGAACCAAAATTTCGAAATTCCAAGATAGCCAAAGTATGTTTCAAAGTACAACGGTGTAAATCGATATGTCGCACGACCGTTTACGTACAATATTCGGTTAGGTCAGGTTAGCCCAGGTCACAGGTCATTTAATTTCGCAACGTCATTAAGCCTACGCCAGTTCAAAATTTTTTAAAGAATTTTTTGCTATTTCAGTTTTTCGATAGGTTGACTCACTAAAAAACGTATAGCTGGAACATCAGTTACAAACAAACAAACAAATGGTCAATTTTATGTATATGGATAGGCGTAAGCCCGGTAAAAACCGGGATTCTATGTGTTGGGTCAAAATTGTTAACCGTACTTCATTCCTGCATCTTCAATATCAACGTTTCAAGGATTTTTAACGGCATAATTCTGGCCCACCACTTAGAATCCCCGTTTTTTACCGGGCTTACGCATTATACAATTGACCTTCTTGTCAGTTTTTAAGGTCAAGGAGTCAAAATTTTGAAATTTTAACACAACCGAAGGCTTTCTCGGCGGAAGGAGATGTAAATTGATATGTCACACGATGATTTCAAAATTTTGACTACTTTGACCGTTTCAAGGTCAAAGGGTCAAAATTTTGAAATTCCAACATAGCCAAAGTATTTCTCGCTTGGCGACGGTTTAAATCGGTGCCTCACATTACCGCTTTGAGAAATAAAAATCAAAAGGTCACGTTAGCCCAGGTCACAGGTCACGGATTTTCAAAATTTCGAGATGGCCAGGCCCCCTCCTAATTTTTTTGTGAATTTTTGGCCGTTTCAGTTTTTTGATAGACCAACCGAGTCAAAAACGTATAGACGCATCACTTACTTACATACATACATACATACATACATACAAATGGCCGGAATTATGTATATGGATGATAATAATGCCACGGGATGTCCGTATTATATTATATTTACATATTAGAAGAGTTGTTGATATTAAATTATTAATTATCATGAATAATGCAAAACAACTTAAAAAAATTCAACTAAAAATAGGGTCGTTGCGGGCTCGTATCTTCAGTGTAATTTTTCATTTATTCGGTATTTTTATAAATATCTTGAAGTACATGCGTGATAGATTTTTATCGAAATCTTCCTTCAATAGTTGAAGTCTTATTATAGTCGAAGCGATAATGGCTGGATAGGTTGTAAATGTAAGTGTAAAATAACGTCTTCATCGAAAAGAAACTAACCCTCCGGTTTACCCAAAATAGGATTATTATCATGAACGCCGTACTTCTTCCGTACATCGCATTCCGCTCCTATATATAATAGAACGCTAGACTTATGTAACGTAAAGCGCTTAAAATTGTATGTATATTGTTCCTATATCGCTCTGAAATACAGAAATACCCTTCAGTTTCACAGTAAGAACGGTAAGAAGATTTTTCTGGGAAGAAGAGTCTCTATAAAAAAGATTGAAGAAAAAATCTAGAAGGGAATGCAAGTCACTAAGAAAAAGAAAGAGCCTCGTTTTTATTCTGGAGGAAACTCAAAATAATGGCCTGACTTGCATACTTATCTCACTAGTGCAATACAAACTTCCCTTTTTATTCACGTGCAACTTTGTCCACGCCATTAAATTAACGACAATTTAATAGCGCCGTCTTCTTATACCAGAAAGAACATTTTGCCTAATCCAATTTAATTTACCATTACATACAAGTTAAAAGCAACTCGTCCTATTGTCCTATAGAGCACTAGTTTTTAAATTTTACAGACTACATGCCCTGCAGCCACTAAAGGGTTACCCATACATTATATGAGATTTACAGTTTACAATAAATCCAATTTACTGTATTTGTCTTCTGTACGTTGTATTGCACATAATATAGCCAATACTAAGACTAACTCTGACGTAGTTAATTTAGTCGAAATATATATATTCTAATCATATTCAGTTCTCCCGAGTTGCCTTCCATTTTACTTTCACTTGGAATTGGAAAGGAAAAGAGGCAAAAAATAATGAACAAATTATATAAATATCTTCTTTCTTTTCCAAAAATGTGGGAGGGAAGTTCAGTAGAGATTAAGGACAGAGATCATGGAAGGAAGATTCTTTTGCTGTTCTGTAAGAGAATAATCTGGTTTAAAATTAAAACACTAAAACAAAAAAAGTCAATGGTGTATTAATTGTATCCTATTCTCCATTTATTTTTTACATATTTCCAGACAGAAAAACTCAACAAGCTAGCCATTTGCATTTATCAAAGTAATTTGAACAAGAAAACATCGCATATTCGTAGTCGTACACTCCATCATCATTTCATCATCATCCTACAAGCAACAAAGTGAATTTGAATCCTGTCAATGGGCCGTGATGTATAGATATATTGACAACATCAACAATCAACGATACTAATTACGACAATTAGTAGTGAAAATAGTGTGCATATTTCAGAAAAGCTGTTCTACATTTAAAAATCAATAAACCGATGTAACGGGTGTAACCAAGTGTTGAAAACGTCAATAAAATTAAACCGAATTTTAATGTCCCCCAAAAGCCCGGGTTTTGCACTCTGGTGTCAGTGGGAGTAGTCCTGTGTACGTCAAAGATGTTCTATTACTCATGGAAATCGTTTAAACCCCATACCTCAATTTCCCCAAAAAGCCCGGGTTTTGCACCCTGGTGTCAGTGGGAGTGGTCCTGTATACGTCAAAGATGTTCTATTACTCATGGGAATTGTTTAAAACCCATATCTCAATTTCCCCCAAAAGTCTGGGTCTTGCACGTCCTGAAATGTAGTTTCAGGGTGTTATCATGTGTAGATGATAGACATAGAGTTTACTGTAAACTACCTAAGCGGCAGTTTTAAATTGATTAATAGCTTTGAACTGTTTTAATGGGCAGCAGGTTTAAAATGAGTAAGAGCTTCGAACTGATTCAATGGTTTGTTTTTGGGGTTTAATTGATGGGGGTCAGGGGGTGCGACCGATTTGACCCAAGTTCGAACTTAGCCTGTGTTAGGACCCAAGGAATAAGTGTACAAAATTTGGTGACCGTAGGTCAAGCCGTTCTCCAGTTATCGCTCGGACAGACGGACGGACAGACGGACAGACGGACGGACAGACGGACGGACAGACGGACGGACAGACGGACTTGTCGTTCGCATAAAGTGTTTTCAACACTTAACAACACATTATTACCAACGTCATTAATGTTGCTGGTCATGTCAAATGGCAATACAAACAATAAATACAAAATACAACTCCGATGCAGATGTTGAAATAAAACTATTTTCTAGGAGTCTTCAAAAGAATAGGAATTTAGAAGAAGGTTAAAACCTACAGTGCATAACGGCAACGGCAACCTGAAAAGGAGCTTTTTATTGCAATCTTAACTCTTTTAGTTCCATTTTAGTTCGTTCAGAAGGTAGAACGGTAGAAGCTACTAAATTTAAAGTAGTGAACACAGTAAAGGCAGGAGTAAAGTATCAAAGAAAGAATTAAAGCATGAAAAGATAAAAAACGGTGTGAAGAGTTGAGGGAGGACTTTAAAGATTAAGCAAAGTAGCAAAGGCCCCAATTTTTCGAGATTGAGTCGAGAGACTACTTTTTGGTATTTTTAACGAAAAATGCTATTTTAATTTCTTTTTTTAGTTGATGATTGTCTTCGAGCAAAATTAGCATTCTTCTAAAAAATGACGTACTTATAGCATCCATTCTTTCGCGTCTCCCCGTCCCGTCACAATGTTTCAGAATTCGGACTTACAAATCATAATCATCATTAAAAATCACCAACATCAAACATTGATTTGGTGCATCAAAGATTGTTGCATTACAATTACAAGATCTCAAGTTTCTATCATCGTTATATTATATCAAACATGCTTAAAATTGAATTTTAAGTTCAAACTTTATGTATGTATATATATATGGCCGTATATTTTATCTGAAAATCTAAAATATTTGAACCCGTTGATAATATTATACAAATACAAAAACTACATGGATTTGGATTATAAAATAGAATATAATAAAATGTGCATCCATGATCATGCTCGTAAAACTATGTTTTTGTTAGACACAAATTGAGAGCTAAATTTTGCATAGTCGTATCAAATAGGATCAATCCACGTGCAATGCAATGCTGTGATGCCTACAGCCATTGAACACTTTACTCAGCTTCATTGTTGGTAAGATCTTCTGTCAATGCCCTACATTCAATCTAAAATATAATTTCACCAAGCTAAACTATAAACAAACCCATAGGCCTCCATTTCTTTTTAAAAAACTTGGACCGTCAAAGCAACCAAGCTAGCGGTTGGTGAATAGTCTAAATAGTACTGCCCACATTACATTATAGTTCTAATACAAAAATACAAGTCAATTCCATATACGCTAAAAAAAAATCTATCAAACTCACGACTTCGCACTTCTATTTCTAACCTGGCATATAGCTTAGCTTAATGTCTTTTTTCCCTTTATAGAAACTTTTTGTTCTGCAAACCATGAAAATCGAGGTTTACTGGCTTGTTGATTATTGTAAGCTGACAGATCGTATAAACAGGGGATGATGAAAGTTTACAAGTATTACAAGCACAATTCTTGAAAATTTCCAAACTTGAATTTTGATACTGTCAAAAGTCAATTAATAGTTTTATATTATATTGTATTATAATTACAACAAGACCTGGTGGGGAGACAAACTAAAACTTGGACAGGGTCCCACTGCACTGACTCCCACTTGTTCTGACGAGACTTAATAGCTGATATGATATACACGCTGCGTAGTTCGGCATCATTTCCTTGCCTACCTCGCATATGTATAGCTCGGTATCTTAACCATAACTACCTCGCATAGCTCGATCGGTACCAAAAATAGTGTATTTAGATAAGACTGATCGGGGTGTAGTACCGATCGGTACCACACCCCGAACAGTCTTACCTAGATACATTATTTTTTTATTACATTTTAGCGGGTACCGGCGGGGTCCTGCCGGGGTTGGGGAAGTAGACCGTCCAACGATGTACTAAGCGAAAGTTAAGAACATTGGGAAATGGGTTTGGGTTTTGATGTTTTTAAACACACTAGTCCTGTGAAAAAGAAAAACGTTCAAAAAAGCTATATTATCGTTCAGTTTTTTTAAGTATATTTCGTGAACGCAACAGAGCTATGAAAATCCGGTTTTGAACTCTCAATAATATTGTAAATAACAAAACTTATCATATTTTACAATTCTATACGCGCAAAGCATCTTAAAATGGTAAAAACCCGAAAAAGTCCGATGTTTACCCGGTTTATGGGATTTATCTTAAAAACGCTTCCAATATGAACGGTTTTTTATTGCTAGATTCGTGATTAACGCACAATTTGTGACAAATTAGTTGAAAAAATTGACCCGAACATAGTAGGCTTATACAAATTTGTTAATTTTTGTTAGTATAAGCCTACTATGTTCGGGTCAATAGGAACAAGGAGAAACCTACTTAAACGCTCAAACTGGATGCACTACGGTACGGTAGGATACGATGCTATTTTTATTATTGTTCCCTTTTTAAGCATCCTAGAAATCTAACGTCTCCGACCCCAGTCAGCCTGAGTCCCAGTCCCAAAGACCCTATCTTCTTGTACCAACCAACGTGCAACGTTAAACTAACCGAACCAGACGCTGTTAAAGCTAAACTAATTTTGAACACTGCTGGTGTGTTTTTTGTTTCAAATTTTGATGAATACACAAACACAATGTTGAAGGTTCGACTTTTGGAAAACTAGAAATAAAAGCAATCCTACATAATAGTACAGCCTTCTAAAAAAACTCAGCAGTGCAATGTAAATAAATACAAGCCAAGACAGACTATGTTCAAGAATATTCATAAAGGCAAAAGGAGAAAAGTGGATAACAGATAAAATAATCGTTAGTAACACCATATATACTGACTTCTGACTTCAAAAACTAAACTTTGTAGGTTCCTTTCTAAAGTTGTGTTGGTATTGCATTGGTACGAAGATGAACTAAGCTAGAAGATTGGAACCGGAGCGGAACTCAGTGTACATTGTACAGTGAGTGAGAGACTAGAGACCGAAGATTAACTCTTATCATAACCAAAGACATAATTTAGCATAATAATATATAACCAACGATGGCAGGCAGCTGACAACTCTCGATATTCAGTGTACCAAAGTACCGTTTCTCCGCAGATATCGACAAAATAGTAAACTATATCTCTATATACATACATATTATAAGCATACACGCGCATAACAGAAGTCGAACCCGTAACAAATATTTCCACCCTAAAATATCCCTTCGCCACACCGAAAAAAGACGGAGTTTCGTTTCAAAGGATTCCCTTGAGTTTATATACTAAACTAGCTGTGCTCGGACGCGCTTCGCGCGTCCTTCGCCCATCTAGGTTATGGCGATTTAATTAGCGACTTGGAGTTTTCGTTACGTTCAGGAACAATGTTATCTACACCCAAACGATTTAAGGAATTGTCTAGTGTTGTTGTTTCAATCCATCTTATTCATATCCAAACTCAGATCGCTCTAAACCTCTCGATCTGAATAGGAACTTTCGATCCCTCTAAACCTCTCGATTCAAACACGAAAGTTCGATAACTCTAAATTTCTCGATTAAAACTCGAACGTTCGATCCCTCTGAACCGTTCGATTTAAACACAAACCCGATCCCTCCAAACATCTTGATTAGAACCCAAGACTCTGATCCTTCTAAACCTTTCGATTTAAACACAAACATCTCATTCCTCCTTACTTCTCAATTCGAACTCAAACTTCCGATCCTTCTAAACCTTTCGATTAACACAAGATCCGACCACGCACTCCAAACTTCTTCATTCGAACCCAAAAATCCGATCCTTTTGAATCTTTCCGTTTAACCACAAACATTCGAACTCTCCAAACTTCTCGATTTAAACACAAACATCCGAACCCTCCAAACTGCTCGATTCAAACCCGTATCTCCGATCTATTTAACATCTCCCAATTCAAACCCGAACCTCCGGTCTCTCCAACACCTTTCTATTCGAACCCAAACCTCAAATCCCTAGCTTGAAACTCTTGTTCTTAACATGAACATGTTTCCTCTCCAAATCTCTTACTTCGAACATCCGATTTTTCGAAACTCGGAATTCCGATCCCACTAAACCTCTTGATTCGAACCCGAATCTCTGATCCCTCCAAAACCAAACCTCTCGATTCTGATTCGAACCTCTCGAGTCCAAGCCGAAACTCTGATCACACTAAACATCTCTATACAAACCCGAAATTCCGATCCCTTCAAACGTCGAGATCGGACTCGAACTTCGATCCCTCTTGATATGAACAATCCCTCTATACCTACCGATTCTATCCCGAAACTCCGATCCCTCCAAACCCTCGATTCGAACCATTATTTCTCGTTCTGAAACGGAACCTGACCAGAGTCCAACATGCAGCTACAATGCTTTAACATGTATTGGCAATGCTTTAACGTGTATTTCCAATGCCCTAACATGTATTTCCAATGCTCAAACATGTATTTCTCATCCCCCACCTGGATTACGACGATACAATTAGCGACTTGAAGTTTTCGTTACATATTCAGGAGCAAAGTTATCTATATGTACACGATTCAATGGATAGTTCAAAACCCCTAGATTCGAAACCAAACTTCCGAACCCAGCAAGCAACCCGTTGATTTGATCCCCAACCTCCGAACCCCCCCCCCCCCCAGCATAGCATCTAGATTCAAACCCGAACCTCCGATCTCCCCAATCGATCCCGAACCTCTGATCCCAAACAAACGCCTTGATTCAAACCCAAATGCTCTAACATGTGTTTCCAACGATCTAACACGTATTCCCTATGCTTTAACATGTATTTCCTATGTTTTAACATGTATTCCTATGCTTTAACATGTATTTCCTATGCTTTAACATGTATTTCCTATGCTTTAACATGTATTCCTATGCTTTAACATGTATTTCCTATGCTTTAACATGTATTTCCTATGCTTTAACATGTATTTCCTATGCTTTAACATGTATTTCTATGCTTTAACATGTATTTCCTATGCTTTAACATGTATTTCCTATGCTTTAACATGTATTCCTATGCTTTAACATGTATTCCTATGCTTTAACATGTATTTCCTATGCTTTAACATGTATTTCCTATGCTTTAACATGTATTTCATGTATTTCCTATGCTTTAACATGCATTTCCTATGCTTTAACATGTATTTCCTATGCTTTAACATGTATTTCCTATGCTTTAACATGTATTCCTATGCTTTAACATGTATTTCCTATGCTTTAACATGTATTTCCTATGCTTTAACATGTATTTCCTATGCTTTAACATGTATTTCCTATGCTTTAACATGTATTTCCTATGCTTTAACATGTATTTCCTATGCTTTAACATGTATTTCCTATGCTTTAACATGTATTTCCTATGCTTTAACATGTATTTCCTATGCTTTAACATGTATTCCTATGCTTTAACATGTATTTCCTATGCTTTAACATGTATTTCCTATGCTTTAACATGTATTTCCTATGCTTTAACATGTATTTCCTATGCTTTAACATGTATTCCTATGCTTTAACATGTATTTCCTATGCTTTAACATGTATTCCTATGCTTTAACATGTATTTCCTATGCTTTAACATGTATTTCCTATGCTTTAACATGTATTCCTATGCTTTAACATGTATTTCCTATGCTTTAACATGTATTTCCTATGCTTTAACATGTATTTCCTATGCTTTAACATGTATTTCCTATGCTTTAACATGTATTTCCTATGCTTTAACATGTATTTCCTATGCTTTAACATGTATTTCCTATGCTTTAACATGTATTTCCTATGCTTTAACATGTATTTCCTATGCTTTAACATGTATTTCCTATGCTTTAACATGTATTTCCTATGCTTTAACATGTATTCCTATGCTTTAACATGTATTTCCTATGCTTTAACATGTATTTCCTATGCTTTAACATGTATTCCGATGCTTTAACATGTATTTCCAATGCTTTAACATGTATTTACCATGCTTTAACATGTATTTCCTATGCTTTAACATGTATTTCCTATGCTTTAACATGTATTTCCTATGCTTTAACATGTATTTCCTATGCTTTAACATGTATTCCTATGCTTTAACATGTATTTCCTATGCTTTAACATGTATTTCCTATGCTTTAACATGTATTCCTATGCTTTAACATGTATTTCCCATGCTTTAACATGTATTTCATGTATTTCCTATGCTTTAACATGTATTTCCTATGCTTTAACATGTAGTTTCTATGCTTTAACATGTATTTCCTATGCTTTAACATGTATTTCCTATGCTTTAACATGTATTTCCTATGCTTTAACATGTATTTCCTATGCTTTAACATGTATTTCCTATGCTTTAACATGTATTTCCTATGCTTTAACATGTATTTCCTATGCTTTAACATGTATTTCCTATGCTTTAACATGTATTTCATGTATTTCCTATGCTTTAACATGTATTTCCTATGCTTTAACATGTAGTTTCTATGCTTTAACATGTATTTCCTATGCTTTAACATGTATTTCCTATGCTTTAACATGTATTTCCTATGCTTTAACATGTATTTCCTATGCTTTAACATGTATTTCCTATGCTTTAACATGTATTTCCTATGCTTTAACATGTATTTCATGTATTTCCTATGCTTTAACATGTATTTCCTATGCTTTAACATGTAGTTTCTATGCTTTAACATGTATTTCCTATGCTTTAACATGTATTTCCTATGCTTTAACATGTATTTCCTATGCTTTAACATGTATTTCCTATGCTTTAACATGTATTTCCTATGCTTTAACATGTATTTCCTATGCTTTAACATGTATTTCCTATGCTTTAACATGTATTTCCTATGCTTTAACATGTATTTCCTATGCTTTAACATGTATTTCCTATGCTTTAACATGTATTTCCTATGCTTTAACATGTATTTCCTATGCTTTAACATGTATTTCCTATGCTTTAACATGTATTTCCTATGCTTTAACATGTATTTCCTATGCTTTAACATGTATTCCTATGCTTTAACATGTATTCCTATGCTTTAACATGTATTTCCTATGCTTTAACATGTATTCCGATGCTTTAACATGTATTTCCAATGCTTTAACATGTATTTACCATGCTTTAACATGTATTTCCTATGCTTTAACATGTATTTCCTATGCTTTAACATGTATTTCCTATGCTTTAACATGTATTTCCTATGCTTTAACATGTATTCCTATGCTTTAACATGTATTTCCTATGCTTTAACATGTATTTCCTATGCTTTAACATGTATTCCTATGCTTTAGCATGTATTTCCCATGCTTTAACATGTATTTCCTATGCTTTAACATGTATTTCCTATGCTTTAACATGTATTTCCAATGCTTTAACATGTATTTCCCATGCTTTAACATGTATTTCCTATGCTTTAACATGTATTTCCTATGCTTTAACATGTATTTCCTATGCTTTAACATGTATTTCCTATGCTTAAACATGTATTTTGAAATGAGTTTGAATATGCCGCGAACACGCCCCACGTGACACGATTCTGACCAATCATAAGCGTCACTAACATGCAAAATCATTCCTCCATAAATATATAAGATGTTAGGACATTGCAAATACATGTTAAAATTTAAATACACGTTAAAGCATTGAAAATACACGTTAAAACATTACTGATACGTTTCAAACATGAGAAATTATTTTAAAGCATTCAAAAGTATTGTAAATACATTTGATAACATTAGTTTAAAGCATTACAAATACATTTTCATGCGCTTGGACGTAGCTTAAAATTGCCGCCAAATCTTCATCACGTGACACGATTCTGACCAATCATACGCGTTACTAACATAAAAAAAACAAACTGCTCCATAGTAGATAGTAGATTCCTTTGCTTTAACATGTATTTCCTATGCTTTAACATGTATTCCTATGTTTTAACATGTATTTCCTATGCTTTAACATGTATTTCCTAAGCTTTAACATGTATTTCCGATGCTTTAACATGTATTTCCTACGCTTTAACACGTATTTCCTATGCTTTAACATGTATTTCCTATGCTTTAACATGCATTTCCTATGCTTTAACATGTATTTCCTATGCTTTAACATGTATTTCCTATGCTTTAACATGTATTCCTATGCTTTAACATGTATTTCCTATGCTTTAACATGTATTTCCTATGCTTTAACATGTATTTCCTATGCTTTAACATGTATTTCCTATGCTTTAACATGTATTTCCTATGCTTTAACATGTATTTCCTATGCTTTAACATGTATTTCCTATGCTTTAACATGTATTTCCTATGCTTTAACATGTATTTCCTATGCTTTAACATGTATTTCATGTATTTCCTATGCTTTAACATGTATTTCCTATGCTTTAACATGTATTTCCTATGCTTTAACATGTATTCCTATGCTTTAACATGTATTTCCTATGCTTTAACATGTATTCCTATGCTTTAACATGTATTTCCTATGCTTTAACATGTATTTCCTATGCTTTAACATGTATTCCTATGCTTTAACATGTATTTCCTATGCTTTAACATGTATTTCCTATGCTTTAACATGTATTTCCTATGCTTTAACATGTATTTCCTATGCTTTAACATGTATTTCCTATGCTTTAACATGTAGTTGCAATATAACCTAAATGAGTTTGAATTTGCCACGAACACGCCCCACGTGACACGATTCTGACCAATCATACGCGTTGCTAACATAAAAAAACAAACTGCTCCATAATATAATAGTAGATAAGCAGAACTCTAGAACAAAACCAGTCAGTTGGTCTAGCAAAATAAAGTTCGTCACACTTGATACTTGAACTTCTTGTTTCTAGAATCTCGTCGAAAACTTAAAAATAATATTACAATTTAAAATTTGATATTGATTTAAAAGGGTTGATTGGGATTTGGATGGATGGGGACAAGTAACAAAAATTTACCGATATGCTATTTATCTTTTACTTGATATTTGTTAAATTATAGGTTATTGGTCAGCGTCAAGGCGTCAACCAACCGTGAAGATTTTAGACAAACTTAACCTTACAACATGTTACAATAAGTATTTATAATTGTTGTCAAACGCTCAAAACGCTGTCCGACGGGCTAGATCATTTCCGTATATGAAATAAATCAATGTTACTAAAAATACAAACAGATACGATATACGAAACTAAATTGACTCAATCGCAACCGTCCGATCACAGCTTTCCTAACATTTCAATTTCAAAAGTCATTTTGTATGACCACTGTTGAGTTAGTTTTATCGTTCATATGGAGAGAACTCTACCTTCTCATGCAGTTCTCTTACCCCTGGTCTATCTCAGGCGAACACTAAAAATTCTAACATAAAACCCGCAGGATAATCTGGATAATCGATCCGCGGAGCAAAACCCGAGTAAACCTGGAGAGAGACAGAGACAGGAGCTAGAGCTGAGGGTCAGAGTCGTGGCTAAACTTTCGGGTAGCTCTCTGGCAATAAATAGATCAGGAGCTGAACTATAAGCTTGTCTACTACTTAATAATAATATAGATAGCATAATAAATAGAAATGCTCTTTTAATGTTATAATAATATACATATTATACAAAACTATTAGGTATTACAATTTAGTGTATGATAGAAAGAGAATGATTATATTAAATCCCGCTCCATTCCCCATTCCTTCCTTATTAAGTATCGGAGATACTTTATGTTTTCGTTGATGGTGTCTGTCCGTCCGTCCGTCTGTCTGTCCGTCTGTCCGTCTGTCATCGCGATAACTCGAGAACGGTTTAACTTTTTCAAATTTTTCTTTCGGATATCTATATAGGACATCCAAGCGGAGGTCAAGTTCGTTTGGGGGCCTTGCAGGTCAAAGGTCAAGGGTGGAAAGGTCAAAGGTCAACATTTTTTCAAATAGTAACCCCCCATGTGTGATACATCGATGGAAAGCTACGGTCAAGGGCTATTTAATGGTGTATATGATTTGGGGGTGGGGTCATCCCCTGACGGGTGGGGAGGGGTCAAAAAGGTCAAAAAAAAACAAACATATATGTGTGATACGTCATTCGAAAGCTATGATCAAGGGCTTTCGAATGACGCATGTAATTTTACTCTATGACTGGGGCAATTTGAGATTTTCGATATTTTGTGTGTTTAGGGTTAGGGAACGACAGTAAAAACATGGGACACATGTATATTATATAATATATTTATATAAATATGTATATTATATAATATATTTATATAAATATGTATATTATATAATATATTTATATAAATATGTATATTATATAATATATTTATATAAATATGTATATTATATAATATATTTATATAAATATGTATATTATATAACATATTTATATAAATATGTATATTATATAACATATTTATATAAATATGTATATTATATAATATGATTTGCTAATTGGATGATTGCTCTCCGATACTTTGCTATATGCATTTGAATGGTTTATTACACTCGAATTCCCTGCCCACCCTCAGTGCCCTTGATTGCCTTGGTGCAGTTTCTGTTATTTTGTCACCCAAGATATTACTCTCTAAAGAAGCCATTTAACAAAATATGTAGTCTGTAGTCTTACTCCAAGAATACCGTACCGACCAAGAAAAGCGGCTGATTATCATTCTTTTCAGAACTTTAAGCAAAAATCCAACCATTCCAATCATGCTTTCTAGCTTTCTACTTACTTTCTCCATCTAATAAGAGCCAAAACCTTATATACCTTTCTTCAATAGTAGCTTATTACTTTCTCTTTTACCGCATAGGGACTAGGACAACTAAGATAAGATTATTCACTGCAAGCACTGACTACAGGGCAGGATAGGATTGAAAAGTTTCAAACGTTTGACATTAGCACTTTTCGTTTCGAGGTTAGGTTGGGGTAAAACCATATATTAGAACCATGATCTCTAGTATATTGTATATGGGGTAAAACTATAAATTAAAAAAGCATGCATGGCACATACAGCGCAAACCAGGACACTTCGTCTCATCGTCTGTCTGATATGAAATTATTTTAACCGGAGAACCAATTTTGCTTGATTTTCAGTTTCTCGGACATCGCAGTCAATAATCAAAATCAATGTGATCTTGGGATTTCCTTGCGGAATCCCGGATTATACATTCATTCACCTTTCAATTTCAATTTCCCTTTCTTAATTTTATTTTTATTTTACTTCCACCGGCTTATTCATGGTTTTAACTAAACTTTCCCATCGTTCCGCAGCATTTCCTTACCGTCGCGTATGCCAAATTTGATGGGATTAACCTAAGTGGGACTGTGAAGCTCATCATAGGCATCTTCAGACATTTACAATGTAAACTTTGCTAACTAACTGAAACTCACCTTTTGTTGATGTAGCCGCATCAGCGATTTTCTGCAGGGCCTCTAAGAAGGCACTTACGGCTTGAACTGTTGCTCTATAAACAGATTAATAACATCAGATAAGAGCCATATCGGTAGATAATTCTTGCAGTTAGAGTTAAAGGTAACTTTAGAGTGGTTTAACTATAAAAGGAACCAATAAATAAAACATTATTATTACCTCAGACATGAGTGCAGTTTCGTTGATTTTACAGTGAAGTCCTCCCAAAGTGGCGAAGAGTTCTGGAACAGAACAAAAAATGAATAAATACGACTTTAGAATTTTAGATACTCGGACAACTACTTAATTAGTGATTAGATTGTAGATCGTTCAATATCTTTTAAAATCGATATTTTAATGATGTCTAATAAATTCTAATTGCCTGTTGACTTGAATCAACTGGTCTGTCTGTCTGTGAAAGTCTGAAGTGTAATGATTGAATTTTACGGTAATTAGAGCTCTACGAGCTACAAGACAAAAGTTAGTTGATGGCATAATACGAGAACACGATAATTATCAATGCCATTTAATGATTGAACCCCAAACTTTTTAAAGCGTTTTCAGTTTTAACTGATACTAATACTGATTACCTTCATTTCGTTAATGATGAGCTGGAAAACTGCACTAAAAGGGCAGTCCCTTTCTGATCCTGCTGTTGATGTCTCCATTTTTTAATCGGTTTTAAAAGTTGAATTCCAATCCAATTCCAAACACTAAGTGGCCAGTTTGATGTCTTAATTCCTAATATTAATTTTTACAAACGCAAAATAAATTAAAATTTATAATTTATAATGTTCACACATTGAAATTTGAACTTTCTTTAAATATTCCCCAACTAATTATTATTCTATTCGTGCAACATAATTCACAATTACACAAAACTGCGAGTCATCACAGCTACAGCTCATTATTGTACAAGAACAAAATCCTCGCTTTGACCACAAACGATTGGATGTTTTGCATAGCTTTCGTTGATGATTCAAAGTAAAACCTTTAACCCTTAGCACAAAGTTATACCCGCAGTATTTTTCTCAATAATATTAACGTCAAGCTTTCCATCCAGTTTTGCACATGGATATTGGATGGTGCATGGATCATTGAACATATTGCAATACAGTATATTTATTGAACATACCCACACAACAACGCAAAATTAGTAGACATAGTAGGTGCCAGAAATCGAAATTTTATTTTAACAATTTTTAATCAACTAAGGTTGATATTTTTATTTTTCATGAACTTGCACAATCTTCGTCCAGAGAGAATTTCATAATCCATAGTTGAAGTTGTCCCCATGCAACATTTCATGACACATTGTGCATTAAGATTTAAGAGCGGAGGCCGCAAACTACTCATAATATGTGACACATGGCACAAAGACTATATAAACTAAACAAACGTCACAAATCAAATTTCGATACTCGCGATGCACATCACACATGCAGAACTTGCAATTTTTTCACATTCGAAATAATTCGCCGTTTTTACAATCAATGGTCAATGAAAATGTGCCCTACTACATCCTTTCAACTTTGCACTTTGTATCGATTTCATGCAGTACACTAGTACACAGTACGTGGTGTTTGTTGAAAGTGGAGATCCAGAAAAGAAAACAGATTGCAGATGGCCGGACGGAACGTTAGGTGAAAGTGAAAGGAATTCAGGAACGTTTGAAACAATGAGCAGTGAACAGCAGAATGAACTATAAAATAAAAACACATAAAATTAACGATTTTTAATCGCAATTTACAATTATAATGCACACATGTGACATGTTGCATAATGCATGTGTACGCTCAACGTTCGTTCAAGATCAAAGATCGAGATTGGCTTCATTTGTCTTTCATCATTCATTCATCGTTTCATTTGTCATTGTGCATTGTCACATTCTGCGCATTTTGCTTGCAGCAATTCCAATTTGCAATTACAAATTCATATCAAACACAAAATAATGCATAATTTGTAATCGAATGCAGAACACAGCAAGACACAAGACAGACCAATGCACAATGATCTATCACAAATCACAACACACGATCAACGACAATTTGTCGTCGTCGTCGTATCTCGTATGTATCACCATTCATTGCACATTGCACATTGATATCAAATCAATCCAAAATCCAATCCAATTTTCAATATTGTGTATTGAATATCTAATATCACATAATTTGTCTTTCTTTGATATTCAATATTTAAAATTTTATTGAATTCAGTGTTTTAATCCCGTTTCACGTTTTGACATTAGAATTAAAAAATCGACAAATTACATTGGAGATTTTGGATTTCGAAGCGCAATGGCAGGTCAGTCACTGCTTTTTGCTTTATTGATTGTTGTTGATGTGGTCTTGCCCTAGAATATGATTCATCAACTATGAACTACAAACTACAAACTAACTATGATTAACTATTATGTGCTATGAAGTATGAACTACAATCTTATGAACTACAAACCATATCATTCATTATCATTATGCATTACACATTTGACATTCACATTATGTGCAACGTGCAATGCAATGCAATACACAATATTTCTAAATACAAAATATTCAAACCTCAATCAATCAATTGAACTTCAAAATTTGAAAATCAGAATTCTCTTAAAATGAATGTAAAATGTGAAATATTGAATATTGAATATGTAAAATGAATGGTAAACAAATTAATTGGCAACTATGAACTGACTGAAATTAATTGCATATTTTCATTTGTATTTGTGGTTTGGTAAGCGCAGATTTTAGTTTTAAGATTAGGCGAAGAAGGGTCGAGAGGAGATCGAGAATATCAAATATTGAATATCGAGATTATCGAGAATCAGAGCGAATACAAAACACAATTTTGTTGTTTGTGTTTTAACACAAAATGTCTAGTCTAATAATTGTAATTACAAATTAATGAATTGAATTTAACAGGAATGAGGAAATAAGGGAACACATGCAGTACACTATGCACTACTTCGACATTTCACACTTTTGACTTTGCAGTACTTTGCACTTCACTTACTCAAGTTACTCAAGATGCAAGAAGACACAAGATAAGACTTACTTATGACTTACCACAGTACTATGTACTGCAAACTGCAGTACTGCACGAACAAGATCCAAATTACAACTGGGAAGAGAGGGGCCTCAAAAAACAGGAAGAGACAAAACCTTATTCATTATTCCTCCTTCTCTGTTTCTTCATAATCTCTGACTTGGAGACAAGCTGGCTCCATTCCTTCTCCTGCCAACCAAACTGACAGATTTCAGCCACGGCCTCGACGCACTCGGTTACATTTTTAGGAATTTCTTAGGTTATAAGCTCATATGAAGTTGAAGGGATCACGTGGCTACCGTTGCAACCATTCTTTGTTATTGTGATTTGTGAGTTGTTGTTGTGGGTGGTTTTTGCAAAGAGAGATAGCGAGAAGGAGAGAAGTAACGAATCGGTTGGTTGGACAGCAACTGCATTCTAGTAACTGCATCTTGAAATATCAATTCCCTTCAATCTCTTTGTTTTTTGTTTACATTGCACACTGCATTCAGGTTTTGAAGTGTGATTTGTTGATGTGAAGACATGTGACATTAGTCACTAACTAATAATAATAATGTTGAATGTATGTTCTATGTTCAAGACTTGAATTATATTTCACATTTCACATTTTTTTGGTATTTTTGCATTCATTCCATTTATTTCACATCACATTCACACCTTCAACGTTCAACCTTTCATTTTTATAATACCTAATACCTTGCTCTGCACTCTGCCTGCCTCTGAAACTGAATCATCAGAGTTTATCACTTTTATCAGTTCACAGTTTGCAGTTCTGTCCCCATTTCACATTTGTTTTTGGAAGGCCTTATCTTATGGGTTCCCTTGTCTGTCCCCTTTCCCCTTCTCCCCTATCCCCTTTCCCCTTCACTGACTCCTCTGGCCCCTTCCCCTTCTCCCTTGGCCCCTTCTTACCATCCCCTTCTCCCTTGGCCCCTTCTTCCCCTTCCCCTACTAACTAGGCGCTTCATCTTCTATTACCCTTGACCTTGGCATCCCACTCTGCTTCACTTAGTTCACTCTCAACTTAGAAATACACTACATTATTTGAAATGAATAAAAAGGTTTTTAAAAGATTTTAAACACAATTAAAAAAATGCTACAAAAACAGCAGTTTCTAATTTTCTAAACGGGTTTAAAAATATTTCTAACACAAATATACTTTCAAAAACACTTAAATTTATTTAATTCACTTTAAAATGCTAAATGATTTCAAATACGCTTTGAACTATTTTATATGCAATGAAAATTTATTTAAATTAAATTTCCAATATTTCAAAAACATTTAAATTTATTTAAAATCAATTTAAAATAATTTAAAAACATTAAAAATATTTTAAATTCAATTTCGAATATTTGAAATACAATAAAAATTATTTCAATCCAATTTCGAATATTTCAAAAATATTTAAGCTTATTTAAATTCGATTTCAAAAATTTCAAATACAATAAAAATATTTTAAATCCAATTTCTAATATTTAAAAAACATTTATTCAATTTCGAAAATTTCAAATACAATAAAAATATTTTAAATCCAATTTCGGTGCTTCTCTTATAAGGCGTCAATCAATTTTAAAAAGGTCGGTTTATTCGAACCTAACAATGCGGCAAATCCGTTGTGGAATCCTTCACAAGAATTAATGGTCCGTGGATTGTCTTCTAACACCGCGTCAAAGCAGTTCCAAAGTTTGACATCAAATAAAGGCGGTATACGGGCAGTTCGGCGCTGATTCAACGGTCCTAGCCATGTCTTCTGATAGCTGTTCATTGGCGAGAAAGAAATCTTCTTCCATGATCTGGTCAAAAGTTGCCATTACGTCTGAGGTTGGAACAAATGCAAGTGCAACCAGATATGGACAGAATACAGCTTCAGGATATTCGAGTCTGCTTGGATGTGTCTGTAGAAATAGAAAAAACAGCCGCTGTTTTTAGCCGCAGGATACAGTGCAAAACGAATTGATCTCGGCCTTTTCCTAGTCAGTCATTATAATAGAGGGAGCCAAATTAGGATGTAGTGCTTTGAGGTTGCTGAGAACGTTCGTGTAAATATCTTGGTTTTTGTATGGCATCAGGCAGTAAACCAGTGGAAAGCGACACCACTTCTGAATCCGTGTATAATAAAAAGTTGTGTGAACAATTTTGGAGCCACCTTGAAGGTAGCATCTGCCAGCCAAATGTCGAACAATTGCAGAAAATCCTTTTTGTTCAGTCCTAAAAGTTCTTTTTGGTGGTGAACAACAAAAACCTGTTGTCTGCAGTTCCAGAGTCTGATTATTTTGAACTGGTCAGACAAATCTATTTCTTCCTTGGCATGAAGGTTTCTTTCAGCGATCCACCCACAAGTCCTCTTATTGCTCTAATCGTGCGTTTTAAATTTTGCTTCCATGGAAGGACCCCTTGTGTTGCATCCGACATTTTCACAATATTTCGAGCTATGATATGAGCTGGCTGATCCGTTGTTGTCTTCGCATCCGTTTTCATCTGAGCCCGAACTTGTCGGAGTTCAGCTTTGATGGAATCGGGACGGTGACAATGGGTCCCCATTTCCAAAAGAAGTTTAAGGTCGTCGAGGGACATTGTTGTATGTAATCTGAAATGAATTACGAAAGAATGTATTAGTGTATTTATTCCATTATATACACATCCATTCTGTACTCAAGCTAATAATAAATTTGCAAATAAACAAATCAATAAATTACCTGGCTTTACACTTATCGCTCCGTTGACTTTCACACATCCAAATGCGTTTGTGGAAACCGAGTTTGTGGAATCTAAATCCATATCCATTAAATAACAGGACAGGTTTGTCCTGATTGGATTTCGAAACAGTCAGTGACATGAATGACAGATACTTTTAAATTTAAAAAACTACTACGGTATTTAATTACTTCGTCCAGAGCCCAGCCTTAGCCTATTCATTCACCCAAATCAAGTAAAACAGAGCGCCGATTTCAACCAACACGCGGAACGAAGCTGTCTGAGATGCTTTACTTAATTCAGGTAAAATACTGGAGCTGGAGATGATTATGATGCTTATGATTCCAGTGAATTAAATTTCGGAGGCGTAGTTGATCACGAAACCGCACCAAGAGATGTTCGACAGACGGAACAGTGAATCAAGCTGAAGAATCGGATTGACTGACAAAGCTGAAATTACGGGGACGTCCTTTTATACTTTTCGAAATTAAGCAAAACTAATTTTGTGGAATTTAATTTATAATTAAAAGATTTCTGTGGACCAAAACCAGAAAAGTTAGACTCATTGTTTACAATAACCCAAATTATATGCATCTTTCAAGGGTTCAAGAATTTAAGATTAAAGAGGCAAAGATTAGAAATGAAATTACAAAATCCAAAGGTACGAGGAAAGGTCCGACGAGAGGAAAAGAAGAATAATTATTTGATTTTAAGTATTGGAAAAATACAGTGTAAGGCTATCTTTACTATCACTAATTTAATTAACGAATCAGATTACTGGAGTCCCTTTTACTTCGTGACTTCAGAAAAATACTTTTAAGAACATCTAAGTACTTTTGTGGACTTGGTGCAGAATATTTTTAAACAATGGATATAGAGGGACGCTCTTCATTAGGGACGCTTTTGTCACGGGACGCATTTTGTTCTGGACGCCTTTTATTAGGGACGCTTTTTGCAAGGGACGCAAATGACATGGACGTTTATAATGGAACGCTTTTTCCGCAAATCTTTTAAAACCATTTAAACATATTTAAATTCAATTTCGAACATTTCAGGTCACAAACGAGACTCGAATACATCATCAGAGTTTTTTGACACAAGCTTTTAAAAGATGTCATTTCTAATGGTTTAATGAAGTTACGTTAATGTTGACTTCGATCTAAGTTAGTACCTCATGACCTAGCAGTAGCACGCGACTCTAAGTTACCACAATAGATTATTTTTAATCCAACATTTTGAATGATGTTGACGAAAATATTGACCTGATATATCTACTATGTACACTATTAATAAGTAAAAGCTAATAAATAATATATTTTTATATACATTAAAAATCTAAAAAACTTTAAAAGGCATATATGTTTAAACATGGGATATAGGGGGACGCTCTTAAATAGGGACGCATTTTGTAAGGGACGCAAATGATATGGACGTTTATAATGGGACGCTTTTCTCCGCATACCGTTTTAAAATATTCGAAATTGGATTTGAAATATTTTTATTGATTTCAAATGTTCGAAATTGGATTTAAATATGTTTAAATGGTTTTAAAATATTCGAAATTGGAATTAAAATATTTTTATTGTATTTCAAATTTTTGAAATTGAATTTAAATAAGCTTAAATATTTTTGAAATATTCGAAATTGGATTTAAATAATTTTTATTGTATTTCAAATATTCGAAATTGAATTAAAAATATTTTTAATGTTTTTAAATTATTTGAAATTGAATTTAAATTTTTTTTATTGCATTTTAAATATTCGAAATTGAATTTAAACTATTTTTAATGTTTTTAAATTATTTTAAATTGATTTTAAATAAATTTAAATGTTTTTGAAATATTGGAAATTTAATTTAAATAAATTTTCATTGCATATAAAATAGTTCAAAGCGTATTTGAAATCATTTAGCATTTTAAAGTGTTTTTGAAAGTATATTTGTGTTAGAAATATTTTAAAACCCGTTGAGAAAATTAGAAACTGCATTTTTTGAAGCATTTTTTTAATTGTGTTAAAAATCTTCAAAAACATTTTTATTCATTTACAGTAATGTAGTGTATTTATAAGTTGAGAGTGAACTAAGTGAAGCAGAGTGGGATGCAAAGGTCGAAGGTCAAGGGTAATAGAAGATGAAGCGCCTAGTTAGTAGGGGAAGGGGAAGAAGGGGCCAAGGGAGAAGGGGATGGCAAGAAGGGGCCAAGGGAGAAGGGGAAGGGGCCAGAGGAGTCGGTGAAGGGGAAAGGGGATAGGGGAGAAGGGGAAAGGGGACAGACAAGGGAACCCTTATCTTATCCATTAATTACACATCATCTATCCACTATCGTTTGTGTATGCGTATGTTGAATGAATTTGGATCGGCGGTTGGTTGGGTCATGGCAATGAATGGGTTAGATGTCCCAATTTGCATTTTTGAACGAATTTCAAATTTTGCATTTTTTTAGGACTACCAGACTTCAGCGTTCAGCCTTCAGCCCACAGCCATTTCAGCCTTCATATCCACAAACCTTTGACCTTTGACCTTGCACCTTGCAATTCACAATTCGTACCAGCGCCAGTCCACAGTCGTTCCTTGTGAGTGAGGGCTCCCAGAAGTCTGAAGTCCCAGACACCACCAGACAGTGCACAGTGTGCATGCAGTGTATTTTAGCTGTTGCAGCATTACACATTCAACATTACTCTAACTAGTGAGGTCTACTTCATTATTAGTTCATCGTTCTTTAATTTATTTCATTCATACATTCTCCTTTTTGAATTGTGGGATTTTTTATTTTTTGTGTACTAATATTCAAAATTTGCATTTTTTGCTCTATAGATAGGTAGAGATCTGCTTTGACTCGAAGGTGGAGTTATCGTATGTCGTAAGTAATTTGACGTCCAATATTCCAAATATCTAATCATGTATGGAAGAAGAAATCCAATGCCAATGGAGACGAGGCGAGAGTCAACAGACTATATTTGGGATCTTAATCGGTTTCTTGGAAAAGGCGCTCACGGGAATGTGTATCGTGGGTCAAAAAAAAGTACGGGAGAAGCTGTAGCGGTCAAAGTAGTAAAAAATCTATCAGATCGAGAACGAGATGTGCTAATGAATGCTCAGCACGAGAACATTGTAAAGCTAATAGCAATCGAATGCGAAAAATCTGCGGGTCGGAAGGATGTGATAGTCATGGAGCTTTGTCGGGGTGGAAGTCTCTCATCAATAATGGGAGATCCCGAAAACTCATACGGTTTACCCGAAGACGAGTTTCTTACATTTCTGGACAGTCTGTACAAAGTCACAAAGTATCTTCGTGAAATCGGAATTGCACACCGAGACTGGAAACCGGCCAATTGGGTGAAATGGTTAGGAGATGACGGAGAAAGTATTTACAAGCTGACGGATTTTGGTGCTGCCAAAGAATTGAAGGAGGGTGAACCATTCGATTCCATTGTTGGAACCCCGGAGTGAGTATAATAAAACATCACTTCCACTTAAAATGTTTTGATATACACTCATTTTTATTATTTTTTTGTTTAATGTAGTTACCTAGACCCTGCTGTTTATAATCAAGCATTTTTGAAAACATCAGATCAACCAAATATGCAGTTCACATCCGCTATTGATCTCTGGTCAATTGGTACTACTATATACGAAGTAGCAACTGGAAAGCTTCCTTTCAGACCGTACAAAGGTAGCTACGATAAGCAGACTATGGGTGAAATGAGATCTAAAAAACGGTCAGGGATAATTAGCTGCTATCAGGTCGAAAACGGAGGCCCAATTTTCGAAGAACGGACACTTCCTGATGATTGTCTTCTAAGTCTGGCATTGAAAGACTTAGTTTCTCCTATTCTTGCCAGTCTTATGGAAGTTGACGCTCAACAGAGAATTACGTATGACGATTTTTTTTCGCAGATGGAAGGGATTTTGACAAAGAAAAGAGTCTATGTATTTTTTTTGAACCGGTTGGAAAAAATTCGACTCTATCTGACTCATACTACCGAGCACAACATCCGTCAAGAATTGTATCGACGTACCGAAGTCGATCCTAAAAACCAATTGCTCTGTTTTAAAGAAAGTAGTCTGGATGAATTTACAAGCAGTAACGGCTCCGACACGTGCCTTCTCCGTGCAACGTCAGAAGACAATCCGATTATTTTTTGTAACAGAGGTGACAACAGCATAACCGTCGACAATTTAGAGATCGTTTATAGGAAGTCGGTCTTCTCGAACAGAATCGATGAGATCAAAGACTCTGAAGTAGCAAGAAAAAACTGCTGCTTGGCATATTTTAGAAAACGTCGACTCAGCGACATGATAAGTCGAGTACAGCTCCTCCATTTGGCTGTCGATACTATCAGTAAAGTTGTAATCATACAGCTTGCCGCTGCGTCCAAGGATAATATCCAGATTCACTGTACCTTGAACTCTTTGACTCGACAATTCGATATGATGAAGCATTTCCACGCATCGTCCCAGTCGTTTTTAGATTTTGTTCCTGATGAGCTGATGGAATGTAAAACAAAAATTGTCAAAAACATGGAAATTTCATTTACGGCGGAATTAAACCAATATCAGACGCTGTTAAACGAATCCAAACTCTTGAGCCCTTCAATCGAATCATTATTAAAACAACGAGTTGGGAGTAGACATTTGCTAAACGATTGGGAAGTAAAATATCAAAAAATCCCCGTAAGTTCTTACACCCCAAGATCCCAACACTATATATTAATATAATAGTATCAATATCTAACCGTCATATTGCGATTTGGTACGGTAACAGCTAATATTCAAGTCACATTTTCATTTTTTTAATTAGAAAATCAACGAATTCGGAAAAGTGGATAAAGCATCCTCTACTGTTTTAGACAGAATCAAGGCGTCGTTCATATCGTTGAGTCGTGAAAGGAGTCTTCCAACCGACCAGGACGTTGAAATTTATTTGATGGAACGAATAAAGTTGATGCGACAAGTGGATTCTTTGGAAAGGATCTTGAATAATTCCATTTCTACATTTGAAGCAATTGTATCTGTATTTTCTGATTGGTACGAAACAGCTCAAACCGCTTTCATTCAGCCGGAGATTCTAAACAAGGAAATCGCCTCTTTGAGGGAGAGACTGCACAACTGTGAAGAAAATCTTGGCAAATCATTCCTTCTGTATAAAGCAGAACTCGAAAAATTCCCAGATGGTATTGTCGCAGCTAAGAGAACCCGTAAAACTTCGAAAGAAAAGAAACAAGAAAGTCTACGTTATCTTAATGACAAACTTTCCAAGCTTAAATGTATCCATCATGAAATCTATACTTGTTTTGAAGCAAACAAACAGTTATGCGATCAGTTACAGAACATAACTGCTGTCTCGAGTCGTGAGAATTGAACAAATTTTAGCTAATGGCGATACATTCAAATGTTCTTTATGCCTTAAAAGTAAGATTTTATTCGGACGTCATAACTTGCCTTTAGAGTTGTAGTTTCTCGAGACATTTTAAAATTATCTCTGGACCCGACTTAGCGTTGCGCGTTGGTATGAATAGTTGGTATTTGGATTTGGGGAGAGTGAAAGTCGAATTTGCTAGTCTAAAAATTATCGATTATTAAAACTATAAACTATTCCAATGCAAACGAATGAGTAGAGTAACGGAACCCCACTCAAGCAATTAATGAAGTTATGAAGGCTGTTTTCATGGAGTTTTCACTTCTGAAATTCCTGTAAATATAATAGATATGTTACATACGTATGTGATGTGTCTCTACGATTGTCTATAACTAAAATAAAATGATTCACAATCAAATATTTCGAATTTTATATACTATAACTATGTACATTTGGAGATAAATCAGTAATATTTAATTATATAGTTTTCCAGTTTTATTTTCTACATGTTTACATTTAAATGTGGTCTTGACGGTGCGTCCGTGTCGTGCAAATAATTTGCATCAGAAAATAATATTTACATGTTAGTGTATATGGTGCGACATTTAGCACATTTGACTTGAGAGGGAAATCACGCAAGGCACAAGGCGCAATAATAATGCACTAGGATATTCACTATATAATGTGATTATGCAGTGGGATGTCGGATCGGAGATCGGATCATCCGATGCACGTTCAACCGTTCAACGTTGCAATTGCATTATTGTATTAAATTTACATTTACAAAAAAAATACAGACAGGCAATAGGGACAAGTGCTATACGTCAAATCTAAAAACTCTCCTCGACTGTCTCGACCTCGACTAGCAAAATCCAGCGAGTAACGAGAACGACGACTGCCAAATTTTCAATTTCCAAATTCCAATGAAATGAAGTTCCAAAAAGATCCAGCTCTGCTCTAACTGAACATGGTGCGAGGCGAGATTTATTCAATGCAATTAATTGCATTAGGAAATATATATTGTATATTATATTTATATATCAAATTCGATATTCATTACACATTGCATTAGTTCAATTTAATTTAATTGTGATTTTGGATTTATTTATTCAACATCAGCCAAATGTTAGTTTGATTAGTGTCTTTTGTCTTTGGTCTTTGTAGTTCACGCGTCTCCATTTCCACTGGCCTTTCACCTTTCTTTTGCCACTTCACATTTCGCATAATTGATTGCCATTCGAATTTTCAAAAATGGGAAGTGCATCAAAAAGAACCATAGCTTCCCGTCGCAGCTGGTTATTACGCAGAAAAATTGAACGACCAAAATTGGAACGGTTGGAGAACGTACCCCTAAAATCTGAAAAACAAGAACAACAAAACTACATACCTCCTCCTCTACCCCCAAAACGATTTGTAAAAGCCCCAGTTAGATATTCTAATTCCAATCCCATTCTATGTATTAAACCAATACCAAAATTGGTTTTCTGTATGATCTGTTCGTCCGATTTAGAAAAGGACAAAACAAGAAAATATAAAACTAAAAATACCAGGCCCCCTCGGCGTCAAATTGAGCTGGAGTCATTCCTACTTGATGACTTACTAGCTATTTCGAAGGATATGTTCAAAATAAACCGATGTAACGGGTGTAACCAAGTGTTGAAAATATAACGATAAACAAACTAAATCTCAATTTCCCCAAAAACCCCGGGTTTCGCACCCTGGTGTCAGTAGGAGTGGTCCCGTATTTATCAAAGATGTTCTATTACTCATGGGAATCGTTTAAACTCCATATATCAATTTCCCCAAAAAGCCCGTGTTTTGCACCCTGGTGTCAGTGGGAGTGGTCCCGTATACGTCAAAGATGTTCTATTACTCATGGAAATCGTTTAAACCCCATATCTCAATTTCCGCGAAAATCCGGGTTCTGCACCCTGGTGTCAGTCGGAGTGGTCCCGTATTCGTCAAAGATGTTCTATTACTCATGGGAATCGTTTAAACCCCATATCTCAATTTCCCCCAAAAACCCGGGTACTGCACCCTGGTGTCAGTCGGAGTGGTCCCGTATTCATCAAAGATGTTCTATTACTCATGGGAATCGTTTAAACCCCGAATCTCAATTTCCCCGAAAATCCGGGTACTGCACCCTGGTGTCAGTGGGAGTGGTCCCGTATTCGTCAAAGATGTTCTATTATTCATGGGAATCGTTTAAACCCCATATCTCAATTTCCCCGAAAATCCGGGTACTGCACCCTGGTGTCAGTGGGAGTGGTCCCGTATTCGTCAAAGATGTTCTATTACTCATGGGAATCGTTTAAACCCCATATCTCAATTTCCCCGAAAACCCGGGTACTGCACCCTGGTGTCAGTGGGAGTGGTCCCGCATTCGTCGAAGATGTTCTATTACTCATGGGAATCGTTTCAACCCCAAATCTCAATTTCCCCAAAAATCCCAGGTTTCGCACTCTGAAATGTAGGTTCAGGGTATTATCATGTATCGATGATAGACATAGAGTGTAATGTAAACTACCTAAGCGTCAGTTTTAAAATGAGTAAGAGCTCTATCCTGGCGTTGGACTCCTACATATCACTATTCTGTTTGATTTAATGGTTTGTTTTGGGGTTTAATTGATGGGGGGCAGGGGGTGTGACCGATTTGACCCAAGTTCGAACTTAGCCTCACTCTTGAGCCAAGGAACAAGTGTACAAAATTTCGTGACCGTAGGTCAAGCCGTTCTCCAGTTATCGCTCGGACAGACGGACGGACGGACGGACAGACGGACGGACGGACAGACGGACGGACGGACAGACGGACGGACGGACAGACGGACGGACAGACGGACTTGTCGTTCGCATAAAGTGTTTTCAACACTTAATAAAATATCCAGAACTGCAACCATTGGCGTCATCAATATTTCTCTGCTTAAAATGCACTGCAATGGTTCAGAAAGCTAAGGACGTATCGATTGAAATAAAAAATCTAAGCATCAAAATGAGTTCCTTGAAAGCTCAAATTTTAAAGGAAATAAGGAGAGCAAATATCCGAGATGTTCACGTTGGCACTGCAGATGAGTTCTGTCAACTTGCTCGAGATATCCGTCGCAACACTTGTTTATGTAAGGTTATTTTCTACTTTAATCTTTAATGACTATGCATGGTGGTTATATTTCAGAGCTTATCATATCGAGATATCCATCATTATCATTCCATCAAGTCCCACAAGCCACAAAAAATAATTATAACATTATTATTCATAATATTTCTTTATTTCAGATCCAGGACCGAGTACTAAAGATATCTCTAGCGGTGGTATGTATTTGAGTTCATCAATATGGACATCTTCAACTGTCGATGATAGATCTAATTTCGGTCAACTTCGTACACCAGAAGGACTAACGGAACCGGAAATATTTTTTCTACCTTCGTCTCAAGTAAGAAAACATCACTTGTTCCAGAATGATCCACTGAATGAGAATTCTTTGGTTTCCGACAATAATTTGATGGAAAACAATGAAGAATTAGATGAAATTAAACCAACGTTTTCAATACAAACGTATTGCGAACAAGACAGTGATGGTTCTGATGGTGCTCACAACAACATTGAAATTGAAACCCCAGTCAAAACGTGCATTCAACCAGGTCCCACAGAGAACCAACGTGAAAGTGCAAACAGCCCTTTTACGTCTGGATCGTCTAAGCACATAACTATTCAAAAAACCCAACCTAGGTAGGACCTGTTTCAGTTTAGATTCATTATTTGAATTTTTGTATGCTACGTAATTGTTTGCAAATCTCTATTATTTTTCTACTCTTTTTAGGAATCTAAAAAACATACAAGCCATTAAAATTAAAAAGTCAGCTCGTCGTTGGCTGCATAAAACATCAGAGGGTACAGGAGTGATATCGAACAGTGATGGAATAGAAAGATCACCACTGGAAAATAAAAAATTGAGCCAGCTACAGTCGTACACTTGCGAAATTTGTGATATAAAGTGTAACAACCTTGTGGATTTTACACGCCACAGAAACAGTAGTCATCAAGGTTAGATTTAAATAAAATAGCATGCCAGGCTGAAATAAAAAACAACTATCTACAATATCATTGCCTATTTCGCCTTTCAGAACCATCAACCAGTTTAAAATATGATACCTCGAAAGATTGTGGAACTCCAATTCCGATGGATGACATGGAAAGCTATGAAAAGGATCAACCCGGTACTACTGCTGCTTGTACAAACAAGGTTTCAACTGTATTGCCAGTTGCTTCATTCAAATGCAGCGTTTGTCAAAAGTGCTTTTCTGACGGAAAAACGTTGATGTCTCATTTCACTGCAGATCACAATAAAAATGTCAAGGTTAAATGCTATATCTGTAGCATGATCTTCAATACGATCGAAGAATGTGAAACTCATGTCACAAGAGCTCACCCGAAAGAAAATTTTCCATCCGATAAAAAAGAACTAATGAGACCCTCGCATAAACTGGACGATCATTCAGCTGGGGAAACAAATTCATCATCTAAATATAAATGTCGAAAATGCTATATGCATTTCAACACGTCAGAAAAATTATTAAATCACGAGAAGTCCCATGATAATAATCGAGTGGGTACTGATCTTGATACAACTGAAGAAGAACATCTAAAGTTTGCCTGTCCAGAGCCTGATTGTAACCGTAAATTCGCCTTGAAAAACCATCTCAGTATTCATCTTGTTCAAACGCACAAACGGCCTAAACCAACAAATGAGTGTGAATTCTGCAGTCGTTCATTTTCAAATTCCAATGCACTGAAGAGGCATAGAATGGTCCACACTGGGGAAAAGCCCGAAGTTTGCGACATATGCTCAGTGGCCTATAGAAGTAAGGGTGCTTTAATTATCCACAAGCGCTCAAAACATACCAACGAACGACCATTCGGATGTAATGTATGCTCTAAAACATTCTTCTCTTCAACGAAACTGAAGAGACATTTAGAAATTCACTCTGACGAGCGCCCGTACTTGTGTACACAATGTGGAAAACAATTTAAGTCCCATAATAATCTATATATTCATATGTGGAGCCACGATCCAGATCGTAAGACGAAGTATTCATTATACATGCCAAAAGTAAAAAAAACCAACGCAAAGGTGTTGAAAAACAAGAATCTTAAGATAAGCAAACCCATAGTTGCTGCCGCTAACAGGACTGGGGAAGATGTCAGAACTGATCCGGAATTTATTTCAACATTGTTGGATGTTGTTGTTGTCCCTAGAAATGAAGACTTAGTAGCCTCAAGCACTGCAGAACAGACACAGAGCCTCAAACCTACGGATTTGGATAACCAGGGTCGATTAGAGTTCAACAGTAGCCATGATGGCCCCATGACTATACCTGATGCCCTGATGGAATCTTCTAACGACAAAATAGTGTTCCTTAGTTTGTAGCAAAGGACCGTAATATTGTTTAACTTTAACTATTAGTACACTACTTCTACATCTATAGATGATTTTTATGAATGGTGATCACTCGTCCTTGCTAGTTAAAAGTCTTCGAATAAATTTCATTTTAGTGATTTTATTTTGATATTGTATTTCAATAACTTTATCTAAAAAAAGTACTCCTTTATACAAAAACCGATGCTAAAAATAATAAAAATTGTAAAAAATAAATGTGAAAATTGTCATAATATAGTGGCTGGTTTCGAATATTATCTACCGGTCGTATTAATCGGCGAAGTATATTTTAAAAAAAAAATCAGTGCAATGTATAGTTGGAATTTTAAAATAATTAATATCAGAATCAATTATTTCAATAGATATAAATTGTATAGTTCCTTTCCGTTTGCACTGCGGTACCGTTTCAAGTGTTCGATTAAAGGAGCTTACGATGCGTACTTACGTAAAATTACAATGGCATTATTGCGTACCTGCCGTTCCATGATATATTCCGTTTTACATTTCGATTACTTCTTTCGTTGCATTCTCGAGGTATTAAAGGGTGAAACCCTTTATGGTTTCACTCATTCTGTCCGTCTGTCCGTTCGTGCTCTAACTAACGAACGGTTGAATATTTTCAAATTCTTTTTGTGGGAAACCACTTATGACGTTCAAGCGGAGGCTAAGTTCGTTTGAGGGCTATATAGGTCAAAGGTCAAGGATTTACGGTCAAAGGTCACAATTTTTTTTAAATTGCGACCCTACGTGTATGATAAACTTTTACAGAGCTACTGTCACGTACTGTTCAATAATGTACATGACTTTACTCTATGATTGGGGAAACGTGAGATTCTTCAATAAAACGTCTCTAACGTAACGTGTAAGACAACGACGTTACACATTTTTGACGTTGTTATTGAGGTTTCACCCTTTTACGATGTGCGTTTGCAACGGTTTATTTCATTTCATTACAATAACGTTGTTTCCGCTGTATGCATTTTTGTTCATATTCGATATTCCTAAAATTATAGCTGAGCGTTTATAAAAATAGGGATAAAAATTTTAATTTCCGTTCCAAATCCAAAATATGAAGTGTGATAATGCATTGACTGAATTGCCTCAGCTCAATACTAGTATATTATTATTCTTATCAGTTTCATAAAATATTTCATGGCTCTGCCGATACTTTTCATAAATTAAAAATATCCAATAATATCCATTATCCATAATCCATATATTATGTACATTGCATTTTTATTCAACCTTTCTTCAGCGCAATCTGCTAGCTATCGGGACGAGTTGTTAAAATTGGTCAAAACATTCGCCATGTAATAACAGTCTCTTTTCTGTAGTTTTTACCTACTACGAACGAGATACACGAATATAAATATAGGAGCTTCCTATATAGCGAATAATAGGAAAACAAACCTATTTTTTAGTGGTACACAAAGGGTTATAAAGTTATAATGTTGTATGCCTTCTATATCTAAGTTTTTGCTGTATGCATTTCTAGATTGCAAGGTTATGGATGAGAAGAGTCATAAAAAGGATAGAGCTGAGGTGCCCAAAGGGTTTTCAAACTTAACTGTGCCTCTCTATAGTCTCTATCTCTGTTGTTCAGTCTTGTTGCAATCACTTCCAAAATGTTGGAAGGAAGGAAATAAAAAAAAATAGTTTAAATTTAAATTTTAAACTATTGTTTTTAACTGGAGTTAAAATGTAGAACCAAGTTTTGTGTATGTGGATTTCTATCTCCAGCATTGCAAAGTCACCAACATTGCATAGGAAAATAGTCAATAGTCAATCAATAGTGCAGCTGCAGACCACAGCAACAGGAGTTTAATTTTGAATTTGTTCTGCATTTGTCATTATTTAATTCGTTTTCATAATTAAGCAGGCAGCAGGTTAAAAAGGGCAAAAAGGTAAGATAATAAAGATATGACATATTTAAAATGTGTAGTGTGTAGCATTCAATATCAATTTGAAATTTGAAATTCATTTGTCCGCATTCAATAGTATGTTGTATGTGTTATGGATGGATTGATCATTGATTACACATCGTTCGTGTGAATGTTGAATGAATGTGAATTATGTGTTATGTGTACGTCACTACGTCATGTTATATTTTGATTGGGATAACCGAAAACTTAGACTGAAACTAACTGTGAACTGGAAATTGATTGGCAATTCACAATAGCGAATATGGATTTACAGTATTTTTTGTATATGCAATATGTCAATCAATCTGTTGCTGTGATTAATCTGATACTGATTCATGATTGTTTACTGTTGTGTAATGTGGATTGCATTTTGCATTTAAATACACCCGAATATTGTATTTAATTCAAATTACATATAATTCATTACACTTACACATTATAAGGTTCAAGCTTCAAGGTATCGGTATCGACCACAGAATTAGATAACCAGATTTAGATTTCTATATATATACATCTATGGTATCGACTCTCCGAGTACTTCACATAGACGTATGGTTTAATTGGTGATGCGAAAAACGTACGTCCAGCCCAGCAGCTGCCCAGCCCCAGCCAGTCCATCCATAATAGTACCAATAAAGTCAGTGAGTGGACTATCGGAAATGATGGGATTGTTTGTGTTATGAATTATACATTTGTTGGTAATAAATACATAATACAGAATCTATTATATCAATAGAACATTAAACATTAGTTTTCAACTAAAATCAAACGAAATTCATTGGGCGATTTAGTTTTCATTCGGATCCCATAATTCCATCGCACATCGTCCGGCAGGCATCCGGGGCCGAGTTTTAAAATCGAGTTTTTAGCCCGACTCCGAGGGCTTATAGAATCGAGGCAGTGTCCTGTCTGTGGAAAAGCACGATAACTATCGAACAGAGTGACATAACGTCACCAAATTTGGTACACACCGTTTTTTTGTAAAATTAGGAGTTAAGTTCGAAGATGGGCAAAATCGGTCCATTGGTTCACCCGTACGGGTCATTTTGTGGAAGTATGTATTTGTATGTATTTTAAAACTAGACAAAAACCGGTAGAAAAATAATGGCATATGTTTCTATAGAAAATATATCCATATCATTTAAAATTTAAAGTGACCCAAAGAGTCGGGCTAAATAGAGTTGTACCGATAAGTTTTTAATAATATAAACGAGATGAACGACGAATAAGTTTTTAAAAAAAATTGAGATTCTAGATCAACAGATCAACCTCGTTTTCTCGGTTTTCAAATTTATTTTGAACTACTGAAGGCAGCTAAATTTGTATATATTGTATATAGTTTTTGGAGTAATTACAAATGAAATTATGAAGGATAGACATGGAAGATGGAACCTAACTAAAAGTAATTTAGGTCGAAAGTTGAAAGGAGGAAAAGGTATTTATTTGTTGTATTCATGTTAGTAATGCTTTTGTAAACGCCTTTAAATAATTTTAAAGTCCCTATCCTCATTGACTCGCCGGGTAAAAGGCAAAAGGGTAAAACTCGTTTCGTCCTCTGTTTCTGTATGTGTGATGTGTAGCAAAGTAGCCAGTGCAGTCCCGTACTGAAGCAATGCAATGGAATACGGAATACATCCTGCGATCCGTATAGATGAAACGAGCTTTACCCGGTGAGTCAAAACTAGTACTAGTACATGGAGATGGACTCAAGTCAAACAGTCAAACGATCAAAACACTGTAATCAATTAACAACGAAGGCATTTTTAATTAAACATTCCAGCCATTGATAAAGCTCTGAATCTGAACTGAATTAAGAATTTAACGTGTAATCTTTGTTATAGACTAATACAAATATTTCATATTAAGACGACCGTGTGTGTGTGCCTGTACACTGTAATTTGAAATTAAAGGGACATGGACAAGACAAAATTGTACCAAGTGTGAAGTGAAGTGGTTTGAAGTCAACGCAACATTTTTACATTCACACATTATATAAATAAAATCTAAAAAGCTTAATAACGAACGAGAAATATTTTCAGTTTTAATCAACGAGTTAATTTACACTCTCATTCAGAATGAACCGCTTCGATGACTTTAAATCGAGGATGCTAACAACGTAGAGACGTGGATTTAAAAACAAAAATAAGCTAACGCTATCTGCCTTCCTTCCATTTTGTACATATATCGACATGATAATGTACTAGACTAGATCAGTCAGTGGTTAAGTTTTAAGTTTGAGGGAAAACTGCAACATGATTTCTTAAGCGCAATTGGACCGTTACGGTTAGACATTATATCTTGATTCTGAACGTAGTTTGCTACAGTTTTTAAACGGTTCTACAATTGTAGCTCAACAGTTGCACTATCTATACACTATATGTATTCTCTTTCTTACGATTTCACACTTACGCATTGTGTTATAGCCTTATAGGCATTTGATCCAATTCAGAATTTTCCCTTAAAAAATTGCAACTTCGCAACTGATTTTCGAGTTTCGGCAGATGAAAAGCTAATAATAAATTTCTATACATTTAAAATTTAGAACAGAGTCTTTACAGCCGTCACACTTTAATCCATCTCTACCTTGTATTTTCTCAATCATTCGATAGTTTTTTTTGTTCTTTTTTATAGATTCACCTGCCAGCTCAGATATTATAGTTTCATATCATTAAATAGCTTTTGATTATGAAGGTGAAGTTTAATTTGATATATTATCTTTCTTATTACTTATTACAAATGGCATTCATAGAACATCATATGATTATTTGTTTTAATTTTTAACTTTCCATTCAAAACTTTTACATAATATTATGAAACTATTACTGTAACTCGTTTTAAAATAAACTTGCCGTTATTTAACCTTTTGATTTTAGTTCTAATGGCGTTCATTTCTCTTTGCAGTTATCCCTGTCCCATGCGAATGACAAATGACAGTTTACAAAAAAAATTACTTAAGTCAATTCTAGCTTGATTCTTTTGTGGGATTAAAATCAAAAGTTAAAAACTCAAATGTTGAGTTTGAATCATCAATGGATTGAGGCAGTCATTACCGTTAGGTGCATTCGAAAAAGGGTTTTTGTTTTATAAATGTCTTTAACAGTTTATAAAACACTGTTAACGTTTTTGTTTAAAAGTAAAACAATGCTTAGGAAGAAACTGTTTTGGTTCGTTGTTAATGTCAAATCATTAACATTTAGAAGTAAATATAAACGGATTGTGAGCTATCGTCACATTCGCCACTCGTCGCCTTCAGTTCATGGCTAAATCGTTCTCTATTCCACGAAAGTCATGAAACGATATCGCTTTTCGAAATAGGTAAGGAGCTTATTCTTCCGGGTCTTTTTTCTTGTTTTAAATTACCATTCCTAGTAGTAAAGAACCATGGGCTACCATTTAACTGACATAATAAATATGGAAAATTACATAATATATGAAGGAAATCGACATAATAGGAATTTGTCAAAATAATAATGGTTTTTGACATAAATAAAAAGGAAAATCGCATAAAATAAGTTGAGTTCTCATAAAAGACATAATTTCATTACTCAGCCGAAAAAAGCAACCTTTTTCTCTTGGAAAGTTTTCCAGAGTCTTAATCTAACTATCTAACTATCTAATTCCATAATCTAACTTATGCAAAGTACCTCGAAATCTTTTTCCTTCACTTAAACTGTTAGTTCTTCTACGTCATTGGAGTTTTCAATTCCTTACTCACTTACTTCTTTAAACTCCTACCAATAAAAGATTTAAAATTGGATAACCTTACCATTTACCTTAACATGAACCTATATATTAACCGAGTCATCAAAGACGACTACACGCTTCGACAAAGAAAAGTGCTCGGGCAATTTATTGAAGCTGCTGTCAAGATAATTTCCGAGTGGTTCAAGGAAAGAAATCCGGCAGACAATAGATGAGTCGGATTTAAAATATTACTTTGATACCTATTTGTCAGGCCAGGGACTACTCTGGAAAGTCTCCTCGCCTTCTCCAACCGATTGGATGTCTTCATCGTGTACATGTGTGGTTTTCAAAAAGAAACACATTATAACAATTGCTCTTAGATCCGGACACTTTAAGATGCCACAAATAGCTAAAGCCTACCGACCTTTGCGAGGTAGATAGGGGTAGGCTATCTAGTTATGTGATGTAAGTAGTGGGTTGCCTACCAAGCTTAGCTGGGTACATAGGGAGGGATAGGTTATCGAGATCTCTCTGCGAGGAAGGTATTGTATTGAACTATGCGAGTTACGTGGAGATAGGATATCAAGTTAGCCTGTCTTCATAATTTTAATAATAAAACGATGTACGAACCTATTTAAGGTAGGTAGGGGTAGTACACCGAGCTTCGCAGCGTATACGTCAGCTCTTAAAACAACACATGGAACCCCATACAACTTTTAATGGACTCCCCACCAAGTCTTGCCAACTGATAGGGTTGGATGTTGAATACATCCCATCATAAGTAGTATCAAAATATAAATTTAAAATTGAACCCTAACTCTTTACCAATCTTGAAAAATTTGCTAAATAGTCAAAAAATCAGTTAAGTATTAAATTTAAAAATGCCAAAACCAGCTAAAACTGTTACATTTGGCCAAAAGCGAAAGCGAGGGCGACCACAAGGGGCAAAGAAGGCTTTAATTGTGCAGTGAATTGATTTTAAATTGATCTTAGACTATATTATGTCTTTTATGAGAACTCAAATTATTTTATGTGACTTTAAATTATTATTATGACAAAAACCTCTAGTATTATGAAAAAATCATATTATGCCGATTTCAATAAAATATTATGCCATTTTCCATATTCCTTATGCGGTTTAATATTAAGTCATAATAATATACATAAAATCAAGTAGTTTTCTTGTTCTTAGCGCTCTGGGCTCTGAATAGTCTGAATCTACAACACAAACCGCGTTTTGGCTTTTTACCGATTTTGAAAATGTTTGAAATCTAATTTTTCGTCAGTCTGAAGAGTCTGAACGGTTCATAAGCCTATAGCAATTATACATACCGTAAACAAGTGTAAGTGTCGAGATCGAAACCCGGTTTGTGTATTTGCTAGCTCTCCCGACGTCCTGACCCCCAGAGAAGGGTAGAGTTTCAAACGTATGTTACCTGACAGGTGACAGGTAAGAGAAGGGGAAGGGGCCAATTTTTATTTTTTGTTTCGATGTGGATTTTATTTTGAAAGGGTTTATTTGGATTTGGATAAAAATAACTATAAAAAACTAGGTAAAATAGCTATAAAATATTTAGATATGTCTTAGGTTTTTATGAAAGGGTAAAGTAAATTCGTTACCATTTGCCATTAATACTTTTCATGTGTCACGATACGATTCAATATTCATATTCAATGAAAGTCAACTTTGTGCGTTTGCAATGGAACTACTTTGCTTTGAAACCTTGTTAAACACTTTTTAAAGGTAAAACCTTAAATCCGTCTTACGTGTAGCTTATATTGTTAAATCACGACGTCGGCATTTTCCGCATAATTTTTTAAGGCTGCGCCCTTGGAACTGTTGCAACGAAATGGAGCCTCTGAAATAATTGGGTGTTTTGCATTTTGTATTATACATTATATCGTTTTCTTGAAGTCCAATCCAAACAAATGTAATGAATTTACCATATCCCTAACTATTTAATTACCTTAGTTGGCATCCAAATAAACGGATGAGAAAGCGATGAGATGGCATAGGCTAGTAAACTTCTCCGGTTACAATTTACAGTGTCATAATTATGCTCAAGCTCGTAAAGATCATCTACTCTATTCAATTATCCTAAAGTTATGACGCGTAACTGTTATGGCAGAAAAGGAAATGAGATTTAAAAATGGATTCATGGTCTTAGATTTTACTGACTTGATTTAGAAACGGCATCAAATGCAAGAAGTGTGAAAAATGACCCAACTCTCTTCAGCATGACCATTCCTTCATTACATATACATGTAGTAAGTTCTTATTAGAATTAACCATTAGTTCCTGTAATGTAATTTCTGGCTTGTCGAGATTAGTTATAAAGTAATAACATATCTTGTATCATAATTAACGTACATTATTACATTATAGGCAGAAAGGAACGGCGAACCGTTTTAACTAAGCAACTAAGCATCCATCCACCCTCCAAAAACTAAAAATACAAAATGTTTTTATCGAGAAAAATGCTCAGTTTCTTCATTTCATCACAGTGATCAAAGATTGGTTACTCGTTACTCTTACTAAATCTTAAGTAAATATCCCTGGCTGTATTTCGTATCGCACGAAGTTAAAAGTCTCGGAAATTAAGCACAGATCCCAATCCTTTCCTTGGAATACTTCAGGCCCATTAGATTCTTTAATGATGGCATTCTGCTGAGATATGTGTTGATTGTGTTTTTTGATGTAATGATTGCAATATTTAACTGTAGGGTATGAGAATTTATTTGTAGAAATTTTTATAAAATTCTCAAACCATATCATTATGGTATTTCTGTAACCACATTTTTCACTCTTTATTGTACTTATTTTAGTTCAGAATGAACCCCTCAAAATGATTCAAGTGGAACATTATCCCAAACCGCAACTAGCCTTTGCCATTTTTAAACAAAACATCGTACATAGTTAAGCAAACGGTACAAAGTTTTGCTAATGTATTCATTCTGCATACATTCCGATCCAAGCTGTCCGCTTTACTTTACCCTACTAGTATGTTGGATTTGAATGCATTTTATTGTCCCGAAAATTACTGAAACTGAATAAGTTGCCTTTTCCTATGAATGACTAACTTGGACTGACCGGACAAATCCTGCATAGGTTGCACATGCACATAATACCTACTATTATCATTTTTTTCTAAAATGCGTTCTAAAAGATCCATAACGAATGTAACTGAACGTAAGGGATGCTTTTGCAATGGTATCGTGTAAAACGATAAAAAACTGAGCGATAGTTATCTCGCTATATGTTATATTTCTACAAAAGATTTCTCTAAAGTCTAAACTATCAAAATTTTTTGTTGATTTCAGAAGAATGAAAGCAAATAAAAAGCGAAGGAGCAGATAACTACAGCATTACAACATATCAAACTAAAGCGATACATACCTACGTATGTGTTGGTACTCATTCAATGCTGTGATCAGCAAGTGTGCAGTTTTTTCGTGATCCTAATATTCTAATCTTCCTATATATATATTATAACCAAAGTTAGGGCAACGTACGTGGTCTTCTAAAGGAAATTAAGGAAAATCGTAACAAATGGAAGTTGGTTGAAGTATTTTAGTTGAATGTGTTTTCAAACAAATGTAATTTATTCGTGAAAATTGGAAGCAAGGTAAACAATTTTATGAACGGTTGTGATTGTGAAACCCCCAAATCCTGTGGATTATCCTGACTTCAGACTTTGGTTGGTTGGGTGTCACCCCAAATGTTCCGCCATGTCTTTGATTGATATGTTTTAATTCTGTCGTAGTGTTGTATTGTAAACTGGTAATTTCGTTGACAATCATCATATAGACACATTCCTACATCCTGAGGGTGTCTGGTTTTGGAGAGTTGTTTGTCAACTCAAGATATCATTATGTCTTATTTACGAGGGTCGTCTAATTATGTGTGGTGCACCACAAGTGTTCTGGGTAAAGGGGCAACGGGGGCGGTGTTTCAGGGAGTGTCAAAACATGATGGGGAGCCTGTGGCAGTTAAAACCTTTAACCAACTCAGCCATATGCGACCTCAAGAGGTTCAAGTCCGTGAGTTTGAGGTGCTGAAGAAAGTCAAGCATGAAAATATTGTAAAGTTGTTGGCAATTGAGGAAGAACAGGATGGTCGGGGTAAAGTAATTGTGATGGAACTATGCACCGGCGGAAGTCTTTTCAACATTTTGGATGACCCTGAAAATATGTATGGTCTTGCCGAAGATGAGTTCCTCCTTGTCCTCGAACACTTATCGGCGGGTATGAAGCATCTTAGAGATAATAACTTGGTACATAGGGACCTGAAACCGGGTAACATTATGAAGTTTGTTGCCGAAGACGGAAGGATAATTTATAAACTAACGGACTTCGGGGCCGCGAGGGAACTAGAAGAGGATCAGGAGTTCCAATCCCTTTATGGTACTGAAGAGTATCTTCATCCAGATCTCTACGAAAGAGCAGTCTTGCGGAAACCCGTTGGGAAAACTTTTGGTGCTTCTGTCGATCTCTGGTAAGTTGAGTTTGATTTAAATATACTTTTCTGTTGAACGGACCTGGTTCTGATATTTTTTGGTGAAATGTCCGACCCCATGCCATTTAGTTTTATAAATTCTTCAGGACAACTGCTTTATTCATTATTGAACGATATTTTTAGGTCCATTGGAGTGACGTTGTATCATGTCGCAACAGGGAATCTGCCATTTAGACCGTATGGTGGAAGGAAAAACAAGGAAATGATGTATTATATAACAACTAAAAAGGAATCTGGTGTTATTTCGGGCTGCCAAACTACTGAAAATGGACCGGTGGAGTGGAAAAGGGACATGCCAAACACTTGCCAATTAAGCTCTGGTTTAAAAATTCTCGTTACACCTCTCCTTGCCGGCCTTATGGAAGTCGATCCTCGAAAACGACTCAGTTTCGAAAGTTTCTTTGCTGCAATACAAAACTTTTTGACAAGAAGAAAGATACACATCTTTTATGTGAATAAAATTCAATCTTTGAGAGTTTATATTGACCTTGAAGAACACAAAACACTAACCAGTTTCCAATGCCTATTAATGGAACAGACAGATATTCCTCCGGAAAATCAAATCCTTCTATACAAAGAAAACACGATGGAGTCTATACTGAACAATGGAAAAAGTTCCACATCCACGATACCTGAAACAACTGAAGAATGTCCTCTCATACTGTGTCATCGAGAGAACAACAACGTATCCCTTGATTGGGATACAAAAGATCTACCAAAATTTACAGCATTCCCAAACCTTGTCAATGTTGAAAATGATGCTAGTTTGGCGAAACATATTTGTGGGGTAGGGTATTCATATAAGCGACGAGTTGAAAAAATTTGTCGAAGTGTTAGCCTGATTGATCAAGCGGTTCGAACTATTGGGAAAGTAATTGTGACCGAGCTTAGTTCAGTGTCAAAGGAGGGGTCACAGGTTCAGACGGTCATTCTCTCTGTTAACCAACAGCTAGGTCTTATGATCAGCTTTCAAAAAGTCTGTCAGTCGTTTCTCAATGCATTGCCTAAGAATGGGGACTCCAGCCTTCAGAACAAATCAGATTCAATGGGCCAGCTTGCTGAACTGCAACAATTGGAATTCCACAACTTAAGTAGCCACTTTCTCACATTGGAGCAACCCATTAAGCAGCTTCATAGTCGATTTGTGGAAAATCGCACTCTCATGGTCGAGTGGGAGGAAGTCACAGCGGTAAGTCTTTACAACTTTATAAAAATCCCATTGTATCCACAGTCGGAGATCACGCTCATGGTTTTACGACTAGTTTACGTCCTAAATTCAGGAATAATAAGCGAATATCAAATTAACTGTAAATGCTCGATAAAAATCGAAGGCCAGGAACTAAGGAACTATGTGCTATGGGACTAAAATTGCAATACTCCTGTAATAATATTCGTTCGGTACACAATCCTAGCTATCAATCCTACCAACACAGCTAGCCGCCGTATTCATTTTTGAGACAATCTGTCATTGACAAAATTGTAAACATAAGTTTACCTCAGTCCGGCTTATCTAAGGATTGCAATATGTAATTAATAATGAATTTTGTAATTGCTTGTCTCTTGTAGGAAGTAAAGGATATTTCAAGAGCTTCCATAAAGGCTGCCACCCATGTCACCAAATTGAGAGACTCCTGGCAGCATCTTCTTCGGGACCGAGCCACCAGAAACCTGACTTATAATGATGAGCAATTTCACATTTTGGAGAGGATAAAAATGCAAGAAAAATCAAAATGTCTGGCCGAACTTCTAAATGAAGAATGTCAACACACAATAGTACGACTGACAGAAGTTCTTTCGGATTGGTATAAAACGGCTCAAGCTGCTTTCATTCAAACCGAAATATTGGCCATAGACACCGTTCAGTTTGAAGAGACGCTGGAACTCTACATGCTAAAATTGAAGGAGGCAGTTGGAACGTATCAGACGGAGATGACGAATTTGAGTAATGGACTGAAACCTTTTACTCATCGACACTTAGAAAGTAACATTCCAAGCCGGGTACATTTTCCAACAAATGGTATCGACCACAACTTGAGTGGGGTAGACGGGGTCGTACTTCCAAGCAGTAGGAAAAGTAGTCACCGGAATTCAAGTCGTAAAGAGTATGTTAGGACGTTTAATCGTGGCTTAAAGGAGTTGACCAATGTACAGGAAGAAGTTTGGAGCATTCTGAAAGAAAATGCAGAGCTTGTAAATCAATTCCAGACGTTGACCTTGTCCCTCCTATCGAACAACGATGGGGTGCAATCGTACGATTCTAATTCTAGTTCTACACGAAATAGTCTTAGCAAGAATGACTCCTCAGATCTCTCCGGAAAATCTACTGGAAGCATTTAGTGCCTTGATAAATGTACTTGAATGGGGTGTGAAATACACTTTCGACTGATATACTGGGATGTTAAATCATCTTAGAACTGATTTTAGAGTCCATTATGTAGGTGCTAGTATTATATGATTTTGATAAATCAAATTAATTATGACATAATAATACGTTTTTGTTAAAGTAATAAGGAAGGACGTGCTTATTTTGTCACATAATGGTCAAAATAATAGCGCTACATTTGCGAATATTCTAGATCCTCTTTACAAAGTTTTTTAAATGTTTACGACAACTTCCATTCCATTTTATGCATTCTAATAATTTCTGTACTTACTATAGCACTATATAGATTTTTATACTATCTGCAATCTAAATATTCCGAAGTCCATTATTCGAGTTCATCTATACTGAATTTAAGAAAGCAGCGCAAATTAAATAAAGTTTATATATTCCAATTGTTAAAACATGATTAAATATTTTTTTAATTCCATATTCCAAGCTTCTCCAATCTAAACTCTAGTTCCTTAATGGTGATTTCATTAATTTGTATTGTCAGGCGAAATTCCAAAAAAAAACTTTGAGCAAGACATAGTATACCTCATATTCGGATTAATATTTGACATTGATTAAAGGGTTTGTAAATTAATACCGTCTCGCTTTCAGTTTGCATTAGATAGCCTGACGAAAGGTACATGATTATGTAACTAATTTTGGTATAAGTGGTAATTTTATAGCATAAAATTTAGGAATGTTTCTAACTATATGCATATTAGATTTAAAGGCATTATAATTTATTTTTCACTTAAATATATACTGAGCATGTAGGTATAATCAGTAAATGAACTGAATTTAAAAATCCATTGCCCTCATGCCTTTTTCAATTAGTTCAGCAGTTTTATTTGCCTGCTTGGCTCTTCTATGTCGCTCTTGAACGGTCTGAAAATGTTTTAAGAGTTCGTCGAACGCTATTTCCTTAACGAATATACGACCGTCTGCTTTTGGTGCACCATGAAGCCTGAAAAGATAAAGTGACAAATTCTCTTACAAGTAAGTGGAGATTAATGGCCTTCCGCTTCACAGATTACAACTTTTCATCCACGATTTCATATCGTTAAAACTAGTAACATTTCTTAAAACGAATTACTAAGAGATGAGCTTTTATATTTATGAAGTGGAAAAATTCGAGCCGCTGTATATTTAATTATTTTATGAGTAGTGAATTTTAGCTTTCGTTCGTTTGCGTTACGTTAAAGAACGAAAGAACTTTTACCAATTTTTCACAAGAGCAGTACTATCTTATACCATGCAATCATTTTACCTATACCTAGGCATATTAATATTTTTGTTTATAGCTCAACTAATTAGTAAATTCGTTTAATTTCGAAAAATCAATTTTAAAACTTACTTGCTGCCTGGAGGAAGATGAAAGCTGGGAACACAGTTCAGTCGTCTTTGAAGGACATGAAACCCCTCACTTTGAGGAAGCAGCATCAGCAGACCATATAAAGCTTGCACTAGCTCCGTATTGTGGTGACCGTCTAGTAGATCCAGCCGTAAGTCTTTAAGGAACAAAACTTTGGTTCAGTATGATTGAATGAATAACAATAAGACATACACTTAAGCATTCATTCGTACACTGCCCGACAAAGTGGCTAATTGATATGACATGACCAATCAAAGTTGCATCTGTTGTCTGTAATTTTCACTAAAAACAAATGAAGCATGAAGAACTCTGCACCATAGATCCTTTCATCACATTTCAAATGACGCTTTAGTATACCAAACATTCTCATTTGACCTTTAACTTGTAGAAAACTAGTAGATATATTAACCACTTCACAACTTAATGCATAATAAGTTTTAAAAAATGTCTTACATGTAAAAATAGGAGATTCAATTAGTTGAACTAACTTGTCGATCTCCACTAAAAATTCGACCGTAACTTCCAATTGTCCACTTGAAACGTTTAAAACCAGACAACAAATATTAAATAAAATCACATTATCGTAATTCAAACATTGTCGACGAATTTGTTGCTTACAAAGTCCGAATAATATCACAGGCCTGTGAATAGCTTTGGGTTAAAAGGCACAATGCAACTGTTGCCACCGGGTCATGAGCCCAAGTACGATAGAGACAGGAGAAAAGTGAGCAGCTTTCCTAAAAGTAAATAATAATAAATTTTAATTATTTTAGGCAATGTATACACCCTTCGTAAAAATCCCGTAGCAATATAGGTTTTAAACAACTGTATACCTTCGTTTTCAGTTCTTTTAATTGAGTTCTCAGCTCAAACAGTTCAGCAGACGTCAACAGAATTGTGTTCAGCGTCTCAACCATCACATTTGCAAATTTACAGTTTTCCTCGTCAAGCAAAATCTCCGAAATACTTCGATAAATTGCTTCAGCACTTAGAAGAACACATAATTGTCTAAAAATAATACGAGTTTATTTTTACATTCAACGTCTCTCTATACGAAATTCAAGTACTTTGGACGATAAGCCTAACAAACCTAATGATAAACGCTCCACGATCTTCTAATAGTTGTTTGTCGGTTGAAAATAGACCCAATAAGCTTACTACGAACTTAATGAAATATGGATTATTCTGTATTTCCATATTCACCGGTTGACCTTCACTTTCTGGAATATATTGAAAAATATCGTTGGCAATTATAAATAGAAGTTTTGATTGCATGGTATGTTATTAATGTGACAACGTACGATTTAGATTTTTGCATGGAAAAGACACAATTTCAGCTAAAACTTCTAGACTTAGTAAAACTACTTCATCACTAGGGTCAGAAAGCGTTTTTAGAAGAACTGGGAATGTTTCATCAACAAATTTAAACATTTGGTCGCCCATTTTCAGATGAAGGTGGTAGATCCATCTTAAGACGGCTACTTTAGTGGAAACAGCTGTATTTTGAAGATTTCCAGTTAAAACATCGATTACTGAATTTAAATCTATAGCAGGGACGGGCTTGTCTTCCTTTGCTGAAGTTGGGCTGCCGTCTGGTGATTTATCGGTAGTTTTAATTCCAATCAAATTCTCCGATGTTACATTTGTTTCATTAAAATTCGTTATGAGCTTCATGAGGCTGTAATTAACGGCTTTACTCGTTTCCCGAATATCTAAAAACAATATTTGCGATTATTCACCGTAAACCACCATTGGTATCAATACTATGAAATTCCATTCACGAATGTTCTGTGGCATTACTTTTTCTGCTATCGTCATCATATGCCAAACAAGGTAAGACTGCAGATAGGATTCCAGAGGCGTAAGGCACCATATCAGGTCCAGCAAGAGCGACAAATTCCTTAATCCAAGTTACTGCCATCAACTACACAATCAAAAAATCGTATAAACCAGCAGAAACTAAATATCGTGTGAAAATGTTATCCTCATAAATATATTTATAAAAAATGAAAAACTTTGTCGGTGCAAAAGGAGTCACAACCGAAGACTGCAAATTCAACTTACTTGCTTGAAAATGGAGGACTAGAAATCAAAAGAAAAGAGGAAAGAACATAAAATATGTGCAAAAGTTAGACGTTTTCAGTACAAAAACAGAAAGAAAACGATCTATTTGCTATTTGCTAAGACTAATCTCCTCAGTATTAGAGTGTGCGAGTTCGAGAATACGCCAAGTGTTCTTCATAAAGCAAAGAGCGAAAAATTAGTCTATTTATTTATAAGTAATTTATAAGCACTAATTCAATAAACTATACTATAGGGCACCAAATTTTCAAAACAATAATGTCTAAAACCATTACCTGTAAAAGTTCTTCTTTAGATTGGCTGTGTGCAATTAAAATATTAATCATTCCTGAAAAATCTGCAGATGTAGGATTCTTTATGATTTCCCTTAGGAATTCTCCAAGTACGATTTCGCACCTGACAAGAGAATAATATAAGAATGCTTTACATTGAATATTATCAACATTCACATTTAAAATGACAGTTTAAAAAAAATAAAGGGCTAGTTTTGTATCCAAATCCTTACATTTTTTTAATGTCCATAGTTGTATCTTCTAGGATATGAAAGAGTCCGTCTAATAATTCTGGAAGGAAGACTACTAAATTGATGTCTGGAACGGCATGGAGAACGGAAATCCAAGAGATGACAAACTGTCTAGCGTTGGGTGCTTTAGTGTAAAGTCGTTCTCTTAGCAGGGGCATAAAATTAACCAAATCGAAAGAGGCACTTTCGGTAACTATATCCTATATTAAGAAAATGTATATGTTTGGGATCTGAGCTTTTAAAATTATAATCATAAAATTACTACTAATAAAAATAAAATATTGCATTTACCTTCAACAGCCTATCAAGCATTTCTGTCCCACTTCTAACATTCTGATCAGGGTCCGCAGCTAATTTGCTCAGTGCATTGAAAATTTCATTAAAATGGACGAGTATTGTACCTCTTGCGATTTTGGTGACATTGTACAGCCCTTCACAAGCATAATACCTTGCCCGAGAGTCTGTGTCTCCAAAACAATGCAGAATGGGAATGATAAGCTCGTCGATGTAGATCCCAGCATCCTAAAAAACGTACGAAATAATTATTATTGTTTGCGTTTTACAAACTCTAATTTATAAGAGCGGTGTTTACTTTGCCAAGACCCATTGCTGTGGATGCCAAGCCAATAATGCCACCCTTTCGCCAATTTGTCATTTGCGACATTGTAAAGTCGTTCCCTAAAACCCGTAGAAGTTTCTTGATCTGCTCCGAATTTTTCATTTGGGTGAAGTCTTTCACCATCCTAATAATAACGAACAAAATATTTGAGCTTTGATCAAATATCAAATTGTACAAACATTTTATATTTTATTTGTTTGTTTACTTTTCGATTTCAGAAGCAGCTTGACGGCGCTTGTCATAGGATTTGTCTGAGAGAGACTTGACACAGGCTAAACTGAGGGGACTGTAATCCTTTTCCGACATTTTAAATTTTTGCTAGTGTGAGGTATTTTAATTAATATGTCAATCCAGTATAAAACGTTCGTTCCGGTTCCAAGTCACAAGTTCCAGTTTCAACTCTGAAATTGAAATTTCAAAACTATTACAGATGACAGAGTACAGACCCAACAAAAAATGCAAAGTGCAAAGTGCAATAGTGTAATCTTTTCCATGAGTGGATTGATTTTGATACGATATATTTGATATTCAATAACAAATAATTATTTTAGAAATATCTTATCCTCAACCTTTGACCTATGACCTTTCACGTTTCCCCTTTTGCCTTTAGCCACCCTTAATGGAATGGAGATTTATGGTAATTATATTATGGTTAACGCCTTATCCGGTGTCCCGCCCGGTGGAACCTAGATGGATTCTGTTTCTGGCTGATCTGGCTGGATTCAATCTTCAATCGTCAAAATAAAATTTAATAAATCAACCAAACCTCAATTTCAAACTATTTAGCAGTTAATATGGACGAGCAAAAAATTGAATATTAAAATTATGCAGGACAACAAAAATGATCTAAATCTACAAGTTGTTTTCTTGTGTCTTGCTCTTGTTACTGATTTTCGATTTTGTTTTGACTGAAAATGTAATGCAGAAAGACACTTGAAATACGAATCCTTTTCCCACATACAAATACAAGCTAGCGCATAGTTCACTCCCATTCGATTCGATATCAATCATCCGTATTTGTGCAATAAGGTAGATGGCAACAAAGCTTTGGACTTTCTATCTCGACGATCAAATCACAAATATTAATTTGCAACATTATTATCCCAGTTTATAATATTAATAACTATTAACCGAAGGATCATCTCTAATATTGAATTTATCAAGGAATTTTTAGAAAAAAAAATTAGTTCGATTGATGGATCGGTTGGGGCTGTGCTGTGGGAGCCCCCCCGTAAAACGGTTTTTAACATTGGTTGAGATAGGGAAATAAAAATTTCCATAGCCCGTTGCTATGCAGGGCTAATATGGATGCCGTTGTCTGTCCGTCTGTCCGTCTGTCCGTCTGTTAACTCGATAACTTCCGTTAGCGTTAACTTATATCCTCCAAATTTGATACACTTAGGGTCACGCCAAAACCAAAGGCTAAGTTCGAAGATGGGTAAAATTGGTCCATTGATTGACCTATGAGGGTCATTTTCAGTTTGTATGTAATTTAAACCTACGTTATCGAATTGGATATTCGATAATTCCCATTAGTTTATCGTAAAATCTTCGTTATGGATACTATTTGAGATACAGAGTATTATCTATTGTGATAGTGGACAACATGTTGCGATTATCGACCCTAGCGGTGGACCAGGCGGGTTTAGTAAAAATGAGGTCTGATCTCCGAATTCTATATCTGTTCCCACTGATTAATCAATGATAATTAGAACACATTGGATTTCTAAAATAGAGGCTAAAGGTGAAATAGATAAATTAGTTAGAAGCAAGGAAGACATTCGTCAAATTGTTTCGATACTTTAATGCAACGGGCCCGTAATAGGTGCTTGGATAGGTTTTTAAACCCCCCCTTAAACTATCAATAATTGCTACTATTTTTCCGAAATAATAAAAATGTTTCTAATATCAGTTTTTCCAGATAAGCGCTTTACAGTCATTTTATTTACTCAACACTTGGAAGATTCAAAAATTCTGAATGACAACAGGATGCCTCATGCCGTCATGCCTCTAACAGAATGAAATCGTAAATTAGAACGAATCAATGATTTAGAATAATTAATAGTTTAGTATCATTAATAAAATCACAATTTTAAGTCAGCAATATGCATTTATAAACAGTCTCATGGCAATTTAATTACACATATGCTTTTAAAACTAAAAAAAATCCCAATAATACTCCACTCTCCCCTAAAATCCACACCCATGCATTGTAACTATTTTACTGACTTATTTTCCCACTCTAATAACAATAATAGATATTTTATGAATTTGTCACAGCCGGTTCTACTGAAACTATTGATAGGATTTCTTGTTAACATTTTGATAAAAATACCACACTGGATAGAGCCATGGCCATCCATGTCACAGTACATTCAAAATTTCAAAAAGATCACATTCGGAGATTCGAAAGATCACAGTGGAAAAAGAGATAGTATGCATTTTAAAATTTCGATACCATTCGTCTGTATAAAATCACAAATCAGTTAGAAACATATTAAGTTTATATTGAGTTATTGCATATTCAGATAAAATTAAAATGATAAGCTGCACATTTTAAATGTTTTGAAATCATTCTGTAACGAATACTATACGGGAGTAGATTTTATTATAATTACTTCATGTCTTCCTCTCTTTCTTTAAATTGTTTAGAATTGTTGGAACTAAACTGAAACCTAAGCCATTTCAAAAGAAAGGAAAACAATAGATGCAACCTCAACCCTTCTATTTACTAAACTCCATCATGTATTGAATTATCAGGGAACCATATATTATTTTTCGGTAAAATTAACTGTGATCCATCCTCCAGGAAACCTCAATCATATTGTACGGAAGATCAACCCTACTTTTGCCTATAAAAAACCGATGTGTCTGTCCCAGTTCGTTCAACATTTAAATACATGTGTACAATGTATGGTTAGATTGTGCCTATGATCTGTAATTTTGTAAAAGGAACACAATCCTACAAAACCATACAACATACGCAACGATCAACGAACTTGGCCTATTGTCGATAGTTTTTAATAGTTTGTCTATTCATGTCGAGACTAATGATTATTGTTGTAAAGGACGTACTAGTCTGGGGGCAGGCATTTAAACCATGATCGCTGGCTGTCAGTGATATAAATGATTAGTTTTGTAGAACATCTTTTTTACTAAATGGAATGAACTGTTTTATTTATTATGAAATATTATTACGATTATAATTGTTGTGGGTTGTTGGATTGTGATCACAAAGGGAGGATTTTATTTCTTTGTGACTCGTATTCGTATCCATATCATCGCTGTTGGGTCGGAAATGGGAAGTTCGAATAATAAAGCATTATCCTCATGGTTGTGTATTATTGCTAGAGAAGGAAACGAGGCAAATGAAGATTTAATAAAATTGTAACCACAATGCATTGATAACCCTATAAATATAATCAGATATGCATTATTTGACATTTGAGGTAGCGAAAAGTAAATCCGTTTCATATAAATTGGATTAAATTCTACTCGGGGCATTGAAATAAAATTTTATTCAAGAATTTAAACCCGTATGAATAGTTTTTATACATTATTTCAATGAAAATATAAAAACAAATTATGCATATTAATTTTTTCAATAAAAGAAATCTGTACAACCAGGTAATATTGAGCTGAAAATACGGGCTCTTCTTTTTATGAAACATTTATACTATTTTCTTTTTCTTTAGCATAATTTATCTGGCTGGGCTGGATCCCCATAATCCATATAGACATTTAAGTTCATCTAGGAAATGTGAGATCGGATAAAATATGTATATGATATAATTATGGAAAGAAATCTTTGGAAAGTCTTTTGATCTTTGATGCAGAAATTTAAATGGCAAAGGAAATTCAAGGGGATTCCAAATTAGATTTTTTTCGTTAACCGTTTTCAGCTTGAAAGTGAAGTATCGTTAGGTTAAACCGATTCATTGACTTTTCCTGTTTCTTGCCGGTTGCCACTTCAGTATAAACGAACGCGAACCCAGCACCTCGTTTGTGACATTGTGACTTGTGATAGATTTCTCGACGATATTAATCGTACAAAAATCTTGTTACACCCTCGACTTAATTCAAATCCTGCAGAGAAATTTCACACATTTATTATTGACTAATGAAACTAATGATAGTAATTTAGAAGTTGTTCGTTTTAAGGAACTACAATTGTTCAGCACTTCAGCAGATTGTACTGTGGATTTGTACCCTATATGGATATGGATCATGAAGACGGAATGTAATAAGTACTAATAGCAGAATACTCTGTAAAGTTTATAAGACAATTTCCATCAAAAGCATTTCTTGAGAATAAAGCGGCAGCTCTCTTGAGTATCATTCAAGTTATAAGAATTTACAAAATAAGTACAAAATCGTTATTAGGGAGGAATAAATTTTGAGAAAACTAAAAATGACAATATTCAATTGATGGAAGAAAGTAATAAAATTGCATTATTTCGTAAAATAAAGCAGCATTGCTGGTAAATTAATTAATCAAGTATTTAAATGAGTGTACCTTAAATTTGCGTGAAAGATGCACATCGAAAGGTTTTAAAACTTTTAGTTATAATTATTATTAACGTTAAACCTCACTGCACTGTCTAATATGATGGACATTAATGCATTCAAGCCTTGAATAACTTTCATTATATTCCTTACAACAGTTACAACACTCCCGTCGTGAAGACGTGAACCGACATTATTTTAGCTTTTACAAAAGTTCTTCTGGAGAAACCGTAGTTAAAGGAGTAAAGAGCTTACCGATAACAGTTTTTAATGAAATTGAAAGTCGGAATTTTTTAGGTTTCATGGTTCAAACTCAAACAGGACTATAGAATGCTTATGGAATGTTGTTAGATTTTTATAACGAATTTTTCCACTCAAATTTTTTGTTTCGTTTATTTCAAATTGACCCTCTTACCTCAACTTTACATCGATTTGATTTTGTTTTGAAAAGCTTAAATCATCTTTCATAATCTCATAGCCTCAGGAATGACGCTTACTTTTTGTTCCAAAAACCCAACTGCCTTAAAAATGTATATATTATTCTTTTAGTACTTTACAGAACAGTAATGACATACCTCCACACTACTGTTTAAATGCCGTTCCTTCACAAAGCTTTTTTAATACGAAGACAAGAGGTTCTTCAGTTGTTGTTGGAAGTGTGTTCGGCTCATTAAACCAGCAATTGTTATTTGTTGAAGCCTCGGACCATACGCATTTACGACAATATAGGCTTTCACTCGAATCCTTCTATTTAAATCCAGAAAACTCTTTCAAATGCCAAGTAATAAGGTACTTGACCTGACAGGCTGATCCATTACAATTCCAGTACAACTTAATAAATACTATTGGCATGTTACTGCATTATTTTATGCATTATAGGAACTGAGAGAGAAGACAGTCTCTGATTATTGACGGATGAATGATGCAGAAGAATGCAGAGCGGACTGCCAGCGGTTGGCCAACTTGACGATAAGTGGTGTGGCACTTTAAGGACTTTCTGATTCTTCAGAGCCTTGAATTCCAGCTAACAGATCTTTTATCCAACTTCATCTTTACAAGTTTATAACCATTCAAACTATGTGCTTGTTTTTATCGTTCGGATTATAAAGCTTCACTCTATATAAACAGTTGTTTTCATGTCAAGTCTCTTTTCTTCTAATGGCTCACAGCAGCAGTCAGTTATTAATCTATGATTTAAAAAGATGTGATTGTGAATAGAGACTCACCTATATCAATACGATTTATACCTTTGTAAACGTCTAACACTGTAAATAATGATATGTTGTAATCTAGGAGTTGCCTCTAACATATAGTGGAGAATTTGGATCACAAATTCGAGTCATTAAAATCATACGCTTGGTTAGACCGAGAAGATCTGAAAAACCACTACAGTCCTAAAAGGCATTTATTATTATAGGAATATTAATATGGTATGAAGCCAGTGTGGAAATTCAATTTCCAGAGTTTTCCGTTACACGCAATAATGAATTATATAAATTCTTTGAAAATGCCTCAAAAACAATGTGGAGAAATATATATGTATATGTTATGATTTTATGATCGTGAGTTGTTATTACGGTTGAACAATCAACACCTTTTGACAGCCGTATTAAACTAATACACAAAGAAAAGCGAGTGAATTTCTAAAATAAAAATTATGAAACCCTTCGCCGCAAGCGAAGCACATGTATTTAATCAGTAAATACATAGGTGTTTCTGAAATGATTTGTTTTTCCAGTACCAGAAAACTTTTGAAGTTTTCTTCATCTATATTATATGAAATTGAAATTCCGTTTATATGATGTTATTTATCTTCTTGTGCTTTAACAGGAATATTGCTTATTTGCATACTCCCGATTTTAATCCCCAGAGAGTAGGAGTTAAATTTTACACGCGTTTAAAAACGAAGGCATTCAGAAATGAAGTTCCTTTGGGTTGCTTGTTGATTCACATGATTAATTTTTCGTTAGAAATCGCTATTTATTGAAATATAAGTCATTGTTGGATGTAATTATCTCAAATCTCGAAATAGATCCCCATGGGTTCGTTGCTGTACCCCATGTTGACCTTTTCAGGGCGTATGTCATGCGTCCTCTAAAGAAGAGATAAAAAATGTCTTGATTGAAACGAAGAAAAATTGATTTATGAATAAACCCGTGTAAAATTTATCGCAATTAATGCTTAGTTGTTTTTGTTACTTTCGGGTATGTAATTTCATATAAGCTTTTAAATATAATATTAATAAATATCAACGATCTTTCTTGCATAGGTTTTATTTTTTGGGTTATGGGCAGTATTTTGGGGGGTAGCATTTATTTCATCATTTACAGTAATTTAACTTCAAAATAAACTTTAATTTTGGCCTTTGGGAGACCCTTCCAACCCTCCTATAACTTAAGGAAGTAAGGGAACTTATTCCGGGGTTGACTTGCGTCCAAATTAACAGTATTGAACTACAAAGCTTTTAGTATTATGTGCATGGAAGCTGTGAGGATAAAAAGTTAAAAGCCTAAATCAAAACACTTCCCTGATATTGATGTGTGACTGTGATGTGTGTGAAATTATACGAGTGGCTAAGCAACTATGAACAACAATTTAATTTGAGGTGAAGTCTTTTTAATGTTTTCCAACTGCAGAAATAATGAAACCCATCAGAGCAGAGTTTAAAGTAATGACAAATTTTAACTCCTTGTGTCTAGGAACATGTTTTTGTAAGGTCATATTTTGCACGACACATCATACGTTAGCTGTAAACCGTGTACCAGTTGACTGATGAAAGTGAAAGAAATAACAAATTAGGAAGGATATTGAGTGTCGCCCTGTCCTTACCAGGCATGATGCGAACCTTGTCTATACCCTTACATTTCTACTTTTAATAATCCCTGCTAGCAACTCTTAATTATCCTCAGGCTAATCCTTTGATTCAGAACCAAGTAATTTCCTTTTTCGAATGAGAATGTATTATTTTTCTCTAGAAATTCTCTGATTTTTTTTGTCGAAAGGGGTTTCGGAAGTTTGGAAAGTTTGCATGGGTTTGGAGTTATGGAAATTTGGAAAATATTTTACACAGCAGATCTGTTTAAGTTAAGTACTTTGCAATATGTATCGCATAAACTTGGCATGGACAGTTTTACAATTCCATATTATCACCATTTATTACAGCTCGCGGTGTAATAAAATTATGCAAGGGACTATTTGAGGGAAAAGACTTTCTCGGATCCCAAAGTTCTTGAGACTTGAAGTGTATAACAAACTCAATTGAATGGCGAGAAAAAGAAATCATTTTCCTAATATTGAAATTCCTATTCAATTTTTATGGCTTGAGATCAAAACTCGAGACTCATTTTATATCAAGTCAAGATATTTCCCTGAATTTCTAATGCACATTTTATGGAGTTTTTTATGGCGAATAGGGGGGTTACTGTTTTTCCAGGGATCCGTTTGGTAAAGTTTAACAAAATTTAATATTTCTCAATATTATTTACTTCAGACTTAAGCTGTATTAATATGATATAAAATTGACATAAAAGCTCGTTTAAAATAAAATAGCATTCTCCGTGTTTATATTACTCTTTTGAATGACTGGATTTAATAAGCGATTTGAAAGACATATTTCTCTGTTTGAATCATGACATGAAATTGATATTCGGATGTTGGGGCATATCGAATCGATCTCGCAGACGGCTACATCCTCCGTTCTCCAGGGCGATTAGAAGTGCCATGAGTGTCCAGAAATTCAAACCCTTGCTGACCTAAGTAAGCATCAGCGTAAACTTGTAAAGTAAACAGGTTTCCGTGGGTGGTAAGGAAAACAAATGACAAGTCAGTTAAGCGCATCAGAATCCAATCCGGGGTCACATCCAATTTGTTAGAGTATATTCCTCTGTTTCACTCTGTGTGCTTTTACCCAGGTGGGCCTTCTCCTTAAGGACTCTCTAGACTTAACTTCAGAGGACTTACTCGCAAGTGCAGAATGACACTTGGCTAATACACTCTTTCAAAATTGAAATTCTATTTCAAGAGCCATTTGACTCCGGACGTGAATGGAAAAAAGTATGGTTTTGTTCCGTGCCGTGTTTTTCATCGGACAACCAATAATAATACCCATTTTCAATAGGACTGAAACGATACTATATATGCTCAATAGCCGTGATTTTTATACCTGTAGGCTATGCATTATTTCACTGTACAAACTGTTGTGAAAAAGTAAATAAGAGCTTGATTGAAGTGAAGGAAAAGTTAGTTTAGTGACGATGTTACTATATTATAATATGAAGGCTTGGAGATGGAAAGAGACCTGGTTAACGTTCAGGTAAATAGAGACCCATTAACCTCTAGGACTCTTGAACCGATCTTGAATCATCTCATCCTCTATCTAAATACAATGTATTGAGGTTTGGTAATGTTATAATATGTTGCTTTACTCCCTGTGTGGTACAACACTTTCGAAATGTTAAACCACTTCACCTCCATTAGCCCAACCAGCCCTGCCTGTATAGTCACTACTCCCTTTCATTCCATTTTCAATCAGTTCTCTGCTATTCGATGATGAGCCTTCAGTATTGAATGATTTGATGGCCTCTGTTTATAAACGATAAAAGCATTCCTTCTCTGTGTAATTCCGACAATTAAAAGGATGATGAATCTACAGGCTAATGAATTGGCTAGTAAACTCTAGTGATACTTAAGTAACGCATTTCTTAGAAAATTTGGACACGAATCGGCAATGTTGCAGAGGAATATTAAAGGCCTACTCCTGCCTCTGAAGAGATCCCTTGTTTACCATTCCATTAATGCACAGTTATTGATTGATTGCTCCAAGCCACTAGAGTAGTGAAGGTAATTATGGAAGGTAACAACTTGAATAAAAATATTACATTTAGCTATTTATTTGTTTACTCATGACTTGTGATTGTGATTAAAGACGTCGTGCCCAGGATTATACGCTCGTAGCAAGTACAAGTGGACAAGAGGAAAATACTGGTCATGATTGCGATTACGAAGCTGACAGTTTTGAATAGAGAGATTGAGTCGTTGAGGAGTAGTTGGCCCGTGTTTGCGTCAGGAATGGTAATTACGTGTACCCGTGGTGGTATTGACGTGAAGGCTTAAAATCTAAATTTCATGATGCTCGACATAATCCAAACCTTTTAGCTCTGAGAATGAAGAAGTGTGAAATTGACATTTGACATTTTCTTGGAAAGTTTATATTTTAATTCTTAATCCTATTTACAAACAGTTGGAACACGCGTTAGTGCTCATGCAGAACGGTCTCGGAGGTTTGTGACCATATTTTCCTCCGATTTGGGACTTCGAATGAAGTCTTTCTCATTTATGCCCCGGACAGAAAGGGTTCCCATGAGAAGTACAAAAGGATTATACCAACCCGATTGTTGGTTGTTGGTTAGTCTCATGCATATGCAAAATGAATGAGAACTTAATTTTGTAGTTTGATTCTGGCGATAAGCCGTCTCAGTGCCTGTTCAAGTGTCGGCCCAACGAGGCAACAATTCAATTATTTGCTTTATAATAATATTATATTGGACACGTAGCGGAAGCCACAAGTATATCTAGGAGAGAGATGAGATTTGCATGGGCCTTATGGTTTGTGGAGGTAGGGTTTAGTAGTGTGGCAGGTACTATAGATAGTAGAGACAAAGGGAAAGAGATAATCCATTGTATTCATCCGTGTCTGTAATAATCCTGTGAATATTTATTGGACAAGTGATGAAGATGAAACAACATGGAGTGTGAATGCAGTTGACGGTTCCAGATTCGCGAATAACAGCCTCACTGACTCTCATCTTTCAATCCCCTAACGTTTCAATATAAACTTTGAATTGTTTGATCTTGTTTATCAATCTCTGATTCATTTCCCTTTATTCGGCGGTTTTATTATGTACTATTGTCTTAAAATCCGTATCCACCAAGGGGGATAACCAGATTCAAAATGAGTTGAGGTTTCTATTCTCGGATTTCTTATATTAGTAATGCCGCTGTGAAAGTGGTTATGATTTTTTAAAAGGATATCAATATTAATTGTTTATTTTAGTTTGGGACATGGCAATGAAGAAATGTAACCAAATTCGTACTACATAGAGAGAGGTTTTTCAGAGTAAACTGAATAATTTTTTTCCTCTGTTAATTTAATATTTGTGAAACTTCTGAATTGATTTTAAAATAAAAAGCTACATACATGATATTATTTATGCATATTGAGATTCATCTTCAAGTTAGCCTTTTATTTAACTGTTAAGAACATGTACTACACTCAAATCATATGCTAAGGATAATGCAGTAACCACACGTTTTGCAAACACATTTGTGTCAACTTAATTTATTCCAAATTCTGAGTTAAATCTCTTCTTTTAAGTTAATATGAATAATTCAAAATGGAAATGCAATTGCTAGAATATGCAGTATAATATGTTACACATTGATTCATTTAATTTTATTACATCGCTCCAAGTCTGTTTTAAGATACACAATGAGTATGGCCAATACACTGTTTGGAGTACTAGAAGGAAGCATAAAAATGCGGAGAAAATAAAAACTATCATAAGTATGTGTGCTTTAAGTTTTAATCAAGCCAAAATCATAAAATCTCTTAAACGTTGATTGTATTGTCGAAGAATTCGGCTCATTAATCTTTAGGGTCTTTACGATGGATTTAAGGATTTTTGTATACGCTATCCTATTTAGTGAAACTACTGGTATATATTTATATATATATATACATATATATATCCGTTAAATTAATTCATGATCGGAACAATAAAAAAGTCGTTACTTAAACAAGACTTGCATTGGGTAATTATTTTATTCTACAGTTAACCATAAACGCTCAAATTCATTACAATTCACTGACATTTTTTTCAACTTAATGATGATTTAAAATTCAGACATTTTCCTTCCACGGCCTGTCTTTATTTACAAAGAACTATAAACTGACTCAATAATAGTTAACAATTGATGATTTGATTACTCTATACACTAACCTATAGTGATACTTGGGATACACTTTTTGACTGTTGAATGACTGTGGAACCCTAATGAATTCTATTACCTATTTTATTTCACAAATTGCCTACATATGCCTACAATAAACCGACTTTCGGCCCGTCCCATTCTTTCGGTGAACTATTCTAGATTTTTACTTTTTATACATCATTCATTTCCTTCTTCACATTCAGAATTCAATGATACATATTCAGGGGGACGGCAATAAAACTTTACAATTTCAACAACTAGTTCATTCGTTCTCACAATGGAATGGACAGCTCAAACAGTAGAGTATGAATAGTAGACATATTGTGTACATATATACATACATCCATGGACAATTAGTACAATTGACAATAGCATCATAATAGTAACTCAAACTGTTGACTTGCGGTTGTGAAAGGGGGTGAAAAAACCTATTGACTAACTATATTATTGACCTATATCCGCCTATTCACAGAACTTTTACAATTTACAACGACTACAACCTAAGAGATTGTATTCAAGCAACTATTCCTACGACGAGACTAATAATATGCGAATCATTACTCTGTAGCGCTTTAAAACTCAGTAATGGAAAACTCAAACAGAATGACGGGACAGGAATTAATTTACAAGAGGGTTGAAGATGCTACATTTTTATGGGATGTGCTGAGATTCGGGTGCAGGATTAGGGGATGATTTAGAGTAGGCTCTGAGGCTCAATGAGATGATGAGACAGAACAAGCCATTGTAAATGGACATACTCCGAGGAGACTGCAACAGTTTCTTTGGAACTGGATACATTTCATTCAGAATAGGAGGCCCTATCGGATCCGGAGCAAGAAGTAGGTGGAGTTCCACTCTCCCGTTCCATTGTGCCTATGTTATTCTCGGTTTGGGATCCGGAGCCAGGTGTGCCAGGACTAGCGTTATTATTATTACTACTGCTATTATGAGTACTACCACTGCTATTATGATTACCTAAATTGAGGACAGCCGAAGACATAGCCGCCGCGGCTGCAGCCGATACCAAGGGTAAGGGCCCATTTGGACCATTTCCATGGAAGAAGTCACCCGGACGGGGCAACCCGGGAATTGAATAGGGCAACAATGTCGGTAAAAAACGGCCCCGATTTGCCGGATGGTTGGGATGAAATCTAGCCGCAGCGGCCGCCGCCGCTGCCGAATATGGACCAAAAAATGAAAAAGCCGAAGTAGGACTTTCACCCCCTGTTGGACTACCATCCTGGCTCCCACTGTTATTGTGATTGTTATTACTAATTAGAGAATTATTGTTATTGTTATTATGATGGGGGCTGGACTTGGAATGATGATTATGACTTGTATGATGATTCTGGTGAGCTTTTTCAAAAGCCTGTTCAAGTAAACGTTGGGAATCCATGGCCAAGTCAACCGGACCTGGAGGACCCCGGACGTGTGCATTGGTGGTTGTGGGGGAGAAACAGGATCGGGATGAGGATCGATGGATTTGCTGCTGCTGTTGTTGATGATGTTGAATGAGCTGGTTAACTGACATAGGGCTTTGATTGAGTTGATGATGAAGTTGTTGATGTTGATGGGCAGCAGCTTGTTGGTGGTGCTGGTGCTGTTGGAGGAAGAAATTTTCCGGCTCACTGGCCGTAAGTAATACTTCAATAGCCTTCAAAACGTCACCCCCGGTTTTGGCGAGAACGGAGTCTATTTCCGACCTCGACTTCGTGGGAAAAACCCGAAGCAAAGTGTCCACCGCTGGAGAAGGTGGACTTTGTCTTCTGGGGTTAAGACCTTTCCGGCTCTTCGTCTGGGAGTGGGAATTGGTAAAGTGAGGTTTCGAGATTGGAGTGATGGAATTCTTGATCATCGACGAAGGATGTCGGCCGCCGCTTCTTAAGCCTTCGGCTTGAAGAGCATGCAAATATTTATTTTTACGGTTCTGTTGACCGTCCTCTTCTTCGGGGTCGGAGAGATTCATCTTCCCATTCCGGCTGGGTTCCGCATCGTCACTCGCGTTTAAGGATCCCTCGTGGTCCGAGAGGGCTTCATTTTTATGCTGGGTTGTCTTTGAAGGTGAATACCTCTCTGACGGCGTGTACCTCCGGTCTCTATGATGAGTTTTCATGTCCACTGCAACGGAGTCTGGGCTTTGTGCATCTTCTCTCTGGGGGCTATTTTGGTAGTCTTCTTTTAAATCCACGTGAACTGGGTAGTTGAGGGTCTCATCTCCGTCCGTCAACTCACCGTCACTGTCCATTTTTGGCCTTTTGGACTCTGAAAGTTAAATTAAAACAGAATTTTTTAGACCCCCGCTTCCTTTAATATCCCAAGCATTGTAAAGTTTCAAATCCGAAGCATTTTTGCTCTAAGCTCAAAATAACTAACTTAATCATAGACCTATGATGCAGGTGCAAGTTGGGAATTCCAAAAGTAGGATTTAGATTATCCCTATGCACATAAAAATTATGTTTTCCATTGTATAGTACGATTCATGCAGCTGTATACTTATTAGGAAGGGTTAAAACGTGAGATTAAAGAACCCTGCTGAGATAGAGGCACAAAGGGTTGGGTTACATGCTGGATATTTCAAACAGCAAAATTAATTTCAGTTTCTTCTCAATAGTCTTGCTTGCATCATTTAGGTGCTACAGATTAGATAACCCTCATCGAAGCTAAAGGTTAATTTCAAGTCTTCTATCTGCTTCGGGTTCAAATGTAGTATTTAAACTTAATTTGTGAATAATATGTCTCATGTCATAACGAATGCTCTCCAACTTGATTTGTTTTTCCACATTATTCTCAGAATAGCCAGCAATATAGGTGTAAAAATACCTAAATGGAGTGTGGATTTTTTTCTCTCTCTTCTATATATATGACATGAGGGAGAAAGTGTCAGAAACGCAGAGCTGAAAGTGGAGAAGATTTCATTTAAATAGCAATAGCCGGTTAACGGTAATATCATTTGATCTGATCTGATTTTGATATGGTGTTCAAACCCCTCTAACAAACCGGATTCAGATACTTGTAAACTTTTGTGATCCACCTTTTTGAATTGAAGTTGAACTTTGAATCGGATTGCATTGACAGAGCAGAGGAGAGATTGAATTTTATCCATTGTACATTCTGTGATCCCGCACGGTATTGACTCCATTCAACTCTTTAGCCAGATTTAGACTATATTTATCAACTTCTGGAGACCCTCTCTCTCGGGCTCTCTCATCTCATCCCGATTTCTGAGCCTAGACGATACATCTCTCCTCGATTTCAATAACCTACCCAACAACCGCACAATAACACGGTTCAATTCAGCTAGTCGCTGGTCTTCTCGGGAATAAAAACCAAATAATATCACTTCAAGCTCGGCACCCTTGTGGTCCTCACTTTTCTCCCGGATTCTGTTTGCAAGGAGAGGCAGAGGGGGACAGGGAATGCGATATATTGAAATTGAGACCTGAATCTAAATAAAATTGGATTTAACCTTTCCGTTTGATCCGAATTCCTTGTTGGAACCAACACAATAATAACTTTCTTTTAATATTGATAGCTTCTCTTTATTTTTTTCGGCATCGGGTTTCGAAACAATGAATTATTCGCTTATTCGATGTGCTAAAGTCTGAATGTCTTTAGTGAACTTTCATCATTATCTTACGACTCGTCAGCATCGTCCCAGTTTTACATGAAATAAATTTTGTCGGAATTTTAATACAATTTTAATAAAAAAACGAAAGAATGCTCAGCAAATTACTCAAACTCGACTCAACGCAACAGATCTGGAAAACAAAAATCTTGACGCTTTAGGCCGTCAAAAATTTAATCTGCCGACGAGGACGGCATATTTCACTCGAGCTGTTCAACTGGGGGCATTATGAACTGTAAATGAACTATACGATCTTATTAATGTGTTTAAAATATATAGGATCAGAGGCTCCTGAGACTGTGGTATAGAAATTCTGCCAAAATATGTCACCGACACACAAGTAAGAGCTCTTCATTTGGAAGATGAAGAGAGATGAGTAATAATTCGGGTTGACTAAAAGTTGGGACCGTATGCATAAAATGAAGCTATTTCACCCCGATCTCGGCGTTGCGTTGGAAGTGCAATATGAGTGGAAATGACTAAATACAAAGAAAGAAATTAGAAAAATTCCATCGAGTCCTGGAGAAGATAATATAATATGGAAATGTATTTCTCTCCTTCTGTTTCAGACACATGCCATTACCCCCTCCAGGACCAGTAAATTTCACCCATGCATCTCCACTTGCTCTCTCCTCTTCCAAGGGTGTCAAAATCATCCTACCATTTACTAAGCTACACTGAAGACTTAAAATTACATATATTATATGAATTAACGTTAATTTCAAGAGAGTTAGCGAGTTATTTATTAACAAACTCTGACTTTCTCATCCCCAATAAATTTACACAAATTGTTTATTCGATATTTGGTAGGTGGAAAGTTTCCTTATTCTGCTGTAGACTAGGAAAATGTTGATGATGTGGGCGGAACCTATAATAGCTGGTGAAAGTTTGACTCGAGAGAGAGAGAGAGAGAGTTAATTTAATTCTGGAAATTATATCTTCTGCTCGACAAAGTTTCCCGTTATTGTGGGATTGAAAATTAACAAGGGTATTGATATCTCAGGAGATTTCCTTAAATGCCACCTTTTAGGCACGGAGCCACAATTCTACCACATTTAACTGCTCTTAATGGCTTATAAGAGTAAATTGATGGAGCAAAGTAATACTCTTCAATTGGAAGCTTTAAAAGTCTCTAATCGGTAAAGGCCACAAAAAACGTTATCGGAAAAAAGGTTACAGTGCAATGAAAGCGGCTGAAAACAAAAAAATGCGATTAGAAAACTTGGCATATCCTGATTAATAAGTTACAGAAAGTAAGAATAGAAGTGAACAAACTATAGTGATACTTTGCAAATACTTCTGCAGTTTCCTTGCCATAGGCCATCGGCCATAGACTACAATTTGATAAGCGTAGCAATTAAGAGAACCAACCCTTCTGCTTTTGATCCTGTTGATGACGGCTTTTTCTTAAACTCTACTAGTTACAAAGACTCAAAGATCTGTTTAAAGAGATTTATGACAGGCGGTTGGTAATTCTAACTTCCAGCAAACTAAGTCAACACTGTTTATGGCTTCTTTGATGATTTACTAGCAAATTGTCTCCGCAACAGAACAAAAGCGTTCTAGAAGAAACAATAGTTGAAAGTGTTGAAACTGAACAATAAGAGAGAACACAAACAAAAGAGGAAAGTTAAGTTTCAGACTTCAATCTACCATTTCCACTACATTAATTTGCCCTCTTTAATTCTTACTTATTTAGCTATATATTATCATAAACTAGACTAAACGGACGAAACAGTATCTCTAACTTAAAACTGTCTCCATTCAATTCTCTCTAGATAGAGATCACCAGCAGTAATTTTCTATTCAACTATAATCCCGATATAATATTACTCTTGTCATTTGAACTTCAATACGGAGAAGCAACTTCATTTGCAGCTCGATTTGGAAACACCCACTTAGAGGAAGAGATGGGACCGATTGAGTGATTACAATCCACGAATGTAAGAGTAACTTAAATGCTTCTGAATGAAAGATTTCCACGATAAAAAACGTGAAAGAAAATTGGTTCCACATTATACCTTTTAAGCGGAGGGTGTCACATTTAACAGCTTATCTCAACTACTTTCTCACCTCACATAAAAATAACCTTACATCATTGAAAAAGTAGCTAGGGCTCAGAACACTTGCGTTTCCCTTTAAAAATTACTATATCTGGTGTGGGCGGACAGATTTGACATTTCGGGCACAATTTTCCAGCAGCGTGGGTGCATGTGTCGATTCCCTTTGACAATAAATAATAAATAATAATAAAATTCGTATACATTGTTCACTGCATGGTGTGTAAGAGTCTATTCTGGTTTTAATACGATCGGGAAGTGTTGTAGGGGAACTTTATTAATAGAGCAGTTAATCTTTCCTATTCAATAATGATCCTAATTGTACTTGTAGATAAAATGTACTTATTTCTTTGTCCCTTACTTCCATCCACTAAAGCTTGCAATATGATATCAGGACCAATATTGTGGAACTGTAATTACGTCGAGGCCCGTACTAATACTTTAATCTGATGATCCTAAATGGGATTTACTATGTAATAATATAAGGCTGAGGAGGGTGTCGAGTGATCCCAAGAATGTCTCCAATCCCACACATAAAACGAGGGAATATTACATTGAAAAATGTTTCATTTCAGTGTCGTTGTAGCTGGGAAAGTCCTACTTCCTTCCTAAACAAGTGCCGACGAGTAAGTTCTTTCAAATCCTGAAATTTAATTTCAACATCCCCGTAACGCAAGGAAATGCTCTGAGTCTTTGGAATTGGAGATAGAAGATGGTCGTAAAGGCTTTGAGGAAAAATAAGACGAAGTTTATTTCTCAGATCTAGATCTAATCTACCTGATGATGACTTCATGAAATGAAAGGCTTGAAACACAAGGGACATTCTTGACTCGACTTAATGGAATCAGGGGCAGGGTCGTAGGGACTCGGGCCTTTTCACTATACGCTTCCAGTTTGATTCAATCCCGGTCTACGGCTGGGATGGAAAGTTAAAGTTAATAACGAAATGCTTAGAATTTCTTTGCGTGATAACAATATCCGGATATTGTAGACGTTCATTGAATTGCTACGACATTTTCTCCTGTGTCTCATTCCGCTATTTCTCTCTCTCTTTTAATCCTCTCTTCGAGAGTCAAGTCAGTTACTTCTATCTCACATTCCTGGACTCGGTATAGGTCTAGTTGGGCTGAAGTGTCTGTATTTCTACAATCAAGTGTTATATGGAAAGGACCGGAGGAGATGGCTAAACAACATTATTACTTTCATGATGTCATTTTGAACTATCTTTAGTCTATTTTGTGAGGGATCCGGCATCTTTATCTCAAAATTTGGATGGAGGAAGGAGGAAAGGATATCCTTTCACGTCTTTTCTTTCTTCATCTCTGCCGACATTCTTTCACTTTGAATTTCAGTTCTTCTTATATATTTTTATTCAGAAATGCCTACACCCACATGCTCCTGTGTCCCTATTCGAAATTCGAAGACTTGCCGTTCTTTTACGTCATTTGTTTCTTCAGTGTATATTTCAACCCTTTTTTATTGTTGTCCAAGAGTTATGTCGGACCGATTTGTATTTGTCGGGTTATTGAGAATAGCTTTTTGTAGTAATTTGTTTAGAATCACACAAGTCTATTGAGCCCATAAAAATGTCTAAGAAGACCTTCTCAAGTTTTGAACCTATTTACAGATGAAATATGTACTCTTTCAATGGGCAAACAATAATCAGTTTTATGGCCAAGGATAGACAAGCCGAATTTTTAACTCAAAATTCAACAAAAATTCGTAAAATAATCCCTCATAGTAGTAAGTCCAGAATCGTGCTCCTAGTTTACTCACTGAAGGAAATTTTGACCAGCATCGACTAGGGAGAGAAATTATTTTTTTATTTCTCCTGTTAATATATTTTTGTTTGTCAGATAAATAAGATAATTTAACAAATTAGACGATCGACTAAAATTGCTACAAAGTATCCAACTTTGCAGATATTGTCAGAATTTTTGTTATTACTATTTGTCATCTCTATTGAAACGAATGCATTACTACAAGTGGGTATTCACTCAGAAGGTTGTCATTGTCACAAATAAGAAAATCCTTATACAAACGCTAAGCCGGTAATCATGATGTGACCTATGCACTTCAAATTGATACTTGACTAGCAAAACTTGCTTTCTAGATACTTGATACTTGAATAACCGATCGTGTAATAAGACACACACGTTGAACGTAAACTGGGGGATTACTGAGGATTTGTTTTGTATACATTTTGTATTATTTTTCCAATACAAATTCTCCAGGCTTGGAGAAGGTAAGTGGGCTCTCAACTTTTAACAGAATTTTCTATACATTTTTCCTTATGGAAGTATTAGTGGATCTAATGAATACGCTGGTTCAGGCACTTTAGAATTTACTTAATATTTTGTAGTTGAATTGAATAGGTTATTATGTTGCCTTTATAACACGGAGCTCGTTTCCCTTTAATTTCATTTCACGGAATGATACCTTCATTGTGTCAAAAACCTATTCATATCAGTTCAAATCTTCAGATTAATAAAGATCAACGAAAAACTAATGTAATACTGTGTAGTTTGTTTACATCTATTTAAATTGGGAATCAAATTATCTGCGTGTGTTGTAACATGCAAGTACATACAACTTTTGTATTAATATTCAAAATACTGAACAAAGGCAGAAGGAAATTCTTCTTGGGATTATTTAAAAGAGGTCAAATGAGGATTACTACCGGAAAGAGGAAAGCAAACACATCAAATTACATCACTTACTTTAGTCCAGATCTTCTCAATCTATATTTCATTACCTGATCATATTCTATAGTTTGCAGTAAAAATTAAGATTTTCAACAATTCAAAATTTCAAACCTAATCATTATTTTGTAGAAGCATTTTTGGGCTTTTCTATGAAATAATGCTGATTTTTTTTAAATTAAAATGAATCTAATAATGAAAGGGAGTATAAAAATTGAGTTAAACACAGTAGTAGTGGCTCAAGTGTTTTCCCCAGCTATGTATATGTATTGAATTCAGAAGATCAGTTACTCCGAAAAACGGGGAAGTAGAAGTAAGGCATTTGTGTTGAGAGATGAATAGGGCAAGAGGAGATAGCACAATAGATCCGTTCCAAGTCAGACTTCTCCGTTTAGATTGGATATTTTACTCAAGTGGAAATGTAATTTCTTGCCTTCATTCATTCCATCATTTGAACTCATTCCATGTCTCTGAACTCCACAATTTATTTTTCTCTCCCCGCGAGAGAGAAAGTAAAGCATATTATAGTCCCGTACTTGTAATCTAAGCAAGCACTTAAGTGAAGAAAAATAAAGTACAACCACAAAGACATTTTCCATAGACACAATAGAGGAAGAAGAAGAAGTCGTGTCATGTCTGCAACTGGCGTTTACATATCCTGTCCCAATCATTACCTCACAAAAGCTAGAATTTCTTAGGCCAAGAAGTCAACAAGTATATGTACAAGGGCTCGAGAGAAGTAGTTAGAAAGAACTGCTTCAAATTTTCGTAGTGAATAATATATAAATGAGACCGATCTGGGTAAAAAAAATCGGCTCACATTTGTTCCCTTATGGATAGTCTAGAGTTTCTCGTCGAAGAAGAATAGCTTTCTATTCTGCGATGAAGATGATGATGATAGGGATGAAGAAATGTGTATGCTAGGCGATGGAGTATAATAGACAGAAAGTCAACGATGTCTTATTCTGATGAACTTTTTCTACTTGAGATCACTTCTTCTCAACACTTTCTTCGGCAAGATTCAATTATCTTTATGGATGGTTGACTTTAGTCAAAAACTCTAAAAATTTTGCCTCATTCTGAAAGTCACTTTCCCTCTGGTATTTCCCACTTTTGACCTCAACCATCTTCAAGTTTTTTGGTAAAATATAATTAAAAGTTGAAGGATTGTAATTGTGAGCATCGGGAATGAGAACCCCATTCATTTGTTGCAGGATAATAGCTATTCTGAAATTGCTGATGAAAGTATCCTATGTTTTATTAGAAGCTATTGTTTTGGTTGATAAAAGTCAATGGAGGAAGATATATGGGGACTGGAAATAGGGAGTCTTTTTTATTTCCTCGTGTGCAATTGACACCATAAATTGGTCATGGATCGTCTGCATGTAAAAGGCATGCCGAATTGAATTAATTAATTGTATAAAATCAGATTCCCTATTTCAACCCCTTGCTTTTTGATTACAAAGTATCATATTATTCCATTATGCGACATTTAAGCAAATAAACAGGACAGTGGAAGGGACAAGCTTGTATGAATATAATGCACTGGTTGAACAATCAAAAGACCCGAATGAGGATTCTTACTAGAGCTAGGTGAGTCACGGTCTTTATTATTGATTCGCCTAGATATTGAAGGGTTGAATTGATTCGGATCACCAGATCCATTTCCTCTTGCACCAGCACCAGGCATTGCTAAAGCTTTTAAAGCTTCAAGAGCATTGGACATACCGAAAAGTTGTTCAGCAGACGCCGGTTGCTGTTGGTCATGGGGTGACCTGGAATTGGGTGACAGATTCGACACATTTGCAGACTGAGATCCGGAGCCCATTGAGGGGTTGTAGAGAAGACCCAGTTCTCGGGCTTCGTTTTCTTCTTGGGCCTGTTGACGGCGGAGTGCCACCTGAACAAGAAATTAAAATTGGAGTTGTAAATTTGCAAAACGGTCAATTACTTCCATGTCATGAATTCTTAGCATTGTTTTAAGAAGGAAAAGGATCTAACCTGAGCAGCCATGACTCGTTGTCTCTCGGCAATTAAATTGCACTTGGCACAGACACAGTCCCGCCAGCGACAGTAGCGTTTGTGACCTTTGAGAGCGGAGACTACGCCGTGATTCCTGCATCGAGCACATTTCGGCGTTCTCTGATATCGCTCTGCAGCGCGGAGGAAAAACGCTGGAGGAAGGGAGCCGAGAATTGGATTTTGGGCCATGATTGCTAAAGCGTCTCGTCCACTCACGTCCACACCATTCTGCATACTTAGACGATATTGTTCAGTAACGGGTTGTAGGAATTTTAATGTGTTTTAACGGCCAAGATCCACAACCACTAATTATTCACCTTTAAAAAAACTCAACTTTCTCAGAGCCTCTTAATTTGCGAGACGGATATTATGATATTAGTTCGTACTGTTTGTTTAACAGTTACGATCAAAAGTTTATGGACACCTTATCAACAGATCGAGTAAAATCTACTTGTAATTGGTCTAATAACCGTATTAAATCCGGCAGGAGGATTGTTCTGGTCTATGGAAGTGTTCTAGCAGGACTTATTCCGGAGAAGGTATCCTTCCAACTGATCTAATGATTCGCAATCGCTAGCTGACTTTAGGTCACAATTTTATCGTGGAAGTAGCTATAGTAGTAGGAATGGTAATATTTTCCATCAGATCATCCCAGGCACAGGGTTGCGTTGACTATATAGATATTAAACGGAGATAAAGGCTGAAAGATGTGATGTGGCTGCGGTGGCTGAGAGAAGATCTTCTCTGTAACCTTTATTTACCCAAGTATTATTATCCTGAGCCCGAGATGAGGAGAAATGGTTGGATCCTCTAAAGATGAAGGAGGTTTAGTCCGTGCCTTTTGGGTGGAGAAAGTCCCTGGCTCCAATCCTGCTCCGGGTCATCCCTCGTTACTGTGTTTTACAGGGAGGTTTCCTTTTCGGTCCTTTAATCCTGCTTGATAATCCCGTTCTACAATTGTAGATATGCGTGATTTTTAAACGTACCAAATATAAGTTTTTACTATCAATGACTATTCAAATTTAAAGCTACAAATTAATTAAAAGTTATAATATTCAGTGCAAATGTTGCTAATTTATATTTTTAGGGTTTTATTTATGCAGTCTTATCAGAGATGAATTGCCAGAGAAATAAATTTTCTAAAATTGACTAAAGATCTGAGTTAATGATCCGTATTGGTTAAATACTCTAAAATCCATCCATGTTTTTTTTGGTTAAACGATTTTAGCGATTTTGTAAAACTTTTTCTAAATAAAATATTAACTCAAATTAGCTAAAAACGAATGAATTAAAAAAGTATGAAATAGCGCGTTATTTCTTTTCTTATCAAATCGAGTGAGCAAATTAATACGGTCAAATGCAGTTTGGGGTAGCGTGTCCACCAATATTTATTAAGGTTTTAGACTTTTTCCGGAGTAACTAATCATATTGACTAAAGACTCCGATTAGTACTCCGCGCTTATTCAGCTCTTTGAGCTGGAAAATAAAACATTTGAATTTTTGAACATGAGTTATCAATAATGTAATATCACAGAGAGATGCATGGGTTTTAGTTGAGGATATGTGTTCCGGGATCTATTGTCAAAAAGCTCAGTTGGACGTCACTGGAGGCCATTATTAATTTGGACATGTGTACACTACTCATTGTTGGCTGAATTTTACAACAAAAGGCTTTTTGTCGTTCAGCTGGTATTGGATTCTGTGTAAATCCTTATAATCTGGTTCAATAACTGTAATGAAATCTCTTTTACTAATTGTTAAAGAGCCCAATAAACAAGGAGCAACATCAATTAAAGATCAAAGACAATGGTCATCCTCGGTTGACAGTTTTGAAATCAAACTGACTTCATTCAGACGGAATAAAACCATTTGCTATTACAAGTATATATCGAATAATTAGAATATTCTTGTAATCCCTAACAAAAGTTCATAATTTGTTTTTTTTCTTTACTTGCAATCCTTCCCGATTTAACCAATTAAATTTCTAGTACTCTTTGATTGCATAAAATTTCAGTCGGAGAAGACTAAAGATAAGTTTTAAAACTTATTGTATGTAGGTCATGTCAATGTCAATGTTTGTAAATATAAGCAAACAAAAAAGGACCAAACCCTTCTAAACGGAAATAGTACAGTTCTTAGCCAAAACTAAATTTCAATTTAAACTATATCAATATCAACTTTAATTGTCTCATCGGTATCTTAAGTTCCTGTTAAACGACGTCTTTGAAAATCTCCGATACCGCAGGAACGATGGCTATACAGAAAACAGCATTTTACCATCGCAAGAATGAGTTTCCAAATTCAGGAAACGAGAATTACATGATCCTCAATCGAGATATAAGTTGCTCAACCTCATTCTAATCATACATGAACAATGAACTTCAAAGGGATTCCTATTCATCAAATCTGATAAGATGATATCTCTTTACTCTAATTGCAAGTATGTACGATATACATGGAAGTAAACAAGCCTTTCTTTTTAATAGTTTTTTTCCTGAAAAGATTCTCAGTTTCCTGTGCCACACACATGATTATAAAAGGTTACGAAAGTAGAATGGTCTGATCTTTTAATCCTGCAAAATTGTGGAAACCCGAAAGCCAAACCAAATACGACGAATAACTGGCAGTTACTAGAATGTTAAATGCAACTCGGTATATAAAATAAATAAAGGCCCTCCTGTCCGTAAAATACATTACATATCTCTCATCTATTCAAAGTAAATGATATGATAAAATCCTTGTTAGGATAGAACCCTTTATATCCTCCTACTCACTTCTTTGCATTTTGTTGGTCCTTCTTGAATTTATAAGTACTGTTACCCTCCTCTCTCTCTCTCTTTAAAAGCTGTAGATCTTCTTCAATGTAGAGAATAGAGGCAGAGATAAAGAAAGAGATGTTTTACTTAAATGATGAAATGAAATATGGTATCCCTCATAATAATAATCAAGATAATATTAAGTACAGAAGAGGAGAGAATGGTGAATGGAAAGAGTGAAAAGATATATCCAACCAGGGCATTCATGAACTGAAGTTGTGATGTATTCATCTGGAAATTGAAAGGAGTCCCCTCTCGATCTCTTTCCTCCTTCGCCCTTTTATCCACTTCCAGTTCCAGGCATCATTTTGAATAACTTAATAAAATAAGTAGGTTGGGATTTGACGGAGCTTTTACCTAGTCGAAATACGGGAGGGATACTTGGACCTTAGGATATAATGTAGGCTAGAAATAACCTTCTTATCAAATATTGCATTATAAGTGTGTTTGTATTAAAGAATAAGACGGAGGACGATGGTCATGAACATAAACTACCTCCTGGTTCCTTTTATTTCGTCTAAATAGAAGAGGTCACAAAAGGATGAGCTAATGTTGGGGAATATCAGATCCGGCATAAAGGCCGTGAGATAAGTAAATTAATTGCATTGTGGATGTGGCTACAAGTGGCATTCATTAATTACCAAGCTCTATATTGTTTGTGTTTCTTTTATTAAATTGTAGTGTTGGGTGAATGCTGGATTCATTTTTACGAAAAATTGTAGTGTGGAATCTCGAGGTAGATAAATTTAGAAACTGACTTTTACCGAACTTTTATCATTTATTCAAACAGTTTTGGGTAAAAATATATTCTTATTGATTTTGCCATTTTTAGACTAATGTTCATTTGTTTTTTATGTGTAGTTTTAGCAGTTTTGGCTGATGCTGATATTTGGAGTCCATTTAGCTCGAAAAATATCTCAATGCTGTCATTTTGATTACTCTCAATCTCAGAAGCTGATTAATTTAAGCTCTTGCTTGAGAATTGAGTAAAATAAACTGTATAAAACGAAATTGTTTAAATATGAATACAGGTTGTGCAGGATGTGATTTCTTTGGCTTCAGGATGTTGTGACTGAAAATATATTTTACCTAAACAAAATCAGTTATTAAGCAAAATTAGTCATAATGAATATTTCTAAAACCATTCAAGAACGTTTAAAGGCTAATTTCATACAATAAAATCGTAATTCGTCTAGCATTATGTTGCAGGTACCATTAACTATGACAAAGCTGGCCACAACGACAATCACCTGAATCACCATCTCTTAAATAGATATGTCATTCCATTGAAGCTTTGAGGAAGTATCACAATTCCGATGACTATTTTCAAAACATTCCACGGAGGGCATCGAGTAACTGTAGAGTTTTCTAAAGCAACATAAGCAACTTATTAATCTTGTTATTTCAATCCTAAATGCTCGTTGCCGTTTATGTGCTAGCAATCATTTGGGTTTTAGGTCTGTTTGTATGCTATATAATATCTATTAATTTACGTCCACACCGGACTTTCCTGTCTTGCATTTCTCTGAATACCAAATAGCCAAACCGCAGCATTTGTAATACTTGTTCTTGTATTGACAGGCAACCGCGTTTTTCTTTCTCTTTGGAGGAGCAATCGCCCGTAAAATTCCCCTATTTTGAAATACAAAAGGATCCCATTTCTTCTTCAGTAAATGAACGATGTAATTTTATAACAAGACGGTTGAACATAGAATCCACCACAATGCAAGATCTTTCCTTTCGCAAACAAAGCGTTTTGGTTTTTATCTATTTTTAACCAATTGAATCCCTTCCTTTAATCGTTTAGTATTGGATGTATAGGGAAAGTAATCTATCCATCAAGCATTTATTCTTACTTTAGATTGGAAGCGCAACAATATATTCAAGTAACTCAAGTGCGTGTGAAATTGCGTTTGAAGGATCAGGTTTATCCTTTCAGTAAAAATAAGGCGATTTTAGGATTTGAGGTTCATAAGTTCCTTTGCTTTTGAATTCTGTTGTACGTAAATAACAAGATTGGGTGACTTTAAAATTCGGCTTCGGTTTGAAAGCTTCCCATCCTATGGGAAACATGGTTAATTATATTTTTACAGCAGTCGGTCTTCATGATAGGTTTCCTGCCGCACCTGATCGGAAATTGTATCGGTTAATTTAACCGCTACAATGAAATCGATTGAGTGCATTAATCGCTTACAACATTTAAACTTTTGTATATGAATCCCGTTTTGGAAGATGAGAATGGTGTGAAGTGGCAGAAAAATTAGAAACAGGTCTCGTTTGTTTGTATCGGTAAAAAACGGTTTTCTTATTTATCTTGTGATCTGAAACAAAGTATTTTGCAAAACATTTGTAATCTGACAATTGTACTTCAAGGGTTCAGTGAATTTTTAAATTCATTCAGAATTACAGACCTTATTTGCAATTGTGCTGGTTTGAGGGATCAACATTTGAGAATCTTTTGCACAAGTCACGCAGTAATATATTGCATCGTTACTATAAAGTTATAACGTTCTGTACTTTGGTACAAGGTAAAAATAATTAAATCTAAAAAATAACAATAGTATACATTTGTCGCCTAAAAAAAGTTCCTACGAGGCTACCGTTGGACTTTGCTCAAAAGTAAAAAACATTAAAAAATGTAGAGAAATGACCCGCTAGAGACGGGTTATTTCTCTGGAACAGGGTTTAAAAAAATCTTAAGTGGAACAACAAGCGGATGGATCAGTGTAATCGAGTTGGACAGGAATCCCCTTTTCTGCAAAGAACCGATTGATTTTGTCGATATTGTCTTGGACGATGAGATCAAGAGGTGGTTGATAATAATGATTATTAGGAGACATATTTTCGCCAACATTTTGGATCAAAGGCTCTGGTTCCCCATTCCTCCAAGATTTCGAATTCCGACCAGGTTTTTTGGAAAAGTAGTGGACGAAGTTTTTCTCTTTGGTTTCCGATCCATTGGTAGAGTTAATAAAAGAATCGCTGTGATGTCGATGGAATGGTCCTTCTACATGTTCTGTTTTAACGAGACAATCCAATCGAGATTCGTTGGTCGGTTGATCCAAATACTCAAGAATTCGAATAATCTCATCATGCGGATTCTTCTTCAGTTTCTCGTATTGTACTATCAAAAGGTCCTGAGAGTTCTCAACCCATGAGATTATTAGAGCCGTCCACCTTGGTATTGCTTCTGTGACGAATTTTGTCCATTCTGTAAAACAAAGGTAAGCCATTACTACAGGTTTTTGGTATACAATACGACTTGTAGTACAATGAATGTGCAATGCAATCTACGATTCATACGATAAACTATTGAATCGAGACTTATAAGCAAAAGCAATAGTTCCAATGATATATGCGGTCAGTAAATAAATGAAAACATAAAAGCTCCCACCTCTGGAAACGTGAGTCAAATTTAAAGCAAAACAGATGAAATTACATTCCAGAGATGAAAACCCAGAAATGTCAAATCTAATTTCCTTGTTTTGACCAACTACGTAAAAAATTCTACTGTTTTCGATGAAAGTGAAACGGACAATTTCTATTTTCAAGTTTGAATCTACTGCTATAATTGTTATGATATTTGCCCTCAAAAGATATTATTAAATGTATTGAAAATGCGACGGTCCTATGCATTACTTTGTATAGCAAGAGGGAGAAATAAAGCGATGAAGACTTACTGAAATTGGAAAAGTTGTTTTGATCGGTATGACCCTTGTGGTCACGAGTATTAATGAAATTCCAATATGAAATAAGAGCATTATACGGATTCCTTATGAGCAGAATCCCACGGTAGCCAAACATCAATTCAGTCAATTTAACATAAGCTTGTCGAGTTCGATTACTCGAAAGGTACGTTGTGTCATGATGTGTTTTTTGAACAATTGTACTGCCATCACTAGGAGCTCGTAATTCACCCAAAAGACCATTGGAGTACAGAATTTTGTCGTGATATACGCTTCCGGTGAAAAATCCTGTGCCGCATTCTATCAAATACCGTAGCCACGAGTTCCCGCTTCCAGGAAAACTAACCAATGCTCTGAAAAATTAAAATAAATGTCAATTAAGTTGAAACTTAACAGTTTTCTGAACCAAACATATCGTTCTGACAGAAAAAAGCCTTAACTTGACTGTAAATGAGAAAAATAACATACCGTGACTTGAAGGTGTCCTTTTTGGCAAAGTGCACTTGAAAGGCCCTACATTGCTGATCATTAGGCCAGGGGAAGTAGGAAGGTGCGTCATCGTCTACAAGCCAAGAATGGTCTTGATGACCAAACCGAATTTCGGTGGAATCACTTCTCCAGGTACCATATTGCCCCGTCGTGTTTCGTCTATTTCCTGAGTCGGAAGCCTTCTTCTTACTACTCTTCCACGAGTCTCTACTGACTTTCGCTTGATCGGAGGAGGATGAGGTCTCAAAAATCAAATTGAGATCAACCTGTCGCTTGTACTTTGTGAAAGTATTTCTAATTTTTGCAAACTTGTTACTGGCAGAGCTCTGGTTGGGAATCGTATTTCTGTTCGTATTATTGATTCCTACAAGGGCAATCAGAAAGAAGTAACAAATGGTAGTAGTGACAATGAGGTAAATCAAAGGGATGAAGAGCCGTTTGTTCGAGCCAATAATTGGAACTGGAATGGGCAGCATTATCAGTCGCAACTTGGTTTTTAATACTTATACCCTCTCAAAAAAACTTGCACTCACTTCTTCACGCTCTCTGACATGAAAATCAACGGCCAAGATAGTGCAGAAAAAACTCTTTCACCCTATACCCATGCAAATCCAAGCAGATACGAGTAGAACCTACCTTGCACCCCAACCCATTTCTAATTGTTAGTATGGCCAAGGTGTAAAAGGCATTGTTGATATATATGTATCTACGAGTAGAAGTCAAGATCAGTTACTTGGGACAGTATTCAATGCTAATCTAGTCAAAGCCTACGACTCTGCACTATTCTAAGGAGGTAACAAAATCAGCACACACAATTAAAAGTGAATTTGAGAGAGTTAGGAAAATTGCAGAAGCTATAGCTTCATAATGCACTAATCCGTTCAAAGATTGAGAGAAACTTTAATTTTTTGTACCGTAAGCCATAGAATAGTATATACTAATATGTATGGGAATTCTCTGTGAATTGAAAACAAACAAAATGAAATTGTTCAATCCAAAGCTATGTTTAGTATTCAAATGTCAAATTGTAGGGGCAAAAGCTGAACAATGGACGATGGGGAAGATTACTTTACTATCTATTTTAGTATCTATAATTTGTTTATGATTTGATTTCATAAATTAATTGAGGCATGTGTGTATAGTAGTTACTAATTTTTGAGAAAACGGTATACAGGAATAACAAAACAAAAAGATAATGGTAAAAATAATAATATTATTTCCTGCCTTGGACGAGTTTACTTATTACAACGCGCTAATTTCTGTTGTGATAATAATAATAATAATAATGTCTGAATGACTTATGAAATTTATTAGATCTTTGTTTTCCCTATTGTTAAGAAAGGGAAGAAAACAACAACTGCTGTACGTAGTCTTGTTCTACGAATTCGATGCGGATGAGATTGGGAATGCTAAGGGTATGGACTTGACTGTGACAATGACAAAACTGAGGAAGGAAAATTTATTATAGCCGAGCCTGAGTAGTTGCCTTTTTCCCTGCCTGCCTGTTATGATGATGGGATCTGATGTGAATGTGATTAAAGTTTAAGTGTATTTGCACTCAAAGTTTTCGAAATGTAATTGTAGTTTTTTGCATTTCCATTGTATTAAAGGAAGGCATCCATCCGTCGTAATAAAACTGTACTTCTTCCTCCCCAAGAGGATCTATTTCCTGATTTTATCATCCATTTCTTATATATTTCTTATATTACCGTGCTTAACGAAGGAGCAAAAGTAAGATGTAATATTATGCAAAAGGGATAACAGAACATCGAGAAACTGGTGTGGATACGGTTGCTTGCATGGAGGCATGGAAAAGAGCTTCGTGCCAAACCAATTGCAGTATGTCAGTCTGATGGGCTCTTGTTGAAATTAGTGGGATATAATTGTAGGGCTTTATAATAGAATATAAAATAATACCTCGTTTCATGGAACGGCACATCTGCATAATGGCCTAGAGATACACATTGATAGGACTATCGATAAGGGTTTTTTTTTAACATCTAATTCAGTAAGTACATCGTTCGGTTTGGTTCAACTGGATGATTTCCAGTTCACCTTCAAAAATTTCTCAGTTGGGGAAGTCAGCGATTTTGGGATAGTCATTGCTTACTATATTCTGACGAGGAAGTGCTTCGTCTCCATTTTTGTCATGCACAAGCACAATGCAAAGTAAATAAAAATCTTTCATATCAAACACGTTGGCTGTGACACGTATATAACTGAGACATCTTTAAAGTAAAGACAATTAGTCCTCATATACTCCTCTGGTGTACGTGTCTAGCTGCATTCATATACTCCATTTTTTCCACTTGGCTGAACGTGGTCCTTTTTCATTCAGAGGTATTATTACTACTTTTAGCATAGCTCAGTGCGACTAGAGTCGCAAAAATAAGTAGGTTTTCTTAAATGCCTTGTGTACATAATTTTAACCACATATGAGATGAAGAAATAAGAGAGACGACAGCTAACAGACTTCTCTCAATTCTTTGGGGAAACATTGAACCCAGAATCAAAAAAGCATGACGGACGACTGACTGAACCCGTTATACTTCCAATCCAACTATTTTCCGCAAAAAATTCCCAATCCTCAGCTTGAGTTACTTGAGTATGGATTTAGATACGTGTCTGATGCTATTGGATATGTACTTATTGATGTTTAACAATGTAAAAATGCTATTAAACTTTACTTCTGCTTTGGGCCTTCGTAGTTTTAAGCCGGGGTGGAATGATGGGTAGTAATAAGTAATTATAACTAGTTGGCAAACTATTAAATTTAATGCATCAGGAATTAATGGGATGACAGGGACATCAATTTTCCTGAATAAATTATGATCCAAGTTGCGAGTCAAATGCTGCCTTCCAAACTTCCAAGTCATCATGGTTTCGGCTCATAAATAACATTACCTGCTGCAAAAATACAAATGCATTATAAATCAGTTGTCCCGGCGTTGTGGAACTCTAGAACCGTGTCTCCGGCTGCAGTTACCTTGACCCGTACATTCAGACTTTCAGATCAAGATGGCTAGAACTTAAAACTTACCTATCCTTACACCTACTGCTATAAAAAAAAACTTTTAAATCTTTTTCCGCATCGCACAAGTGAAATCGAATTTTCTGGATATAAATTAAAGCCGGCAATCACGTCCATGTGTTAATGGGGCTTTCGCAAATATGTTACTCTTTGCAAGTACTTGATGAAGCAGAAGCAGAGATGTAGTTAAAAAAATGCTTGGCCAGTTCCTTCCTTCGTAACCGTGGGATGAAACAACAATTAAAAGTTGATTACCTAATACGTAGAAAATGAGTGTGTAAATGTACCGTTAATTTCTGTACATGGTTAGTCAGTCGTTGAAGGAGAAAAATCGAGAATCTATATACATAAGAGTGGCCATTTGTTTGTTTGTTTGTAACTGATGTTCCAGCTATACGTTTTTTAGTGAGTCAACCTATCGAAAAACTGAAATAGCAAAAAATTCTTTAAAAAATTTTGAACTGGCGTAGGCTTAATGACGTTGCGAAATTAAATGACCTGTGACCTGGGCTAACCTGGCCTAACCTAATATTGTACGTAAACGGTCGTGCGACATATCGATTTACACCGTTGTACTTTGAAACATACTTTGGCTATCTTGGAATTTCGAAATTTTGGTTCCTGACCTCAATAACGGTCAAAAAAGGTGGAATTTTCGAAACTATTGTGTGACATCGATTTGCAACTACTTCCGTAGAGAAATTCTGTGGTCATTTTAAAATTTATAAATTTTGGCCCCTGACCTTAATAACCGTCAATACGGTAGATTTTTTAAAAATATCGTGTGACATATCAATTGAGAGGAGGAACGCCTCGAGAATATCTTTGGCTATGAATGTTAGAAATGTAATTTAAAAACAGCTGTTTTGGAATTGTCAAATATTTGCCTCCTGAATTATGGCCTTGAAAAGGTCAAATCTTCGACATTATTGTGTAATACTTACAACTTACGAGTGACATCGTTTCGAGGACAAACACCTCGATTTATTATTAGGTTCGGTCAAAGAGGATTGTTGGTTATTATTAGAAATGGATGGATAACCGTGATCACTCATTTATGGGGTGATCAGAACACATTCAACATTCAATCATCAGTCAATACGTTTACAAATTAAGTCTACAGAAAAACAGCGAGGTAGGTCTCTGGCTGGGTGATAGTGATTTGGTACACGCTTCTGAGAATTTTTAATTCAAGACAACTATTGCTATCGCTTATCGACGACGTTTTCTAAGGCCCGATCGGGCCTGTGGTGGCCTAGTATTTTATAAAAAGAAATCTGAAGAACTTTCAAGTTCACTGAGAAAATTAATCTGCACATGTTCAGGTAATAATACTACGTAACAGCCGGTGGTGTTCTACTTTGATGTCATTCCCACCTGAATCATTCCCATCTTATCTTACGTAATGTTTTTATTATTATTGCTTTCGGTTCCGGGATACCATGAGCTATCCTTATGGGGTGTCGTGTCTTAAATCTTAGAATTTAACGTAGGATATGTTCCACTGATTATAATGAAGAAAGGATACAAGATACAACCAACAGTTTATTGCCAAATTAAAGTAATACTGACAATGAGAGAGGGCAAGTTTGGTACGAAATTAGCTCCCGACTGAACTTGGTAAATAGTAAGAGGAATTATTATAACCAGGTAAGGTTTGTTGGGTTTATATGGCCTGATAGTGAACGTGAGAGGAAATCCGTTCGATTCAAGAAAACTCACTTTTCGAGAAAATTTACCGTTTTAAAGCCCTCTCGTCTGACTCACGTCCATCTGTTTATCACGTCTCTTTCGTCTCTCTTGAAATCTAACTCAGGAGTTGCATAATGATTTTCATTACAACCTCCAAGTAGTACGCCAGAAAGTTATTTCATAGAATGAAAACGATGAGTGTTTAAACACTTACTGATCGGCTAATTTAATAGGAATTTGATAAAAAAGTTGACTGATTCGTGTTTTTCGTAGAGCCAAAACCCTTATGGGCTTTAAGAATATGTACCCATTCTATAAGGTAACTTTGTTTGCAGAATGGATCTGCCTGATAAATGCCGTGCGGATATTTACAATCCGGTTTTATTCATTCTGGATCAGTTAAATAATTGGGTTGCATACCTCAGCTCTAAACGTTTTTTCTAACGGTGTTTTTTTTATCAAGTTGACAGTTAGTTGTAGCTTGTTTTCATTACGTTTTCTCTAATTTGAAGTTATGGAAAATTACAGAGGGCTTTTAATTGTATTTCTTTAATCATGTCGATACAGTTGCTTGGAGCAAGTTCAAAGTTCCCTATAAGGATTTATGAATGTCAAAAACCACATGATGTCCTGTAAATGGCACGACAAAAGGAAAACTATTCGCACTAAAAGCTGAAACTGAAAGTGATTCAATTAATCTACATATAGTGAATGCAATTTTTTATCTGGGTTTTCATCTTTGTATTATAAGAAGGTACTAAATAAATAGAATGGTTTAAGGGAAACTTGAGTAAAAATGAAATTTAGGACAACTCAGCAACTCACTCTCACTTTTAATTTTTAAAGATCAGATACTATGTAAATTATCTGCCTTTTGTCGATGCGAGCTTATATATTGAGCCTTTGCAAGGTTAAAATGGAAAATAATCACATCTCCATCCACTGAGAACCGTATGCTTTATCTAAAATTAAGTATACAACAATAATACCTATAGCGTACTTATTAAAGTAAACAAACAGGATTGGTGGGTAACATTGATTTTATTGGACTCTTTTCAGATTAAGTAAGTTAACATTTTTGGATTAATTAAGCTATTTAGCTCTGTTTAATGTTTAAACGCTAATTTTCAGCATAGCAGCGGCTCTAGAAGTTTAATTAGCATTACAGTTTTTCTGTGATTCTGGCATTTCTGACAACTGAGATGAAGTATTATTTGTTGTTACACACCTTGTTTGCCTACCTTGTTTCCCGAATTTAATTATCGAAGTTTCTCTATCAAAACTTTATAAGCCTCTAAGATTGTGTCAACATTTGAGGAACGCTAAATTTAATATAGCCTTATACTATTTTGTTATTCAACATTTATAATAAAACATTTTTCAGATTAGACCTGTATTTGAATTAATCAAAATCTTAGCTGTATCATTGTAAGACTTTAAGGTCCTTCCCTTCGTCTTATTACCTCTGTGTTGTACTATCAGATGCACAGTATGCAATCTGAAGTACTTTTGACCTCAATAAATGATGTACTTAGCAAATACATAATATGGAATCAATGCAATCTGACTAAATGACACAATACCCGAATAGAGGATGTAATATAGGAGATGACCAGGTCCTTTGATTTTAAGTCCTTTAAAATGATCCTTTTAATCCCTGATGCTTTAAGTCCCAAGTCCTACCAGTTCCAAATTAAATAAAATGAGAAATGATTTAGAAATGAGGAATGGCGGCGGCAACGAGGAGAGTTTCTTGGAAGAAGTAGTCGGAGCTACAATTTATTAGGAGTTGACTTGTTGGACTCCTCAGAATGAATGTTCTGACTCCCGGTCAGTATGATGTATATGTTACATAGAGATGTGGGTTCACCTGAACCCACCCAATAACCTAATATTATTTATATTATACAAACTACTACTGTCATCCATGTGACATCATATATTGAACTGTTTGCATCAAATTGTTGTACAAAAATCCAAACAAAAAGAACAGATCGCTTTATCAAACTCCTACATCTTAATATATAAAAAAATTTATAAATCAACCCACTGATTCCAAATTCCGTATGAATAGCTATACATCCCTTACATTACTTTCCAAGACGTCGTATATATATTGCATGCAACTTAAAAGAAAGAAGTGTAGTACAAATGCAAAATCACAATTCCTAAAAATGAATAAAAGCTGCATCGCTAAAATAGCGAGTTAAAAATACACCCAATATCATGGCCGTTGAAAGACGTATGTAGCACAAGCCTTTTAAAGAATGTGAAGTATTTCGATAATATCTCCAGTCCGTGTAATTACCGACCGTAACATCAACCCGACGGCAACTGGGGGCCCGAGGACAAGGATTTTCCGGTGGACAAACCTACAAGAAGTAGAAGTTTTTGATCTGTCCGTTTCACAATTATAACTGACATATATTTTATGAAGTATAATCTTCAATTTCGACTTTCAATACCTCACGGAGGAAGCATATTTGGCCAGGAGGGCAATACGTTCTTTCACAAGATGCATGGCCCGGTTGCGAGATCATATCGGTACTACAGGCGAACGGTCCTGCAGACGTTTTATTTTTTTAATATTTTTCTCCATGTATCGTTTAATAAAAGAAATAAACTTACTATCCACACATGTATGGGCTTCACAACAGCCTTTGCAGCAATCTGTTGTCCGTGTGCACTGATTGTTTAATTAAAATGAACGGATTTTAAAACTTGAGAACATCATATGAAAATCAAAATTTTTAACTTTACCAGTTGTCCTATAGGAGAGCAGACTTGACCGACCGCAAGATTGGAGAAAAGTCCGAAAAGGAGTAATACTAGCAAAATAGGTAATGCTTTCATTTCACAGAGTGTTTTTTTTATTTATTTTTAGCTGTATTTCAAACAACTGTGTAAGTGACAAATTTTCACTGATAGTTTTGCTCCCTAAGCTGGTATAACTTCCTGGATTTGAATCAAAACTGATGGACGTCTTATAATTTCATTTAAACTAATGCTCATCAAACACAGTTCCTACGGAATTTTAACCCATTTAAATGTAGGGACAGAAAAGTTTCCGAAAGTTGTGGAACTTTCAGTAGCCAAAAATATTCGAAGGCACTTCATCAGTGTATGCAGAACAATTACTGGTACCGTATGCAACAAGTATTAACTCAATCCAGAATTTTAACACTATTAAATGCTAATTCTTATAATTTAAATGTCGGAATTAATTAAATGATCGGAAACCGGAAGTATTAGAAATGCCAATTTGAATATTAATTCAATTTCGCATATTGTTGATCTGTCGTTTCAAATAAATTGTGAAACGGTGTATACGTATAAATAACCCCAACAAAGACTTAAATTATTTCGTCCATATCATCTACGTTCTGTTTACCAACTGCCAGGCTTTTATATTCCAGGTTGGCAGTTTTTGGAAATTTAGTTTGGAAGCAATACTAATTATTTTCTTACAGATTTGTATATTATATTTTCATGCTCGTATTGCATGATCTTTGGCTGTTACACTCCATAATAAAAATATCTGTGATATGTTTCTGACGTCCTGATTGACTCCAGGGATAATATTATGTATGGCGTCCAACTTTTAATGGCTATTTCTTGGTGCCATTAGACAAAGGATTCAGCTCTAGGTACCAATATTATGTTGATTAAACAATTGTGGATAATCGATGAAGTTCACTCACGAAAAGGCTGTTTTTGTTTCAACAACTTCCGTTGTCTGGGAATATAATTTTGTTCCAGCACTGCCACTGTCATTTTATTCGTGTAGCCTTATATATATGATACAAATATACGAATACGATGCTTTCTCCTGAATCAGTATGAATACATAAGCATACCTATGCATGTACAAAAGTTTAATAAGTTAAACCTTTATAAACCGACATCAAGCACTTAAATATTAAAAATTCGCATTAAAACCGTGGTATTCCTTGACATATGTGCTCTAGTGGTCTCATTTATATATTTCAGACTGTCATTAACCGATGTGGTAGTAAATAGTTTAAAATACACAAATTTTATTGCCTTAACTTAACGCATATTTTATTTTCGGCAGTTTATGCTTGAATTAATGCATAAACATGCCTGGAAAGGGAAAGGTTTACTTGTAGAGTCTTTTTTCGTTTGAAAATTATTTGAATTAACAATATTAAAATAAACAAGAAAACGCGATTGTTTAGTGTTTGTCCAACTACAATTAGAAAAAAAGCAAATTAGATAAACGTACTGTATCTCCTGTTAACGTTTTGCTGTAAAAACAAATACAGCAACTACAATTTATACAATAAATTCAGCAATGAAAAAACTATTATCAACCAACGTTTACGGATCTTTAACTACTGTTTCAAAAATGAGTTTGGATTGAGCTATAGCTTATAGCCGGATCGTAACTAACTCAAAGTCAAGAATTTTTCAAATGGTACATTCAATACATGAATCAAATCTAATGTCAACGTTCAGTACTTAATTGAATCAAGCAGTCGTCAAAGCATAAAAAAGCTAAAATATCTGCATCATAAATATTAACTATGCTGTGGGTTGTTGAACCTGACAAAATTAGTAATCTGAAGTAATGATACTATTAACAAAATGGCGTAAAGAATAAGGTCAGCACGTGTATTCTAATTTGATTTCTGTTTGATTTTTTGATGCAGATGCATGCGATGGTTTAGGTGTCTGTGTGTTTCCTTAATATGTGTATTTAAACACCACACGCACTTTGTAGCGTATATGATATGTGTCGAATAGATACTTATTACTGGAAATAGCTAGTTAATCTGAGAATAGTAATCTGGCCTTTTCAGAGGAAACATTGCAATATTTATTACATGTTTAGTTATTCTATTATAGAACTTTTTTCCAGATTCGGGATTTGGAATGCGGATTTCAATCGAATTGTTTTAAGTTATCGTCGAACAAGCTTTACATAAATTTCTTCAGCCGGATTGAGCAGAATGTATTTCACTTGAACTTTCATGTTTTTCTAAAATCAAAAGATCATTGTCATTAGTTCATCTTATTTGTAATATAGAAACAATTATTTTCAATTTCAGAACGTACAATGTATTTGTCGGATGGAATGATTTTGTACGATCTGATGATTTTCGAAAGAGCAGTAGTTGCTTCAATTAGTGCAAATCTCGCTCCAATACACATTCTTGGCCCTAATCCCCAAGGGGCAAATGCAAATTTTTGAGTCTCTGTCTGATTCTCAGGAGCGAATCTAAATATTACAAATTAGAAAGGTTAGGTTAGGTAAATTACTTAATTAAATTATTCTTTGAATTAAAATAAGTATTTAGTACCGATCGGGATCAAATTTCTCAGGTTCAGGCCAATACTCTGGATCCCTATGAAGAATCCAAGGTGGAGTTTCTACAACGGTTCCTGCTGGAATTGTGATTCCTTTAATAGTCACAGTCTCTTTACATTCCCGATGAAGAAATCTATAACACCAATAATTATTTAAAATAATTTAACCTTTAAAATTAAAAATGCCAAAGATAATTTCGGAACTCACATTGGTACAGGAGGGAACATTCGCAAGGTTTCGTAAATTATCTGTTCAACGTACTTTAATTTCCGACTGTCATCTGCTGTTATTATTTCCTGTCATGAAAGCATAAGAATTAAGGTAATGTTATGAAGCAATAGATTCTGTAGTAGTTTCATAAGAAATGTTTAAATTCAATACCAAATCCCCAATCTCAGCCATGATTTCATCGTAAGCTCTATCCTGAATTTCAGGCTCTTGGGCAAGTAAATGCAATGCAAAGGCTAATGTATTAGATGTTGAGTCAAATCCAGCCATTAAAAACAAAATACAGTTGTCGACAATCTGATCATCTATAATTGTCAATAAAATCGTAAAAACTAATGTTATACATTGTGTCTAAGTAGAGAATGGATGGAAGATTCATTAAAGTTCAACGACATAAAATTACCTGACAACAAATACTTTCCAGATCTAAATTTAATTTCTTCCGAGACTTGTTTCTTTGTATCAGGAGTGGGTTTGACCGGATGAGTATCATCGTCATTTTCCTTTAGAATATCCGTCGTCAATTCCTTAGTTTGATCAATTGCATGCTTACCTCCAGAGGCTTCAATCATCAAGCCGATTAAATCTGTCTCAGCTTTTATAGCCTGAAACGAAAATATAGGGTGTGAATGGGGACACGACTTCAATCAAGCCGTAATGCTATCAAATTACAAGAAAAATCGATTATTCTTCACAGCTATTACTTTTTTACCTCGGGATTGGAACGGCGGAATTTGATGATGTCCTTAATGTGCTTGTGTAGTTGTTGAAAAATCTTATTCCGGGACTCAAATCGCAGGAGGAATCGGAATAAATGTTTCATTCCAGGGAACATTAAGATGAGGAATATTAAAGGACTGAAGGGATAATTCAACCAGGCTTTGATATTCTGGTATAGGGGATCCTATAACAAGTGTATTTGAATTCATTCATTATAAATTACAGGTATTCAAATCACAGGCACATTTTGTCCAGGAAAATTGATATGAAAAAAAGGTAATGGAAACGCTAATGGCATAATATATATTATATCCAGACATGCAGTCATCAACATTCATTTTGATTATGATTGTGATTTGTAATATCTCATCAAAATTCATAGTGGAATATTTGACTTTGATTGATATAGTTTTTCTTTCAGACTTTTCGTCCTATAAGATAGAATTATAATTTGGAGAAGTCAATGCTCCATAATATTATGCCGTGCGAGACAAACCTAGAAGCCCAAACAGGCAGACTAATCCTATTTTCTTACATTTTCATTTCTTTGACAGTCTACGTCCATCGCAAATGCGGTTTTTGTGATGATTTGGAACGTCAGACCCTGAGCCGTCTTGTAGGCGGGTACTATTTCATTTTTCGTGCAGGTTTCGTCCAATATTTCCATCAGCACGTCTTCGACTTTGTTCATCATAAATGTAAGCTAACACAAGAAGATTGAGTTTCGAAACATTTTCATAGAGGTTTTCAACGGTGAAAGTTTTACTAACGTACAGACTTGAGCTTTTTCGTCGTAAAGGACGGATTCAACACCCGACGATTTTCTTTCCATTCGTTATCCCTCAATCTGGCCAAATTATGCTCCGTTTCTCCTTGAGCATCCTAGAAAAAATAGCGTAATTTCTAAAATAAGTATCGGCAATTGATTTTTCATCAGGAACTGTCACATTCCACATTCAGCCGTTTAATGGAAGTTAGAATTAAGGAATTTACCGGTCGGTTAACAAAGTTAGAAAACTGTTTCAGAAATATTTCTTTGACAATGTCAGCATCCGTGATCATCATTTGAGGCCTTAATCCGATGTAGTATCCAACAACACGGCCGAAATCATTCCTCCAGTTTTGCAGTACTCCCAATGTATCCTAAAATTTAATAGCGCATATTCAATTCAACTTATTACAACTAATAGTTTTTGAAATTATCCTTCTAATCGGTCCCTCTTATTCTAACTTCAACGACATATAATATTCCAGAGCCAGACTCTAACAGTTGGTGGAAAAAGACACAGAGACAAAAACTATTGTGACCCAAATACTTATGGCATATAATTTAATTACGTTTGTTTCTTAAATAAATTGAATTTTTTTCTGAAACTTTGACTTAAAGTGTCAATTCGGAATATTGTCAAGCTGTTTTTTAATAAACTTTTATTCAAAAGGCTTCCATGCATAGTGTGCAGTAAATGCGTCATCTAATAAGTGCATATAAGTATATTTTGTTAATGTGATACTTTGTATGCTAATTCCAAAAATGGACATAGCATTTACTACTTTTAACTATGATTTTATTCACAAACTTACTACGCGTCCATAAGTCAGTTGCTTGGCATTACCCATCCAGAAGTCGGGATCGGGACCTGGAATGCCCATACGTTTCCATTGATTTAGGACACGCTTTCTACTCCTGTCAAATAATAATATGCATAGGAAATATATTATATACCGAATTCGTGCCACAGATACACTACACTCCGTATAATTTTTAGTCAAACCCTTTCATTTTTATTGATTGTCTTACCATACGAAGTATGTCAACCAGCTCAAAAATGTCGCTAAAAGAAATGTAAATGTCGATATGTAAACTCCTAACACCTCCATTGTATGATATTTAATCCCTGAAATGGACCAAAATAATAAAACTGCTAATATTTTTCAATCCATCCAGCGTGGAATGTGAATTTAAGTGACTGAATGTTTTATTATCCAGTGGCATGGTTTAACACCTAATAAAATAAAACAGGCTCTTCAAGGCAATAAATCATTATCGCCAACGCCAATACTCAATAATTTGAGTAACAGTTGATTTCACATCGGTAAATCACAATGTTGTAGAACTGGGGAAGTACGGGGAATGGGGAATCTTATCTGAAGTAATGTTTTCTGATACCGGGATTTTTCCTTGATTTTTTATTTGGGGACATGGATTTTTATCACTAATTATAATTAAATTGGATCATACTGCTCAAAATCTATATTTTTAACTCATTCAAAGATTTTTGGACAACAATAATTGAGATAAATTGGAAATTACTGTCTGTATAATTATGCATTGTGCCTATAAATGAAATAAGATACATATTTCACGATCAGTTTTTTTGTATTCTGGGACCAGGTTTATTTGTTTTGTTTTATCCTTCATATGATACGAAGATTAAACTTAATTAATAATAGGTAGATAATTTCTCAAATACATTTTAAATATAACTATCTTATGATATAATATATGATTTAGTAGTTTGAGCTACGTTTAGTTTAAACTATTTATAGTATGAAAGTTTACGAGAGAGAATCTTCGTTTTCAGATCTTTTCTTGACTGGTGTAGATATTTACTTATCTCTGCATACTGTCCGAAGAATGACGATATTTGATTACACATTAGTCGATGAAGATTCGTTGACATTTAATTTCATTGACAGACGATTTTATCCAGTGATTGCACAAGTGCCCCACAAAACTCGTAAATATTAAGAGTTATTTCTAATTAAAGACTATCAAAATATTAATGAATTAAAACATCCTGATAGATTGTAGTGGTATGAGAAATATAATTGTATAGAAGATATCACAACGTGGAAATATTCAATACTTGTCACTATAGTTGTCGATTTAAATCGGGGTAAAAATGGTGACAATGGAGATTGTAAAATCTTGCAATGGCTTCTTGTAGTAGTAGTTTAGTAGTTTAATAGTAAGAATCAAGTATTTATATTATAAATTTATTTTACTTTCTTAAAATGGATGGCTGTATACTTTGGTTTTCACAAATGGGCTGTCAATAGTTAGAATAATTTCTAATAAGCTACACGTAGTTTATTTTTAAATGTGATGTTACGGCTCTTCACGCCTTGCAGTTAATCAAAGACATCAGATATTAGATGGACGATATTTGTAATAATTATTGTGGGCCACATGAAATGTGTCCTTTCTAGAATTCGGGCTATAAGAACGGACAACCTGATTTTGGCTAATTTCACAACAGTCAATAGTTGAGGTACACCACAATCAGTCGGGTTTAAATCCATTTATGATTTAAAGGAATCTTGTGTCATTCGAGATTTTTCCAACGGTACGTATTTGAATGGCAAAGTATTATTGGCAATCATTTTATAGTAACCTCGAAACATTTTGGGATTTGGAAGTCAAGTCAAAGGTCAATTAAAACCCAGTAAGTGACCACTAATACTTATTTACAGGGTTTCTCTGTACAAATGTGCAATACAGACTTGCATGTGTTTGCTTTCTTAAAAACTACAAGTTTAAAGGACTATATGGAAACTTGGAATCCATGACTTTGACAAGACAACGTCCAAAAAATATCACTTGGGCTACTTGGGCATTTATAAACAAACTTAAGCTAACACAACCATATCTTTTGTTTTAGTATATCTCATGGTACTGGCTAACAAAAAAGGTCTTCCCAGGTCTTCGATCATATCATAACCCTGTCAAGACTTAAAAAATGGTAAAGCAGGAAAAATGCACAAAAGTATTAGGTCAAATCTAAAATCCGGTGTATATTTTGTGCCATATTGAGCTTTAAAAGCACTGACTTTCGGCATAACAATTTCTAACGTTCCCATTTAACGAATCTGTAGTTCTGTCATTTAAACGTTCAGTATTAGAGCTGGCAGTATTAATAAATACTTTTTCGACCCTTCTTTGGCACTCTTTTGATGCACAACATAACACAACAGTCATTTCCCATAGAATTCATAAGACTTTTTTGTCTGATAATTTGTTGCACTGATTCCAAAACTGCATGATTATCTACAGATGAAGGTGCTAAACGTCAGTCCTACGAGTTAGCATTTAGTTTGGAACAAACAGAGTGTTTGGTTAGCAATTGTACATCAGAAATAAGTTCATTGTATAGACAATTTCCATTCATTGTCTTCAGCGATGATGTGGAAAAACTTCCAATAACGTGGAATGTGTAGAATACTGGCAGGTTATCTGGCTGAAAGGACGAGATTTGTAATTTTGTGGCTGCAATCAAACTGTACTTTGATAACAACTTCATGTTAAACCTTAATCATCTTGATCAAATAATCGACTTTTAATCGAATGCATCAAGATCGAAGAAATACAAAGTCATTTCTAATCCTATGCTCATTATCGAAGCGAATGTCCATGTCCACTAGAATTCCCACTAACACTTTGAGAATGGCCATGATGATGACCACCAGTATTGTTGCAATTATTCGGAGGGGACGAAACGTGTTTCGAAGAACAAGGTTGGACATCGTCAATCGGCCATATTGTTGCCGTCACTGGAGGCTCCATGGTCGATGGAGGGGAATGGAGCATTTGATTTGGTCGGCTGGACGTGCCAGAATCTTGCATTCTCTGCATCTCCCTGGAAGCTCTTTCAGTCAATGTTAATTGGTCTGTGTCTTCTCGTTGAGGTAAGTGGAAACGACACAGTTCGTATATTCCTACCACAGCCATTAGCAAAGCTGCCAGACCCGCTAGGAACCCAAAAACCTAATAACAAGAGAAAACTTCATGTAAATTTCATTTCTTTAGCTTGACATTATGCATTTTAGAAAATGCACATCCCTAAGTTCTTCACGATCTCGAGCTAATGAGTTTGCTGAAATAGCCCTTAAAATTAAAAAAAAACGCTTGAAAACGTACGTAAAACTTCCCGATTTCCCAAATTTCATTACATTCAACTATATTTCTCAATTGTGCCAGACATGATATTAAGAACATATTATATTTGATATTCTAGAAGGGAAAGTGGAGATCCTTTTCCAGCCTCCAGAGACGCAGAAGTTATACCATCTTGACGTGGTTTATAATGTACCATGCGATATGCATTCAACTTTTCCTTCGCCTGTCCGAAGAAATTACTTTTGCCATCTTCCCAACTCCCTTCCTTGAGTTCCTACACAATTCCATTTTCTAAATTGTCTTTTGCCATTTCCTGGATCCTTTTCTCTCTCTTTTTAGAGAGGAAAATGGCGGAATGGAAACAAGACAGTTTGGTACACCCTATAGAAAATTACTCCTAAAACGATATACGAGTAGGACGGGAAGGAAGGCTAAGGGCACATACGTGCTTACAGATCGTACTGAACATGTTAATTTACGTCCGGCCCGTATTAAATAAAGCTTATCGGATTAACTTCCGTTCCCTGCTCTCTCTCGCTTTCCTCAAACTTTGGAAAAAACTCGAGAGAGTCTAAAGATTTCCGTTCTAGAAATAGTTTCAGTTAAAGCTAGGAAAGGCCTCTATAGTTTGCTAAAAACTTAACCAAGTTTACTTCTACGAGAAAGGAAGGGAATTGAGTTGGAACGCTTGTTGCGGCCAGTCAAGGTTTCCAACCTTCCGACTCAATTTACTATAAACAGTTTTATCCATTCGACTTATTTTTAGTGTAATGCAATGTCCTTTCATGGTTGGATTTAGTCCTTGACGGAGCTTTTATGAAGCAGAGGACTTTTCATCAAGACGAAACTCTAGTGGAATTAAGTGCATTGCGTTTTCCTACGGTTCCTGCTGGAGAAAGTCCCCAGTACCAGCTGTAAAGTAAATGCGGTAGGGCCTGTGTGAGCGTAAACGGGGAACTGTACTGCAGTTAATTGTTCTTTATGACGACATAAAATGGATGAAGTTGTTCCTTATAGGTTTCAAGGTGCTAAATTCCGCTTTGGGAGAGTAACCTCCGACTTTTCCTATAACCCACTCCAGCTGTATTCAAAAGAAGCAGGCCTTGCTTTTACGCTGTACTTTCTCTCTCGATCATTGACCCTTTTTATGCCGCTTATGCTGATACATTCGATTCCGGTTGACTGCACTCAAATTTGATTATATATTTTACGAGAGAGAAAAGTAACAATCGAGATTAATTTCAAATCAGCAGAATTTAAATAGTTGAGTAAGAGGGGAAAATAAAAGGGAATTTGGGATTATTTAACGGTGAAAGCAATAATGAATAATGATTAGTATTATCATTATCGTGATTGTACGAAAAGTTAAAGTAACTTGTAGGTAGAAACTATCCTGTCGTAGTGAAAGAATGAAATGGATACATTTACTTCGTTTCGCCTGAGAATATTGTAGTCAATCTGACAGACTCTCTAATTCTGTACATTTCCCAAATCTCTGCCTCACATTTTCCCAAATATTAAATCCAAACTAATTTATATTCCCAGGTTTTATTTAGGTTCTCGGGCCAAAAGTTTTTTCTAAACCTACACAGAGAGGAAACTCCATATTATTTGCCCGACAGACCGTGGAAAGTGTGAGCAGTACGGGCATAAACTTCTGCAACTCCCTTTGCAGTTTGCAGTACAAGGGAGTATAACTCCTTTCTCCATGAAATATTAAACATGTAATCTCTTAGATTCCAGATTCTCTAGAAAAATGTGCTCCGCAGTGCAACCCTAGCAGAGAGAGATGGAATACGGAAAAGGTTGAATTCAGGCTTGAGCAATACATTTAATAGATCCCCGTTCCGACTTTCTGATCTGATCAATTTATATCCTCAAAGAACGGAAGGGGTGTATTAACTCTTCACATTGCTACAATTCCGACTTGCATCCCTAGGCGGACCAGTCCCTAACACAACGGCACTGGAAATACTTCGCCCAAAAATACTTGTTTTTATTTCCCAATAGCTCAATACCATGGCCCTGTTTATTGGTACATACTGAAGCGAAGACAGAGTGAAAGATAGATAGAACCGTTAAGCTGGAAATGAACTCAGCAACTCTTATCTCGGCTATTCAGCAATTTGCTATCTCTACGTTTATTTGTATTTATTGGTATTTTGGCAAAAAGGTTTCGGCTTTGAAGTACTGGGTATCCTGGCATTATTAGCTGATAGTAAACTTACACTGGAAGCAATGAGCTGATCTCGCGTGACTTTGGCAACCCATGGGAAGTGCTCAACGTAGATATGAACTAGGCTGACTATAAGGGCCGATGCTGAGCAGTAGCCGGAACAGAGGATCACGTAAACTCCAATTACCTGTGCACAGAACAAGGACATTAATAAGAATACGCTTTAAACATATTGAGTTCAAGGAGGGTTCAAGTAAGTAAGCTACGATCGTAAATCCCGTAATCGGGGATCCCCGCAACGCAGATCTCCATTTTGCTAATGAAGAGTGCAGTTTCGGGGTCGGGTGGATAGGGATCTAGTTTCAGAATTAGTTTGACGGGATTTGATTAAACCGATATCCGGCCGACATACCCATCTGTGGTAGTGAATAGGGAAGGCATTGTAGAGAAGAGATATGTCAAGGAAGAGCAATAAAGAAGTGACAAGAGCATTGAACAAGATGACGAAGAGCATGAATCGGATCCTGGCCACGTAAGGCAACATGAATAGTCCATACTTTGCTGTCCCGGAGTAAACCAAGCATCCGAGACTGACTGCAGATGCCACCTGCAAAAAAGACGGATTAAATGGGTCAACCGACGGTAATAATAATCTACGAGTAAAAGTTGTATGCAAATAGCCGAGTGTATCCAATCCTCTTTGATAATACTCCTGGATACTCGGAGGATTATGCGAATAGCACAGACCGGCCATTCTTTGTCCTTTCTGTCTATCAAGGCAACGAAGAGCAAACTAATTGGATGCAAACCCAATTTACTGGAGAGACACTATTAGTTTCAATCTCAATACTCGTCATTACGCCCTTCTACTGATAAAAAGTTAGCATAGCGGCGAAGCTACTAAAATGTAACCTGCACCTGAGGCTTGTACAAATAATTTCGTATTGTTTATTGTAGCACAGTAGAAAGAACGCTTGCAACCTTTTTGAATCAAGAGAGTTTAGCGAATACCTTGTGTTATTTACATCAAAAAATATAAATGAAATATGAAATACCGCTGATTACAATTTATTGTCCTCAAAGTCAACATGCAATAAACGGAAATAAAGGATTTAGCGAGGAAAGCGAAGATAATCTGTCTCTCTGGTACGTTTTATTCGATGTAAAGTAAAGCCAAGCATTCCCAAAAGTAAAGGAATCTCTTTTGGAGAAAGGTTCAAAACTTCATCAAGTGTTGAGTTGGTATGCCTTTTTCGTGCAATTCCGTAAAGCTGTCAACTATACAAACTCATGCAATACTATACAGAGAAGAAACGACGCCAATAATTTCAGCCATAAAATAAGAAAGTTGGAAAGTTTCAAGGAATCCAAGAATAATCTGTAGATTTGGCATTGTAGAGACGAAGGTCGGCCTTTCCCCGACGCCACTGCCACTCAAGGAACGTCTGAAGATCCGGAAGCTTTAGGAGACAGACAGTGACAGTGGTTGACAATATTCTTTAATAGTGTCACTTCCTGACAGACACATTTATTCTAGCCTGCAATATGCAATAGGATGCCGAGGCTGCAGAATGATATTAGTTTTTCGTCTCCCTAAAATATTTTCGGATAGTATGAAGTGGTGCCTGAATAACGACGGCAAAGTAGTCCCAGTTGCCAGTAGATTTCAGTTAACAGAAGAGTTAGTTATGTTGCTCTAAAAGCATCCTAATTCCAAGATAACTGTAATATGCTAGGCGAAACGATTTTTTGAACTATTGGCAAGGAATGATTTACTTCCAATTCAATCTTTAGTAGTCAATTATGAAGTGATATGCAACGACCGTGCTTTATAGCTAGTCCTTTCCTACATTTCCATCATCTAATAGCCACACGTATCTGTGTAGGTTCACTATTAAAATAATTGTTATATTATGGGATAATAGGGATCCATTTGGGACCGATATTTTCGGATTACGAGTCAAGACCTCGGTAATAGATACTTTGCCCAGAACGGTTGCACGGTCCGTATGGATTTACACGTTTTGCTACGATAGGGACTGCCTGATTCAAATGTTTTATTCATTTTAATGGTTTTCCACCTACCTATTATATTATTCATTTTCAGTCCTACATTCGTAGCATCATAAGGATTTTAGCCAGACGTTTTTCCCATTTCATAAATTCAAAACCACAGGATCTCAATCTGCTGTCTTCCCTACAGATAATCAAAATGATTGAACCTGGAAAATATTTTAGGAGTTTTGCATCCTCTTTTGGCTGTTGTTATAAGTTTACAAGGGTATCGGGCTCACTCAACCCTGTAGTGGTACTGGTATGAAATCAAAATATACGAGACTGACCAACGGGGGTCACACAAGGCATCTATTAATTTAACGATTGTGCTTAGGGACACTTAAATCATACATGCATTTCATTCATTTATTTTCCAAAATCAAAGTAAATGGAATATTGTCTTTTTATTCACAAAGCATATGCGTAAAAATTTTATAGAAATGCATCCACCGCATATTTTTTTCATTTTAAGTACATTCTTCTTGACATTTTTCAATTGAATTCTCAATATTCACATCCAAGTTGTATGGAAAAGTGATTGTGCCACTATAACCGGATTTATAAATAAAAACAACACGATATTCATGGGTGTCGTACAATGCATCTAATACATGTATCAAGTATTATTGCATAAATGTGAAGGGGTTACCACATAAAGTTTGAAAGTAAACTAAAAAACTCATAACTGTATATACTCCACATCAATATAAGAAATAGCTGTAAATAATCAAGTAATAATAATGCATAACGATGCATGAACTGTTCTTGTCAAATGCAAACGACATCCCGTTGACTTTATTGGCTGGAGAAAGGCGAGCCCATACCCCATATAGAAATATTTTATACTAAGAATATCGGTTACAACGAGGATAGCTGATGAATAAGTTACTGACATACATCACATATTTGCGTGTGGTTTTTGCACAAGTCAAGTTTGGCATCGTTTGTTTTAATCTAAAATTTGTGATTAATACATGCAGAAATACCGACAGAACCGGAAAAAAGCGGAAGCAAAAGCTGTAAAATACAAATTCGATTAATTCTTTGCTGTGTATGCCATTACTCGCGAATCAGGTCGGTTTAAATCAGAGCATATTTACGACATTGCAGCACGAATTAATAATTCAACAATCAGAATGAATATTTGAGATGCTCATCAAATAAGTGAAACTTACCAAAAGTACAATTCTGAGTATTCCAATGGGCGTCTTCAGATGGTTCGTATCACAATACACTGCAATGGGCCCTCCTTGCCTCGTTCCGGGGTCATCCATCTAGAAAAGGAGAGTTCACCGCTAATGAAATTGAGGGGGGAAATGAGGCATGCAGTCTATTCTTCTATCTCTGCTAAGAGGCTAGTTGAGTAATAAGAGGGTCTGGTAATTAAAATATTAGGGTAATTAACATAAAAGGAATCTAAGCTGATAATAGGCTTACTATGATCGGTCTAAATTGGTAAGACAAATGAGTGCAGAATATGGTTGGTTGGTTTTCAGAAGGATGAATCGGATGGTTTGGTTTTGATTAGAAGAAGTTTTCTTAATCGGAAGGTAAATGTTAGTAGTACACTACGTAATTAGTAACTGAACAATGTAAAAACGTGCTCAATATACATAACAGTAACAGAGAAGAATAGTTATATAGGAAATTGGTGATTTATATTATTATGAACTGACTGTGTTATTGTGGTAAAGGGCATGCGAATCCCAAGAGTGGACCTGATCCATTGACATCCACGCCGAACGTCGTCCAGACAGAAGCCACCCCCAAAATCATGTAAAGAAAGAGTTAGAAATGACACTTCAGTTAGCTAACCATCATCAACACCACCAGAATGACGGACTGTAATCCATTACTTAATTTGGGACGACAAGAATAATAACAATTAAATTATGAACTAGTCATGACATTCGTGACTCACGGAGGTGCGGGAGTCACAGGTCATATCAAAGGGCAACCGGGAGACGGAGCCGTCGATTTCGAAATCTTGTAGGTCATCGGTATGTACACTAATCGGTTCCAGGTCACGAATCTCATCCAGAAGGGCATCGATCTCGTCAGTGGCGTACAAGTCGGAGACGGAGTTAATGTACCGAGCCGAGGCTGAATTTGTACCGGATCGGAGGCTCAGTTTCTCACTAACGCTCAGCTGAGATTTGCTCCAATCTCTTGGAATTCCGCATTTGGACGGCATTGTCCTTCCTGATTGTTGAAGTCCGTATCACCATCACCATCCCTACTGTCCTTTATCAATCCCTCACTACTTTCCGATCTCCACTCCGGGATATCCACAAACTCAAACTGATCACCTCTACTTTCACCGACTTTCTCCACAATTGTTCTCAGACTCAAAGCTTCCAGAAACTCAAGTCCATCTCGACATAACTGTAACTGTTCATTAGCCCAACGTACACATCGATTTCCTGAACTGCTGGGGCCGGATAAGGTGGTGGAGATGTCGGAGCGACTTCTGCTTCTAAAGCTACTACTTTCCCAAAGGTTCGAAACGGAATGCGAGTGAATTCTCATCTTTCCTTTCGTCAACTCTCCTCATAATAGACTCAACCTCACTTCACTGAACAACACTCCATACCCCATATGCCTCGTCCAAGAGGGCATGTACAGTACAGGCTTTAAGCCTAGCAAGTGAAAGTAAGTAGAAACCAAGCCAATCTGCACAATGTACTTTTTTATGCTAAAAGCATACGATGCACTGAAAAGTAGTTGAACCTCTCGGGTAAAAGGCGTCTGCAGAAAACAAGGAGTCTCGGGACTGTATGTAATTCACACTTAAAACTTCCTCTGCAAGTATACAATGTTCCTTGACCCAACGCTTCGTCTTAAAACTATTGTCGTAGTCGGCCCGGCAGGGAAGTACTGTAAAGTCGACTTGTATTGTTATTTTCCTTCCCATACATTCAGGGATCTGGTTGGGAATGCATGTAGTGGGGAAACTTAGTGAATGGATTCGCTTAGAAGTCTGCCTGTCCGCACTTACTATGCCGAGTACCCGCTTCCACCACCACTATACCCCGAATTTCGGAGGAAGCGTATACAGTTTTCTCCCTCGCCTTATCTTCGGTAGGAACGAGGCTGCTGGTGATTCTGTAAGGCATGGAATGAATCCACCGAAAAACCCGAATCCGCTCAAGCCGAGAAAGCTGCTGCTTCTAGAGGGAAACGAGGGTACAAGGCGACTTGGTTTTAGGAACAGCTCGACGCAACTCAACTACCGCAGTACTGCTCCCTCAGAGTTCCCATCTGATTCCTCATATGCACCCATTGTCAGTTATATTTATGGACTCCCATCCTAACTCGCGGAAATAGGACTGAGAGAATAGGGAATAAAATGTTCGTCCATGAATATATGTATATACTGCACCCCGTCATGATGTCCCCCTCAGGATGAATCGACCCGAATCCCACCGAATCTGGATCCCACGGATCGATACAATCCTCCCTTCGTTATGTTATACTCTCCTCTCTGGAAAAGTTCCCGGTCCCGGCTTTTGCCAAGTTGTTACCCTAACTATAAAGATTTCCAGCCCACTTTTTCTCCCTATAAGTGCCCTTATTTTTAAAGCTGTCCCTTCTTATCCCTCCGCCGCTTCTGCCGTAATAATAATATATTCTTGGAAATCATGCCTTGGGAGATGATTCCGTTTATAACATCGACGTGTTTCACCATTGATTGTCCTGGAAAGGTAGGGATAGATGCACCGGTCTGGTGGTACGGACCTATTTTTCATTTCATTTCCCTGAAGTTTACTAAAGCTTTCAAGGCCTGCATGTTTTACATGATGCATGGGATGAGATCCGCTTCGTCTTCTATGTATGGGAATCACCCCTCATGAATCTGAATCGGATGATGAGAGAGGATTTTGTGGATCCTTTATTATGCACTACAGATCTATCCTCATCCCCATATATACCTCTCTCCAGGCTGGATAAATCTATATAACCCACACCGACCAAGTTGGTGTAAAGTATGGATTTCCCCTTCCGTGAATCCTGAATGTCTCGTCTCATAACGCTCATCGTTATTCCTTCTCCAATTCATTTCCATTCAATTCAGTTACCCTCGTTTTTGACCATTGTTCCAGGGCCGAATGGACCGAGACTGGGCTAAAAATCTGGGGAAATAAACCCAATCGTCAATCAAAACTTTCATCATCGGAGTATCATCTTCCCTGTATACTTGAATAGAGAGGGTAGAGTAGGGAGAGGCAGAACTATTGAAAGTGACCATAATTAGTCATGCACTCCAAACTCCAAAACATTGGGTTTCAGAAATCTGAGCACATAGAAGCCAGATAGATTGGATCCAAGATGTAATTAAAACAGGCTTCCTATTCAGGGTTTATACTTCTCCGCTTTTAATAGGCATTATATTATTACACCCTTTCTTGGTTGCCTTATATAAGATTTTTTAGGATTGCAGCAACGTGACAGGAATCAAGACAAAGATAGATAGAACTTTATTACCCATTTAAACTTTCATGATTCGATAGTAAAATTGTAATTCCTTACATTCATTCATTGCATGATGTCCTACAGAATACGGAAAGAGTCAAGATTCTTGTAAAAAAGTTAACCCGATGTACAATATTAAAATCCTTATTTCTTCTCAAGTTTATGCCGTCCTTTGGCACCCTCATCGACAGTGTCTACGGATTTTCCGCATGAGTTAGTCGGTGGTAAATGGTCGAATTTGATGTAAGATTATATGAATCGACTCAATTTCAACGGGGTAGTATTGACTGGGAAGCTATATATGCTCTCAAAATACTTTTCCAACTCAGGAATTGTTCCAGCCGAAATAAAAGTTTTTCCGGTTTGTGAGTTTCGTAATCTGGATTTTGATCACCCCAACCCAATGCAGAACTCATAGTTTCATGAAGTTTGGAGGAGTTCTTGTAGTCATAAAAGTTGCTTAAACAAGCCTTATAGTTTTTATATTGTGTAAATAGAACACAGACTAGACTAGTAATGTTGAGTCATATTTACGAATTATTCATAAATTGTTCAATGATATTAAATTTCGAGTCTTTATAAATTTTTAACTGTAAGTTTTTGTTTTATAAATGTTGACTGTTTAAAAACGTTTGTAAGCTTCTCATGAATGTTCTCATACATTTTAAGATGTAAATGTAATGCTCACTCACACCAAAGCAGACTCACTTTATGCCAACTGCCAACACCTCTGATAAATAATTGCATGTCTTGTCCCATTATACGCAAATAAAATGTAATATAATATGACTCGTATCTTTATTATAGTGTCTCTAATTTAATATAACTGTTGATTGATGTGATATTTAACGAAAAGTGTATACATATCTATAAGATTTGCTTCTGAAACTGAAGAAGGACCAGAAGATAGGCAGCAACTTGTCCAAGTACCTAAAAATTAATCATAATTAGTCAGTCGCTCTGTCGACGGAAAAATCATTCTCATCGTAGTCTCGAAGAGGTCTGCCACGCGTTCAAAATTTGTATTAATGGTTTTGTTTATTGTAGAGTTTTACGTTGATTAAAGGCACTAATATGCTTAAATAAGTATAGTGTTCTTTAGTAACGGCTCATTCGAATAATTATAGGTGGTAATTTGGACTAGTTCTTAATCGATTAATTCACGAAACACACAAATTACGAGTTGAATGAATTATACCGAAGCTCTAACCGTATTTTAATTGAACAAATCAACTAAGCTTTTCATCTTTTAGCCATTTCATCTGATTATAAATTTTGAAAACACTACAAAAAATCATCAGAAAACAATATTTATTTTTGTTTGTTGTATTCCTAAGCCAGATGAAAAGGGAATAACCTTGCGTATAATACATATATTTCAGGCCTTCAAATGATCTTTTCTGTCGATACAGGTTTCCGATTATCAAGACCATAGACACATTTTACAATTTCAGATTTATATTATGTATACGTGGCGAAATATGAGTGATGTTCTCTATAGTGAGGATGTCTTGAGTGCTAACGTTAAACAATAATTTAGAAAATTACCACTAATGAAATAATTTGTATAAAACAACTAACCACAAATACCAGCCGACGATTAAACGTAAACAGGTTAACAATGTTGACTTTGGAGGGGCTTGTGGATAACAAGTCAATCAACATCTTTATCTGATAAGCCATAATTAAACCACTTCAAATCAAGCCAATTAATTTTCTAACGCCAAATAATTAAATAAATTATGTGTGCTATTTCTCTAACTTCGATCATCACTCCAATGTCATCGGACACAACGTTCAATTCCATTAATTCTCGAGTAATCCCTTGTTCCTGTACCATAAATAAAATACGCATCGTTAGAACCTTAATTTCATTATTGTCCGCATGAAATGGCAACTTAAGGTTAAAATGACATTGTACCTCGAAACTGATTCTTTCAATCCGATAAATCTTGGACGTTATGCGGATTAATATAACAAACAAGAATAAGGAACCGGGCGAAGAAACTTTAAAAAGAAAGTCGATGCCTCGCGTTTGAATCAATAGTATAAAACCGAAAGCAGTTCCGCACCAAATTGTAAAAAGCCCAATCATGTCCACAAGAACATTGAGTCCCTGAATTTTAGAACTTAGAAGTACTTGATTACGTGCTGTCTCTGTTAGCCTTCTCCAAACCAGAACATCAGCCACAGCAATTCGAATCGAGCTGCTTTGTTGCTTAATTATGTGTTTTATCTGAAGTAAAGTAAAAACAAAATTGTAAAAATTTAATTAGCTTTACATATTTTGCATACTAATAACCGTTAAGATACCTGTCTAAATGCCTCCTCCGAGGTACGAAGCATAATTAGAGATTTCCAATCATTTCCAATCATAACGACAATGACTCCTACAATGCTCATGAACCCAAATAGCGGCTTGTATTCACTAGCACTTGGAACCGGAGTTATCACTGTTTCAATTCCCATAAATGGGACCAAACCAACTGAAACAACAATGAAAAGAACTCCTAATCCGAATATAAGGAGCTGACGAAAGGAAAACAAGGCTTGAAATACATTAGTTCGTGAAGGGAAATATCCCTGTACAAAATCTTCAAAATTTGTCCAGTTATTCAGGTACTGGACCAAAGTTGGGGTGGTCCGAAAGATGTTGTACGAATGTCCAATTACTGAAAACGGAAAGGTCATTCCCAGCACAGATTGAACCACCTTTGCCACTCCCTGTTCTGTCCTGGTATTGGGGGTTGTCGAATTATGAGTCAAATTTTCTAACTCGTTGTGGAAACTGTTGATAGAAGATACAAGTAGGACATTTTATTTTTCCTGAATTTAAGAAAATAACCTTTTATTTATCCAACTTACACCTGGAATGGTAATTGAACAAGTAATGTTCTTTCCAAAATGAACAGAAACCAAAATGCGAGAGAGCAAAAAGTTCCCGTGAAGGCGTAAAGAAATACAATTGATTTCCGGTTAAATTTATACCAATATTTTTTTGTTCCATATTTATCTAAGGACGTGGAAATACTTATTGGATTAAGAGCGAGAATTCGGAAGAAGAGTACGGTTGGGTAATGGAAAGCAGAAATATTTAGGGATCTCTTCGAGGGATAGTTTTCCAGTCCTAAGTTGTCAATGCGATTAATGTCGCTAGAATAGTAATCCATCTCTAAGAAGCGAATGCAACTAGAAACGTAAAAATAAAAAATGTGGGCCCTTTATAGCCTTTTTAAGTATTGTACCGTACCGGATTAACTTAACCGTCTATGTTTTAACGGATTCGCATTTTCATTAGTTTAATTAGCTGTGTAAGCATAAACGAAGACAGAAATAAAGTGAATAAAATAAAACGAACGCCCATTACACATTCATATTAATGGTGCTATTTTGACTCTAACAAACTTGACCAATTAGGAAATTAATAAAATAACTCATAACAAGTATTTGACATTATTGTTGCCCATTTATATGCTGCTTTTTTGCGTTCTTTCTATAGGTATAAAATGTATCTACTTTATAAAAATCCATACCAATTCAGAATGAGTTTTGTTTTCAATTATAGTAGATTAAACTTCAAATAATAAACAACACGCTGCTGCGACTTTGCTATGCAATGGAAATCTACAATAACCAAATTTTAACCCTACAATAACAGCATGGTTACAGTTACGACAAAATATCGAATCATGGAAGCTAATTCTGCAGTACGTATTCAATTTCGAGGTTAAGATTTGACTTTCGTTCGAGACAATAAACTTGTTGCCATATAATGTAAAACTTTCCGAGTAAGATAGCAATAAGAATGGTTTGTTTGCGATGAGCTCATATAATAATTTACAAATGCAAAAAGGACTCATTCATAGCCTTGTTTTCGTGTCACTATTTCAATTTCAGCATATACACAATGAGATTATAATGGAAAATTCCTTACAATTTTGCCAGACATTAACACTCTGAAACTGCAAAATTTCGCATTGAAATTCATATGAGAAGACCTTTCTCATAGCACAGGTAAATGTAAAAACTATAACTGGATTGCCTTTGATATATATTCATTATGGTTATTTTTTAAGCTATCTCGGTCTAAAGTTCATTTGTGTATATTTAGAAACCATACAAACTTAAAAATAACACATATAAATGTGTGAATCAGTGAGACCGATGAATGAGTTCAATTTTTTTTTGGAACGCAGACAAGGATATGACCTTTTACGATTTTTAATTAAAGAAATTACGACCACGAGGATTCGAAGTTCAATAAATCTGCCATTCAATTTATTATAGGGTTGGGTCTGGCGGTGTGGCTCACATCTTTCAGAATTGAAAGCTAATAGGTCACTTGATTGGATATATTTTTACGTGTCGTAAATACATTATGCGAATGACTTGGTGTCCTTACGTCCGTCCATAGCGGCCAAACTTTTTCAAATTTTTCTTTCGAGAATTCAATATAGACTTTTAGACCAAGGCCGACTTTTTCGGGGGGCCATGTAGGTCAAAGGTCAAGGAGGTCAAGGAGGGTAAGGTCAAAGTCAACATTATTATGCGTGCGTGCGTCATACGTGATACGTCGTTCGAAAGGTATGATAAGGAAATATTCAACAGGGTATGGAATTTGAGGGTAGAGGCATCTCTAACCGGTAGGAAGGATCAAAATTGTTAAATTGCAAACATATACACATGCATTAGGTCATTTTAAAAGGTCAAGTACTTTCAAAAGCGTTTATAGTTTTGTTCTTTGGTTGGTGTAAGGCACACTTTGAGATTTTCAATATTTAAAAAAACAGCCTTAATAAATATAATATTAGCCAAAACAGTACATCCACAATACATCAGTACATTCGTTATTTCTATTCGGGGTTTGGACCATAATATCATAAAATACGCTCCCATACATTGTAATTGTAAAATTGTAATTCTCAGTCCTTGAATATATAGTAAGTCTTTTAACAAACAAGAGCGACCATAGTAGGAATACGGATATTTCTTTAAAATGATTAACGCGATATTTTTTTTTGTATTTTGTGACGGAATATTACAGAAAGTTTGGATTGAGATTGAGGGTGTACACTATACAGTGAAGATATACATTGGTTTAATAATTAACTATATATACGAGTTCTAAAGTCTGAACTCAAACCAGTTAGTACAGGTCAGCAACCATGAAATAGTTTGGATTTTGGGATAAGAACTAATCTGCAGACTGGATGGGGGTAAAATCAAAGATCAAGTAAAGTCCAGAAAAATCTGGATTCGAATGTCTGAGCAGTCAGTTTTGGATTCATTGAATCTCTGGACTGTGAATTTCCACTGAACTCTGTACTGCTCACTTTTTTATCGCAAATGTCTCTTGAAGAGATCAAAAACGTGTTAATCATTAATGATTCTTTGATTCTGGGATATTATTAGATTCATAGTATGAATTTATCGGACTTTGGCATTCGCGTTGTCATTATAAACAAATGTTTAAAGTATTATTATACGCTCATGAAACATTGCATACTTTTTTTTTCTTAAAGCAGTGTTTTAGTGTTTAAAACATGAAACATCATATTATGACCATTGTTACACTTCCTCAGCAAGCTTTTGTTGGGTTTAAAAATTAAATGATACTTAAAATAATATTACGAAAACGAATACGAACTACGAAGTTGAATAATCCAATCCAAATCACTAAAATATTGAATATGAACTACTAAAACTTACAAGATATTTTGGTTTCATGCTTTAATTTTATTTCTTGTTCGGTTGTTTAAAAACTAATTGTAAGTTTTAGTTCGCATGTAGGTTTTCATTGAATGTGTTTTATTTATTAAATTTTCATATTAAAGTTTAATTTTGAAAACGTCTAATTTGTTAATGAATTAGGTTAAATCCTCTCGTTTAAAATGTTTGACGTAGCTCTGTTTTCATACAAAACGTCTGAATTCCAAAAACGGACGAATTGGAACTAGATTATAAAACAAACTTGCATTAATCTGTGTTGGAATAGAAAACTATAATGAAATGAAAGCATTAGTAGATACTCAACAGATTACGAAGTAATAAATTACGGAATCTCATGAAAAGGTTTTTCCAAAATGCAAAGAATATGACAGTTCTGTTCTGACAATTCAAAGTTCATACAATATAATATACTCATACTAGTTTAGACGGTAGAGAAAACAGCAAACAGGAAATTATGCCATTTCATTTCAAGGTTAGCATAGCAATGTTAATGTTCATCTTCATACATACATGTAATATTGTAAATCTAGAATTTATCGAGACACAAGGGTCGAGGAAACAAATAAATAATGGCGAATGACGGAGTTATATATAGAATTGAAATTAATTAGAGAAATCAGAAAATCAAATTGAATTATTGCAGCCCATAAATAAAGAAGAACATGAATTGACAATGGTGTGGATTTCAATGTTATTTGTTTAGACGTTTATTTAGTCCATATTATTCTGTTTTAGACAGAAATGCGGTTACTGATGTCATCATTTTATATTTATATATCCTTGTATACAATATGAACTAACTATTTAAAATTACAACCATCACATTTGTTGTAGTTATATGTTTGCTTAATAGACTACTCAAAGTACATATATGAGGCATACAAACTAATTAATTTTATCAAATAATGAGATATTTAATGACTATAGTTTGTTCAGTCAGCTGCCATTATAACTGGAAATATTAAATACGGTGTATGTATATTAGTAGACTAGTGTTAAAACAATCTCGTTTTGTTAAAAATTAAAATTCGTATAAAAATAAACAAATTAGCTGGCTGGAGGGATGAGTTGAAGTTCTACGTGTTGACAATTTTAGTCTTGTCCATTGTCGTCCCCCTCATATTCATTTCCGGTTTTGGGGCCCAAGTACCTCCGGAATGTTGGATAGATTGTCCTTTGGATCTATTGGAATTAAATCATAATGCGCCTGTTAAAATTTTGCTGAATCAAACGAATTCAACTTACTACCCATACAACATTCATGTTAAATATCTGTTGCAATTGAACAAATTATTTGAAAATGCTTACCCTGGTGATGACAACCAGGAATTACTCCCCGGGGCTTCGAAAGCCATCCCAGACGTCGATGAGACGGAGCGGGTTGCAGGGATTGACTGCTGTAGTCTCCAGAATCTGCCCCCAAGGCGGTTGCAATAGCTGGAAGTATTCATTCTTGTGATTCTTTTGTTTCCGGTAACTTTGTAAAAAGGTGTTTTAGGTGTTGTACGAATTGGTCTGAGTTAGGATTATATGTTATTTTCTGGAAGTTCTTCTTGTTGTAACGTGTGTGGATACAAGATAGTAACTGAGGAGTTTGACCGACTGTGCTTAAGTTTATACTTATACACTTTCGAAAGTCGAAAATGTTTTGAATGATTCAGGGACAACACGCTAAAAACTTCCACTTATTTTAGTTCTGCGACGTTGTATATTAATAGATGTGCTAATCAAATGTGGCGTTTTCCGTCTCTATGTAGATCGAAGTTGTTAATTCCCCGTCTCACAAGTTGAGTCACTCTATATTTAGAGACTGTTGACTGTATAATGATGTTTTCTCGAATAAATTTAATGTCTTTGTAAATGAATGAACTTTACCGAAGTCCAAAATGCAATGCAACGTTTAGGTGACAAGGCTTGACCTTTTATATTTTCATTCAAACGACGGCACTCAAGGATGCATAGTATTAATTGGTATAGTTTATATATGTATATGGATGATATTATTTATGGGAAAAGCAGCGATCGGATATGCATGCAGTTTTGATTACCAAGTTAAGTTAAGTTCTACATCGGTTAAATTTGAGTGATGTGGTAATGTTAATGCTTAACTAGAGTTTAAATGGAAACCCCCGAGCCTATATACGTCATAGTTCTGGTACAACCTCATCAGATTCCATGAAATTCATACGACGACATGAAATCAACCACTGAATTCCGGATTATCATTTTGTGATGACGAAGCTTGGCTGTCGGATTAGTGGCTTGATTGGTACGATACTATACGGAGGAAATGTATTGCAAAACAACACTACTAATGTCATTTACTTAGTACTCCAACAGAATTATTATCTAAACCTAACCCACTAACTATCGTCAAACTACACATAAGTGGTTTTCCAGTGAGATGTGAGATCATTCCAGAACAAGTGCAGCGGTTATCAATTATCAAATGCTGACTTTGCTGACGCTGGCCGAATCAACTGAATTCCGGGATACATTTTTCAAGCAATTAAATTTACTATATACCTTTATATATAGCTATCTTGTGTCACGCTTCGTATTCAATAAATTAAGTTATTGCAACTGGATAAATGTGGTTAAAGTTAAAACATGTCAAGTGGATCACCACGCCTCCAAAGAACATCAATCATGTGCAAGTCAGAAATTAAACCAGAATCGGTAGGTTGACCCAACTTAAATACGTATGGTTTTACAAACAAACTTGAACCTTGATACTATAAAATTAAGTATGTTGTAATCCTGACTTATGATTTCATGTCGTAAAAACTACATTTAACCTGTTCAATTTTATACTACTTCATCAAGCAACGTCAAAAATGAGTTTACCAGATTCTCAGTTTGTTTTATCATGCATTCGATTACATTACAAGAGCAGCAGAACGGGTAGCATGCAAAAAATTGGTATTTTTTCGGAAAACTATGCTCTTATTTTCCCAAATTGTCAATTCCCGTTCAAATTCAAAATGATGAATGCGATAATGTGTCCTCCTGTGTGATTCCTTGTCCTCTCGTTTCAGTATCATTGGCCTTTGATATAGAGGAATGATGACCCAGTTTTTGTTCCATTAGAAACAGGGCTGAGGGCAAACTTCATACGTCCACGTCATGTCCACGTTCAGTCTTACAAGTTACAATTAGAGCAGTTTCAAATTAAGTATTTCTACAAGAACAAGGCAGCAAAAACGTTGAAATTGGAACGGATGCATCGGGGCTTTTTATGGTATACGGATGACCCCCGCCCATCATTCCCCGCCCATCAATTCCCGCCAATTATTCCCCGCCCATCATTCCCCGCCGTGTATCTTTTCCTGCCCATCATTCCCCGCCCTTACACTTTTCCGCCCAGAACCGATTGTATGTTAAACGCCAAAATCCAGTAACCGACAAGTCTTAGAGTTTTATGTTTCTACGATTTAGTTTTAACCAACTTCGGAGGAACCTTTCGAATACAACAAATCCCTTGTTATTTTATCAACGTATTATGAATTCAAAGTATGGGTTGGTAATATTTTGTTGAGAAAGGTTGGTCAACTAGGTCAAACAAGACTCTTCGTTTTGGGTATCTCTCTTGTTACTTTGCTTACTTTAAATGACTGGATTATTATAATCCTCTTTCCCAGTCCAGACTTGGAGATTTATTTAAAACCCGATGCATCTCTTGTTTTACCTATATAATTATGAATGACTTTCGTTTACTCTTTACCTTACAACATAGTTTCTGTTTTTAAATTAAAAAAACTACTAACCATTTCTACTATATAATAATCCAAACTATGTTAATATTTTTAAAACACCAAAAAATTCCTACAGTCGTTTGATATTTGGCTGGCCGACGCAACATTTAAAGTCGCCCACCGGTTGTTTACCCAACTTTTCGTCATCCATGGATATCGTAGTGGTGTCGCCTTCCCTCTTGTCTACTGCCTTATGCCAAACAAATCTCAGATCTGTTACACTACCGTTCTTGAGGCGCTTCAAAATCTAAATTCTGGACTTGCCCCGAAAACTGTAATGACGGATTATGAGTCCGCCGAAATAAAATCCTTCCAAGCGGTTTTTCAAGATTCCGAGAACCGAGGTTGTTTCTTTCATTACTCCCAATGCTTCTACAGACATATACAGGCTGACTCAACACTTTTAGAAAAGTATAATACCGATTCGGAGCTTTCTCTTCGCATTTGGTATTTAGTCGCCCTCGCTTTTGTCCCAAAGCGCGACGTAATGGCTACATACGAGCAAATCTTGGACGACGATACGTTTGTGACACACGAAAATCTTCTCTCGGTGTTTATTGCGTATTTCGAACGGACCTGGCTTGGAGCTTGGAATGCACGTAAGACCCACCGATTACCACCTCTTTTTGAAATCGACTTGTGGAACTGCTATGAATCCAATGAAGCGTTTAACATACAATCGGTTCTGGGCGGAAAAGTGTAAGGGCGGGGAATGATGGGCAGGAAAAGATACACGGCGGGGAATGATGGGCGGGGAATAATTGGCGGGAATTGATGGGCGGGGAATGATGGGCGGTGATGATCCGCAAATCGCTTTTTATAGCATCCATGTTGATATTTTTATGCCAAAATATTGAAACGGTGGTGATTTATACCTTACGTACACGTAAATAAAACAAGCTGCCTTTCTTTGTTGACCGTCGTTCGTCCTTATAAAAATGACACAAAAAAGTGCAAAAAGAATACCAAGGGCACCCGGGATTCCCAAGCGGTCACCCATCCAAGTACTAACCGGGCCCAACGTTGCTTAACTTCGGTGATCGGACGAGAACCGGTGCTTTCAACGTGGTATGGCCCTTGGCGAATGTACTCTCTCCTTATCATCTCCTTCTTCAACTTCTCCTTCCACTATCTAGCTGTCTCGAATTGAATTATTTAACTGCATAGGTTTACATACAGGATTATTATACGAACGGTACAAGGTGCAAGTTACAGTTACAATTCAACATATCAACATGCTGCGCTGGTTTGATTTCTCTAGTGTTCACTTCATATCTACTATTGGGTCAAATATAAAAAAATTGCAGCTAAAAAATTCAAAAACAGTCCTTCAATCTAAAGTTTGTTAGTTTGTATTGAAGTTGGTCATTCGGTATGTTTCCAGCCGGAATTAATCCAGAGGAACGGATTTTTTTATTCAGTCCAACAGCGTAGAGACTGCAGTTATAGTTAAGTTAAGTATGTGATACGGAGAGAGAACATTCGCCAAGGGCCATACCACGTTGAAAGCACCGGTTCTCGTCCGATCACCGAAGTTAAGCAACGTTGGGCCCGGTTAGTACTTGGATGGGTGACCGCTTGGGAATCCCGGGTGCCCTTGGTATCTTTTTTGCCAATTTTTGCAAGAATACTTCAGTTTTTGGTGGAAAACATGGCATGCGAAATGATCTGGGCCTATATATTCATACACATAAATACAAAACATAAGATAACGGACTCAAGCTAATGCTTACTTAATGACATCAAATAATATGTCTTTATTTGGTGTAACTTTTAAAATATAGCCAAGGCGTCTATAAATGAACCAAGCAGATAACGAAGCGTTCTACTACGATCGAAATAATTTTTTTCAGATGTCCATGATGTATTATCTATCTTCATGTTCGAATATCATCGGGTTTTAAATATTTCATTTCATATACTTTAACTTTTGAACGCGTTGTAATAATTTTTCGATATTGAATTACAATGTACAAGATTGATTTTTAAACTCCGAAGCCGAACTCCTAAACCAACACAGCCGAAGTCAATGCATAAAATGCGCAAGGGAATAAGAACTCCCTTTCACCATTGCCATTTCCAATCATGATTTTTTTAAATGGACTATGAAAGGTTTAAAATAAAATAAAATAAAACTCAAAAATCATGCATATTGAAGAGTGTATTATTGAGAAGCGAACAACGCATTCATCGGCTTGTGGGCTTTTATGTTGTGAAATGAAAGTCATGAAATGAAACGTCATGATGTGAAAGTTTGGTATCAATCATAGAATTGCATAGTATTCTCAATCCCATAATCCAACTCTGCCTCGAATTATTAATCCGCGAAACTTTGCAAATATTCAAACTTTAACTTCACGAGATGAGAAGTTGACAAGATCATTGCATTGAAGATCGGATCGGAATCCAAAAAGTAATTTGAATTGATAGTATAAATAGATTCAGCAAAGCACATAACCTAACAAAGTCTGAAATTGCCAAACTCGTCCAATCTGCTAGTGTCACATTGGTCACCAGCCACAGTCGCCACTCCACCCTCACCAGACCAGACACCAGACGGTGACGCCAGCACACAGCAAAACACAAAAGAACAGACAACAGAATATAGAACACAGCAAGAGCAAAGAGGCCACACGTAACACGCTAACACGTCACAGGTAAGTCACCTTTTACCATATTCAATATTGTGAATTACATTTTTCTTTCAAGACTCTAACTGATTAACTCAAATCAAATGTGAATGCCAAAATTAATTAATTGCAAATTGTGAATTGATGTACAATGCATGCCCGATTCCAGATTCTGAATCCACAATCGTGAATCAAAATTCTAATGACAATGTGCAATGCAATGAAACTCATAAGATTACTTTACTATGTATGCTGTATGTAACAAGTCCAAAGTCTATCTCTATATACAAAATAACTACAAAAAACGCTCATGTGTTTTTAAATGATACATATTTCATATTTTAAAATTCAATCATCAATGAATACTTTTTTTTTTGCTTTTAGGCTACTCAACCTCTAACGTTCAACGTTTTCGTTTGGCGTTGACTGTCACCCGTCCCTATAGTCCACACCACACGGTATCTTTCAGCCTTCGTCCTCCAATCCACAATCGTTGCCAATCCAGACTCAGTATCATTTAAATCAGACAGTGTTGTCTATGGCACTTGCCTTGGCAAAGGCTGGTCATCTCCTGAAAAGTAAAGTGGTCCAGAGAAGTTTTGAAGGAGCTCTGTCAACTTTATCCACTTCCAAATCGGGAAAAAATTTCCAGTTGTCTCGACCATTACTACATTCATTAACTGACCAGGTATGTTTATATTATTCTGAACTTAATTATTGTTCAATTTCTCCCTTTTTCCGTTTTCACTATCACTATACGCTATATATTTTTTATCATGCTACATATTGTGATCTATGCACCATGAGATGACCCTTCGTTCGCCTTTTAACAGTGCATGTAAATATTCATAGTAAGTGCATTACATTGAAATCACTATCAAAATGATAAAATATAGGAGTAGTCTGTCTGCGACCTACAAACTGCATGTAGTTTTTTTTAGTTTCAGTTTCACCATCCATATAAAGGAATTGCTACTAAACATAGACACTTGATCAAAAAATGTGTTCTCTAAGGACATATTTCATGTTGCATGCATTATTTTTTTTACATATTTAATTTAATTAACACAATTTTTCACAAATTATTGTGGTCGTCGTAGTCGATCGACAGGAACCTATATTAAAATATTTGAGTAGTCCGTTTAGAATAAGCCATAGTTCAACGAAACAATACAAAGTACAACATACAAATTGAATTTTTCTTGAGACGTAATTAAGAAAAAATAAAATCAAAACAATAGACATTTTTTAAACAGTATTAAATACTTTGCATTGGGTAACGAAAAGCGATACGAAAAGGAACAAATATCTGTTAAGACTTAAGACTGTGTATGGTTTATGGTTAAACGGTTGAAGGTCTAACAAATGTGATTAGGTTATTGATAAAAATGCCTAGTTTTAATATTTTATCTGAAAAATGGTTAATGCAACAAAACTAAAAAACAGTGTTTTAGAATTTTTTGTTTTAAATATATATAATAATAATAATAAAATAATAATGTTCTAATTGTAAGTATAACTGTTTTATCAATCAAGAAACTGAGTCCTGCCAACGAAATATCTTTAAAGGAAATGGATGAAGGCATGGCTGAAACAAAGCGAGTCCGGACATCGTCGTCGTCCAAAGGAGATAAAACTCATTTTAAACACAAGGAGACAGTATGGCCACCTACTCGGAAAGGAATGACCACCCTGGATAAGTCAGCTTTCGATAAAGACATATCAATTCCCACCATTGTGATTTTTGAAGATCAAATACACCCAGAAATTCTCCGTCAAATCAAGCCTTTTCTTCTAAAAATCCAAGGAATTAAACCAATCCAAGAAGATGATGGGAATCGGGCGTTGCTGGATCCAAACAATCCAAATAGAAAGGCTAAAAGAGCTTACTTAAATCCAGATTTGTTGAAGAAGAAAGATTTCGCTGCGTTTGTTCGGGAGGAAATAAAGCTTGAAACTAGCAACATCGCAACAATTTGCCACGATACTGTGAAGTTCAAGTACGAGAATTGGACTTGGAATCAAATATTTGATTCTATTTTACCAGATGAACTGGAGAAATTATCTAGTTTCTCTCAAGTTGGACACGTAGTTCAGCTTAACTTACGTCATCATCTTTTGCCTTATAAAACTATCATTGGACAAGTGTTGTTAGACAAGATTAACCGGGCCACTACTATTGTAAATAAATTGGGCAACATTGACAATATTTTCAGAAACTTTCAAATGGAAGTCCTTGCTGGTGATTCTAACACTGTGGTCCATCTCAAAGAAAATCGCTGCGATTACGAATTTGACTTTTCTCATGTTTATTGGAACTCCAGACTTTCAGCGGAACATGAAAGACTTGTCAAATGGCTAGAGGGAGGCGATGTTTTATATGATGTCTTTGCTGGAGTTGGTCCTTTTGCTATTCCTGCAGCAAAGAAAAAGTCGATAGTCCTTGCTAACGACTTAAATCCAGACTCCTTTAAATGGTTAGAGCATAATGTGAAGAAAAATAAAGTCCAAAACTTCGTTCGTTGCTTCAATCTAGATGGAAGAGACTTCATTCGGCAAATTTTAGCAAAAGATTTAACGGAGATTTTAACAAAGTCAAAAAACTTGGACAGCCCTGATGCTTTCGATTTCAACAATAAAAAATTTCATGTTGTAATGAATCTTCCGGCCATTGCTGTAGAGTTCTTGGATGCCTTTTGGGGGATTTTGGAAGGAATCGATCCACATATTTTGAATCCAAAAATGTCCATAGTTGTTCATGTCTACTGCTTCATTAAAGATACAGTTGGCTTCAAAGAAAAAGCTTTAGAAGTGGCTGAGGAAAAACTGAAGTACAAGTTGCCAAAGGATAATATTTTGGAAATCATCATGGTTCGAAATGTTGCTCCGAACAAGGAAATGCTTCGAGTTTCATTTACTGTACCTCATCACATTTTGATAACTCCATCCACATGCAATATCAACACCAGGAAAAGGAAACTTTCGACTGACCATGATTCCGAACAAGTATAATAGTTTAATCTATGAAATATTTTAAGGGTTTTCTATCTTGTATATATTAATTAAGGTATTAACATGATAAGTACGAATTGTTCAGGTTTGTATGCAATTTCAAACACGGATTAGCAGCGTTGACACTTTTGTCAAAAATATACTTGTTAAATACGTATCTGCTTTTTAAATAAATTTGAATAGATACATATACATATTTATGATTTATATTGGACCCTTATAAAATCTTATATGAGATAAAACCATATCTATTTCTGTGGATAAAACAAATATCAAACAATGGGATTGATATTGGTACTATTCTGATTCTGTAATATATATAGCGATTCAACATGTCTTTAGTAGCTGGTGAAACATAACAAGAATTACGAGTGCCAATTGGAAACTTTATGAGCATGCCGTTTTCTGTATCCCTGTATGTGCTTATTTCGTTGTACAACTTCCTGTTTTTCTATATATATCCCATTTGTCTCCAAGGAAAGGATCATCCCGTGATTGTCAAAGGAAACTAGAATTCTCTTCTGGTGTAGAAGATTGTCCACTTCCTATCCGGAAGCACTGCCACTAAACATCAATTGGAAATAAATATGGGAAAAAGTAAGAACACAAGCAAAGTCCATGTCCAGAAACCCGGAAAGACCAAGTCCAATGATGAAAAATTTAGCAGATTGAACAGCTTGTCCAAACCTATCTCTAAGCAAAATTCACATCAAAGTAAACGACAGGTTCGTTATTCGTCTCATCTACTCACTCGACCTCAATTATATGATTGTAACAAGGTTTTCACTAATGAAAGATTTCTTCTAAAACTGCAGACTAATGAGTGGATGAGGAACAAAGTTACGGAAATTGACTCAACTTTAGCTTTACTACGCCAGAGTTCTTCCAGCTCTCTGAAAGAAAGCAAAACAAAAGAGCAAAAAAGTAATGATATGGGGGAAGCGGTCTTGAAGAAAAAACAAGAAAGTGAGATGGAAATTTCTCCTGGTGAAAGCATAAGGGCGAAGTGAAACCAATACCCCTCTTCTTTTATCTTCATGTTGAAGAACTTGGAATTCTGGAACTATCATATTGGCCTGGTGCTTCTAGCATATTTGTACTATGTACTTACAATACAATGAATAAGCTATGAATATCCATACTCGAATTATGCGCTTTCAAAGAATTTGTTATTAGATCCTCTATTGTTAGATTATATTCCTTTCGCGGAGATCCAATGTCTAATTAACGTGTAGCGTGCGCAAAATCAAAACTGGTTCGACTTGATGTGTTATCAAGTCCAACCAGTTTTCATTTTGATTCAACACCAATGGGTCTATGTTCCCACTTTCCTTAGTTTGTAATTTTGCTGACGTATATTAACCATAATTATAGGTTTTTTGAATATACTTGTCACTGTCACCAATGTCACTTGTCACTGGATTGCTGAGATAATAATAAAAACCTATGTATTTATGAATGGAAGAGGTTGCAACTTGCTATAATTATAATATCTTATATAAGTTTGCATTACTTAGCCTTAGCCTACAGATCTGTTCCTTTTCTATCTGCTACCTATTTATATGAAAAATATGTCAACGGTCGACGATCAATGCATGATGCACGATTAGCACGATGGGAGAAATTGTTATAAGAATACATGGAAATAGAATGAATACCATACAACAACTTAGAATGCATGCTGTTGTAATCATTAATTCCCGACAATTTTTCCACCGAATCGTTGTAAGTAGTGTACTGAATCTTGAGTCTAAACTGATTACTCTGGTGCTATGTATATATCTGTTTTTTGTAGACTTTGAAGTTGAGGCTGATAATGAGTGTGGCTCATGGAACTTCGTCGAGTTCAACATCATCTTCCAAGAAGAAAGTGAAAACGGCAGGGCTAATTATAATTGGGGACGAAATCCTAAAAGCACAAGTCATAGATACGAATTCTCATTTCATATGTAAAGAACTTTACTCACTTGGTGTGAAAGTTGCACGGATTTCCATAATAGGGGACGAGGTAACTGAAATTGCTGAAGAAGTTAGAACATTTTCATCGACATTCGACTTAGTGATCACCACAGGAGGAATAGGACCAACTCACGACGACATGACTTATGTAGGTGTTGCAAAGGCATTTAACGAGCCCGTGGCTATTCACGAGGAAATGGCACAAATGATTGACAAATGGTTAGGTCACAAGGGCTTCAAAAAGGAAGTTATCATGAGAATGGCTGAGTTACCTACAAACGCTAAATTAGTCTTCGATCCGGCACTTCCTTTTGCAAGCTTTCCTATAGTAGTAGTACGTAATGTCTATGTCTTCCCTGGGGTTCCACAATTTGTTGAAAAGATGTTTCCAAGAATGAAAATTATCTTGGAGGGTGTCGGTGGTGGTGAGGATTCCAATCGGTTTCACAGTAGGGTGATTTATGTGGACAAAGACGAGCTGTCAATCACCACAGAGATCAATTTGGCCGTCTCAAAATTTAAGAATACCGTTACCTTTGGCTCTTATCCCGTTTTCGGAAATCTGTACTATTCAACTAGGCTTACGATGGAATCCCATAACCCTGAAAACGTTCAAGAAGCCAAGGAGTATCTTAGTGGACTTATGCCTCCGAATAGTGTCGTCGACTATGACCCCCAACCTCTTGCTACTGCAGCGGCCAAGGTCTATGAAATTGCTGAGGACTCTACCCATCCACTTCATGAAATTGTCAGAGATTCTGTTGCTGTAAGTTTTAAAATGCTGTAGTGGTTAACAGCGTTGTTACCTTCAAGCTAAAATATATAATATTTCATGCAAATTTTCCCCTTTGTATTTTAGAGACTTGAGGAAGCCTTCGGAAAGTACCCACCCGAGAATATTTGCATATGTTTCAACGGAGGGAAGGATTGCACAGCCCTGCTTCATTTAGTTCATGCTGTGATCAAGAAAAAATTTCCCGAGTGTCAGAAATTACTCCATACTCTTTGTATACGAGGGGAAAATCCCTTCCCCGAAATGGAAAGCTTTATCCGGGAATCAACTGAAAGGTAGTGGAATCCTGATTCGGGTTTCTTTCATTAATTAAAGGATTTGTCAGAACTTATTAAAGAGAAAGGAACTTAGTAAAAAAGGCGTGACTTTCACACTTATCAAAATACCATGTGGAAAGCCCTCTCGAACTCTGACTTTTAAGAAGGGTGGAACTCCCGTTTTTAAATCCAAAAGGTCAGAATAGACAATAGAAAGACAACTACATTTTAAGCAAGGTTTAAACGATGCCCAGCTTGTTGGATTAGCATACCTAAATACCATTATGGTGATGAGATTTGGGATCCAGTAATGTTGTTACAGGGACTATATTGTACGTTGGAACTAGAAGCCTCCCCAATTGTTCTTTCCCCACCATCCTTTCACCTTCAAAAAGTGAGAGTGTAATTTATGGCCACGGAAAACATAAGTACTCCCTGTATTAAAGAGGATCTCGTGTTAATGAAAATAGTAAATAAAATACAATACACACTTACAAAGAATATGTATTGTAAGGGATGAAGGACAAAATATCTATCTTCCCCGTCCACACCCACATCCCAGACAGGAGGATAATGGGAATGAGGAATGGGCTCAAACTTTTGCATTATTGAATTAATTCATGCAATCCCTAAACCGCAGTAATGAAAAGAAGCCTCTTCACTTTCACTCAGAGTAAAAGCCTCTGCTGGATTTTACGACTTTATCAGCATAGCCCCATATTATGTAAACTTTGACGCAGCAGCTGGATTTATTTTCCCGAGAGTCGGGATATCAGGAATGCACCGTGTAGCATTTCCAGTTTCATAATAATAATAGGGAACTTAGTAAGTTACTTTGTATTTCTGAGCCCTCTCTCTCCTCGGCAGGAGTCTTGGAATAAAATCAAATGATCCCCAATACCTCACGTACCTCATTGTCGAAATTGTGGTTTATGACGCGCTACGGTGAACCGGATGGTTCTCTTTTATCGCTTCGTGGTAGGATTTTTGGTATAATGGTGATGTGATGATGTATTGCTATCAACATTTTATGATGCTCTGCCCCGTCTCTCTCTATTATAGGTACGGGCTAAAGCTGTGGACCTACAATGGACCGATTCATGAGGGTTTACGACAGGCTTTGGCTGAGCATCCGGAAATGAAAGCTGTGCTCATGGGTACCCGCCGATCCGATCCCAGTGGTCAAAATCTTACATGTTTCCAGGTTATCTGATTTTTCTTCTCATCTGATTCCATTACCTTAATAAGCTAGTCGGAAAGCATTCCATCGGGTAGACGAAATCTCTTCCAGTGGTTCCTTTATATATATTTACACTCCGATGAGATTGAGCCCAAATAATTATTTGGAGTGACCTTCTGTTTTACCGGGTACTACTTGCTTGGTCTGACTCCTTTCCATTCGGCGTGTTTTTTTTATTATTTAGTAGTGAGGCAGTTAGTTTTATCTGTTTTTATTGGTCTTTGTATGCGAATATTCTAATTATCGTAAACTATGCAGAGGGTCTTGGAATTACTGATTTTTGTCGTAGTTTTGGAAATACGTCCGTTTGTTTTGTGATGCGACTCACAAGAGCTACCGTGAAATTGAAGCCTCGAGAGACTCGGACAATTATCTTTGTAGGATTTGAGGACAGTCTTTAACTATCGTGTTTTTTTGGTCGTTGTTTTTATAGATGACAGATTCAAGCTGGCCACAGGTGATGCGCGTTTCTCCGATGTTGGACTGGTCGTTCAACCAAGTTTGGCAATTCCTTCGAAGCCTCACATTGCCTTACTGTTCTCTATATGATCAGGGGTAAGCAGTTTTATTGTTTTTGTTTTTCTTAGTATCTAAATCTACTAGTACTTGAAATCTTAGACTTTATACTAATCGTACAGGCAGTCATTGTAAATGATACGACCTGTAAGACCTTTGATTTCTTATGATTCATTTTCAATTTATGGCACCCACATTTTTAACAACACATGGAAAAAGCAATATGGATTTTAATTACAATTTGACCATATTAATTATTATGGCTTTCTCACATACGGGCTTACTCAAGAGTAAAAGCATAACCGAGTAACCTTCACATTTTAATTTTATTGCATACTCTTTTAAATTATGCGAATGGCCTAATACTCAAAGTCAGTATGCATGTTCTATTTTTAACTGTCGTTAGCCTCTGTTAAAACTGAAACGAAGTGGTATTCATAAACGTGCATTTCTAGAATTATACATTGAATTAATACTTGACGTTACAATGATTGAGTTTTATGCTTTTTCGACAACCGTAAGGTAAATCCTTGTGAGCAGCAAAATTTAAATTTGTTATACAAAGTGGCCCTTTCATAACTTCAGGCACAAACAAAGATTGATTGAGGTTTTCAAGATTATAAATAACTGAAATCATATTAGAAAACCATTCTCTACGACAGTATTAATCCAATTATTTTATTTAATCTACAGACAAAAAATTGCGTATTTATTCGAATTGGATGTTTATCAGTTGCTTTGATGACTTTGAGACATTCTATACAAATGAGTAAAATAGAAACGCAACTACAGTTTTGATCCGGTGGATGTTAATTACCAATTACCAAAAATGGAGATATGCTGTTCCTCTGCAGTGTTACAGCTTTCACTACCGAAAAAAACTTCATCACACCACATTGCATGTGCCATTCGGAAATGGATATGTCATCACTTTCAAATAGGAAAGAGACACGTTTTTCCATACCGGATTTTGTCGTATAGGTGTGGCTGCCTGGAGAGTCATTATATATTACTCGAATCGAAAATGTATTTTTTCTGTTCCATCGATGTAAAAAGCTTCTAGCAGGCTACCGAATATTGAACACGTTTAGTAACAACATAACGGCAATCAATTATTTTAACTCTTTGTATTTCCAAATCCCTACTGTTAAAGTAGTTAAAGAAGTCGAGTAGTTTTACTGCATTTTATCTTAAAAGTCGATAGAACTAAAAAGTAGGTTGTCGGATCCACATTCGACCTAGAATTAGAATACGTACCATATTCAATCCATATAATAAAAGCGAATCAATATACAGAAATGTTAGTTATCTACAACGAAATTTGGATTTAGTAACCATATCACATATAGCAAAAAAATATCCAAACATTAAATCGAGGCTAAATTGCACGTGCCTCTCAATGGTTTTGACATCCGATTTGCTGCCATTTCCCCTTAATATGTTCAAAAGTTAAGTGTGGAGGTGAGCTAAGCCAAGACTGATTGTGGCAGGTTTGGCGTGTCAAAACTCGTGAAGGATTTATAAATTGGTATCTACAAGCGTAATAAGTCATTGTGGGCGAGCCCTTTCACAAGGACAAGCATGGCAAGCGGTAGTCTTTGGAAATTATAGGGTTAAAATATAGAGCGTTAACTCAAGATCTTGGGGATTGATACACGGGAATAGATTAGGTTTATTTGCTACGTTAGACTCGGTCAAGGTTGACTGCTTTCCATGTCCAAATCTGATCTCAAGTCATTGTATGCATTGGATAAATCCAGCTTTGGGTGTGGGTGAAGCCTTTTGAAGCACTGCCACCGATAATGTCGGAACTCTGGGCTGGAATTAAATCAATTAACTTTTAATGAAAAATGTCCTTTGTGACAACCCTTCCGTTCTTACCGTTTTTCCTAGCCTACAGAAATAATTCACATAGTTCAGCTTCCAAACTCTCAGAGTCCGTATTTATTACATTTTACGTATAAAAAACACATCAACATACTTAAATTCCTGTGACAGTAAACGAGGTGAAAGTAGAAAGTCTGGAATGAGAACATGTAGGACGGAGAAAGTTGACTCTTAACATTCATCACTCTGCGTAGTGCACGGGCCGTAAATATCGACTAACTATACAGAGTAACCTTTACTTTCTCCTGGCAGTAGACGCAGATTCAGGGATGATTAAGCTTATTATACCAGGAAGTTGGTATCGGGCTTTGATGACGGTTTGTGCGTTTTTCCACTTGTCTTCAAAAGAAACTGAGCTCGGGACTAACCAATTAATAGGGACTTTGAGACGTTCCATTACCTATTTATTTACAGAGTGCCTAGTAGTAGGAGTGAGGAGTACAGAAGATACTTTGTTAAAAGTTTGATTCATTATAGTAGTTGGCCAAACTTATAGCCGGTAAAATGGAGCAAGTTAGAGGAATGGGGTTAGTTCAAGGCCTGATTGCATGTCCCAACGACATTTCCAAGGAGTGTAAAATGCCAAACGCCGTATAATATTGTCAGGGCTAACGCTTTTCTCCATATTCATGGCTAGGTTTGGCAGTCGGGGATATAGGTAGAGGCTGTAGTTAGTAATAGTTACTGCCATGCAAAATACTTTGTGATGAAACTGGGATGGATCATGGTGGATGGAATATTATTGTCATCGAAAACTTTACTGCCACTACCCTACCCATCCTCACTAATATGTCGAAGGTAATGTATACTGCCAGCTAGCATGTAACGTAATATTTTGTCGAACGGGAATGAAATTCGATTGGAGTCATATCCTCTTGCAGGTATCCTATTTAATGCTCCTCTTCTAGGTGTTATTGATTCCCGAAATCGAGCCCATGCACCGTGTTTTTGGCTTTCATGAAAAATTGCTAAATTATTGTCGGAAGCGAGCTTTCTCAAACAGAGTCGGATGAGTTTACGGCTTTCACTTACATTACATATATAGGCCCTCCTCCTTGGGAAACAAAGAAAGTCAAGGTGGGTGAATGGAGAAGTGTCATTCTCCTACTCCATATCAAACTCAACTACTCCAAATGTCTTAGAGGAGAGCCTCTTTCATTATTGTTTGCTCATTGTTAGAGAACAACTGAACGACGAAGCTCATTATTCAAAGCCGCTTTCTGTTGACAAGAAAAAAATGTTATACCAGTCATCATGTCATATGTCAAGGACCTTGAGGATCTATAAGGTCGAAGTGCTAAGTAAATGTCTATTCGTCAATTGTAAGTGACAGAGCACTTGTCGGCGTATGTATATAGCGGAAAGTGTGATGAGTCCTGTACTGGCCTAAATGTGACTGACTGACGGTATTTTATTATTTGAGAGAAACGATGAAGCTTTTTTTTATTTATTGTTGACAATTTTTCCCTACTTTTGACTGCAGTATATCGAGGAATAATGTCGAGGTTTTCGATCCAAATGCAAACCTAGTCGGCTCTATTGTTGATTGTAGTTAAACTTCATTCGTTTCCGTAATTCTGACCACTCCTTTGGTAAATAGTTATAAAAAAATACTTACATTTGTACATTATTCCACTACATCTATTATTGATAGATCCGAAGTGATTGGATAAATGAGATTCACATGTCCAGTTTTAAGTAGAGCAGATATTCGGTTCACATTCACATCTGTTTTTGGATCAATGTTTAATTTTTATATACGGAGGGGTGAGACCGCAAGAGCATGTATATGGTTTCCATATCCCAGGCAGAAATATTCTACTCTTCGAACTTTTCCCATTTAATTTCAGGATGCATTTGAGTTCTTCGAATTTTATGACGGGAGTTAATTTATAGTGGCAGTACATTAAAATGAAATATTTCCTGGTTAGGTTAGGTTTGGCTTTGACAGTATTGTAATACCGATAGGTAGGGATAAATATGATATTTTGTAATAAATACCTTAAAAGCATTGTGTCTATATTCTACTTTCTCCGGCATAATTGCAACAGGAATGGATTTTCGTATACATATCGGTTTTAAGTTGTTTGCTTTCCCCATGGCCAGATTATAATAGTTGCCCCGATTCCACATAAGAATATATCTCTGTCGTTCAGCAGTAGCCTGATTGCTTGTAAAAAGTCTGGGTGTGATCTAGAAGCAGTTTTAAAGGTTAAAGTAATTGGGGATCTGGTTCCACCGGGATCCGGATTACTACGAATATATTGGTACGGAACGAGAGAGAGAGATGTAGGAGGAATGCCATGTAATAAGTATCTTTACAGGTGAATGAAATCCAGTGGGTAAATCCTTCAAGCAGGCCAGAGTTATAAATCGAGTTGGAATAGCAAGCCGTATATAGAAACTCGAACTCGGTCATCGGTGGAGGTCTTAGCTTTGAGTTAGCTCATGGTTTCTCATAAAATGTCTGGAGGGACGGAAAATGGGAGTTAGAATGTAAAACATGTTCAAGGAACGAAGGGTGGTTACCTTATATCATGAAATAGAGAAGAAATATTGTGACGATTTCGTGTTTCATTCGACGTGGCCGATTCAAGTTGGTAGTTATGGCTCTTATTTTTGGTTTGGCTATTTCACAGGAAGAGAAAGTATTATAATTCAAACCTGGTAGCGTTGGGTTGAGGCTATTAGGTGCTTTTCAGAAGCAGGAGGACTGGGAAGGCTGTCCGGCCCGGCCTGGACAAGTAAATAGCTTTTGTACCTGCATCGCTTTCTCTTGCTCTGATACATTGGCGAATCGTAAATGTGACCATTCATGGCTAATAAGGATTTTACCCGGTTATAGTTTTGCAATCGTATAGCTAAAAGGTTAGTACTTTTTAGAGCGACCTAGTTAATTCTTATCTTTGGTTTCATATTAGGCTGTTCCACATTTCATTGTTTTAGGTCGGTTGTTCATGGGTTGGACTTGTATGGGAACCGGGTTTGAGTGTTGGTTCGTTTTTGCATGGCTCCCACAGATTGACAGATATTTCGAATGACCAATGGTTACATTCATTTATGCGGACGTTATTTTTACTCTGTGCTGTAGAGCCAATGGTTGAAAGAATTTAAGAACCCAGTCATGAGCCAGTCAACATCGACATTGTTGCAAATGTGGGTGATATATCTTAATATAAGTTCAACCATGCTACAGCAAGTTCAAGCTCTGCGCTAATTCATATTCCTGATTAGAGCTTATCTGAGCATTTACTCAGAGCAGCCGGACGAAACATGAACAAAAATGAAACAAAGAAGGACAGATTGCACAACTGCCCATTAACCTGGCCTTTTGTGAACGGGATTGTGAAATATTATGTAGTATTATGCATACTATATGCATGATGATTGATGATGGACGACCTAAATTGATCCCGTTATTTTTAACTGATTACGTCCCTCCCCTGTCCACCCGAATATGAAGAAACTACACAGTCCTTTCTAATCATTGTCTCCGTCTTCGATTACGTCCATTCCTCGTAAACTAGTCGTCGACGTTTGCATCCGCTCCCCTCTCTCCCTTGCATTCTACATATGCTACGTTACGAGGAGACTGGAAAGTGGAAACCAATAAATAGAATATTAGTAGGTCGCCGGTTGGGTATAGGTCATACGATTTCCCAGAGGAAATAAGTTACAAACCTGCCATTTAATTCACGAACTAGTTGGAGAGGGTATAGTAGAGTAGCTAAGGAATTCCGTTGGCATTGAATTGTGCATCAGAAAAGGGCTTGAAGGGGGAGGATTCCGATTCTTCCTTCTTGCTTTCCAACTTTCTACCTGCTCTAATACCCGTGCAAATGTCCTCTCTGTCAGTCCTGTTCCTACCATAGGCCACAGACTATGTAATCCCAGTCTAGCTGGTTTGATCCAATTCCGCTCAGGTAGGGCCTTGGTCAAACCGCGTCTATAATAATACCTGTCTCTCCTTCAGTCCACGCTATAGGCTATAGGGGACTTTGGAACTGGAATTAGTAAACCTTTCTCCTTGATTTAATCCACCCCTCATTCGCCCCTGTGCCGGCATTTACACCTAGTGGATTTGGATTAGTTGGCTTTACCAGTAGCAAGGTGCTGGTCGAGGTGAACGGGGTGAAGTTATTGCAAAATACAAGGGACGTACGCTAGAAAGTCGTGTACTTTTACTGTAGGAAATTGTGAGATTTCTTCAACTTTTTCAAAAAGTTGTTATCGTCGAACTGATTTTCCCTCTGAATGCAGTTACTTCCATTAATTCTGAAAATAAATAAGGGTGAAAGTTCCGACTGAAGTTTTGTGACTTAACTTATTTGGAACTGTTTACATATAAAGTCAAAAAGAGGGACATGAAAACTGCAACACACTCCTTGACTATTTGCGTTTCACACGTTAATGGCCATGATAAATGATCTTGATAGATGCAACTTTTTTCAAATCCGTGGTTTAAAAGTGAAAACATCCTGATAGAGAAAGTACCTGGAATCATTATGATAATCCTCGTGGCACTCTGACTCTGAGATTTATGTGCCGAGATGACTCAGATTGCCCTGCTCCTGTATTTGAATCGGACTTGACGCAGTGGAAAAGGGAATAAAGACCTCTAAACTTGCATAGCCGTCTTCCGTTTTACTATCTCCGATCATTATCACCTTCATTCAAGAGCTCCCTTGAGAGTTTTTAATGATCCCTTCTTAGTATTCCGACTTTCCCTTTGCTTAGATTTATCACAGGAGTAATCATCGTATTATTGTGTGATGTGAAAGCATGCCAATTTGAATATGGAAATCGCGCAAGGGATATAAAAAATCCAGAACTTTCTCCTCTCCTGAAACATATCAAGGACGGTATAGATTCTCGTGCTGGAACCGAAAACTTTCCATTTAACCGGTCCATATAATAATAATTCCTTAATAAATTTAAGGATAAAAACATTACGAAGGAATATGAAGTTGATGTGGAGAAAGTGAAGAGGTGAACTGACTCACAGAGGGAAAGCAAGAATGGTCAAATGGGTGGATGGATTGGGTAGTTTTTATTACCATAAAAATAATGCAGGGTAGATCATCACTCAATTTTTCACTTCTCCTTCGTCAGTTCCTCGAAGTGAGGCTCTCTCCAAGTACGTAGCAAAAGAAAGTGGCTCGGGAAAGTTACCAGAAGATACGGTTTCCTTAGTGTACCCCGAACTTTCTAGAGTCCTGATTCCATGAAAATAATATGACAGCTGTGTTTTCCCTGCATATTAAGTATCTGGAATTGGAATTATCAAGACAGGTTCGTGTCGTTTAATTTAGAGACGATTTACTTGACACCCGACCCGCAGTATCTACCGGGAAGTGTCGTTGCGTTGTCACCAAGTTTTGTTATCCGATTACGCCTGTAACATTGGACTACTGCTATAAAGGCTTAAGAAGGGAAGCCTTTTATGTGATTTCGGGGTTCTTGAATTATATCCTTCTTTCATCTTATATGTGGGGGATTAAGTTTAGAAAAACGGTGTTAAATGTCAATTCCCGACATCAACCGCAATATGTATACATGTATTTTACTTTTACGGGTTGTGCTGCAGCATGGGAACCTTCATCAATTGTCAAAATCGGTTAAAGTGGAGTAAAATATCCGAGTACAAAAACCGCTTGATGAGCCTAAGTTTTCTCAAATTTTGAAGACGAAAAGAAGGGAAAGTTTGATAATAAACTCTCAGAGTCACATTGATGTGGAACTTTTATTAATGATTCCAGCAAATTAGTCGGGGTGTTTGAAGGAAACTTTTCTTCTGTCTTTCAACTTTCAAAGGGGGTTCGGAACAGAGACTTGCTGGATCCATTATAGTCTACTTATGCTGCATTTGTTTCCATCCAGAATCCAAACCGACTCAAGATGGGCTAGAAGCCTTTAAATTTCAACTGCGTTTCGTTTTTCCTCGACTTTCTCCACCAGAAAAACAAAAAGCGGTATAATATTAATCAAATCAGCGAAAAGTGTATTTCTATCTATTTGAAATTTGGGATAATGTGACGACTTTGTGGGATTAGAAGTGTAGGATAAAAAGCAATAAAAGTCAAGTAAATAATATTACTGGTCTATCAACTCAATGGAACGGCTGGAATCATATGGGCCAAGGAGTAAAGCAGTTTTCCTTGATATGCATTCACGCTATCAAATGCCATCGTCGTCGTCCCAAGGGTACTCGAATAATGTAAAAGAGACAAGGAGCCATGAATTTAAAAGGTTGTTCCACACCGGAATTAATTGAGAGTAAACTTCATCATGGGATGAACTATCAACGGTTCGGAACTAAATTCACAACGAAAGCGTCTGTTAACATTTTTAATACCGGGACACCTAAAATAGAGCACAAGGGTCCAGCCAGAACCGAGAGTTTTAGGAATTTCCCATAAACTCCTCGTACCCACACCTACACGAGCCCGAGAAAGTCAAAAGAAACGGTAATGGGGAGTGGTAAGAAAGTTTGTGTTTGGTTTTTAGCAAATTGCGAGGTTCAGCTGTGCAGCACTTTGGCCGCATTAAGTATTCTCGGCGTTGTGGTAGTGTGCCCTGTCATGTTGGACCCAGCTATTGACACACTTGTAAGCTCATTTGAAGACGGGATGTGTCAAACAGTTTACAACCGGTACCTAACGGGCCTCTCAAACTGCACCTGGACGTCCTGTCGGGAAGGATGTACGGCCGACATTTTTTCCTGTTGGCATATCATCGTCGTCTACCTTCAAGGGAGTCAAGAGGAGTTCGATGCCTACCACAACCGTGCCAATAGTAATGAGAATATTATGCAGGACTCAAGTGCCCACTCGACGACTACCACTAATCCTAATTTAGCCGAGGAACCTTCTTCCAATTCCCTGCTACCAACTTCCTCGACCTTGAGACCGAAATCCAACGGTGCTTACGAGGAGGAAACGAATACGAATCACAGGAAGAAATGGATCCTCCCTCCTGGTCATGACTTTGCAGTTTATGACCACAACGTCTCCTTCATCCGTGATATAGATACAAATTTGAAGTCCCTGATGAGTCAGATTCATCAGAATCTAGAGATAGAGAGTCTAGGAGGGAGTTTTATTAACGTAACGGAAACGAAGATGATTCTAGGGATAGGGGCCCTCCTTCCCAACCCTCAAGGGTGCGTCTACCCTTCCGAAATCCACTGTGCCGATTTCCGGAGCCTGTACGGGAAGGTCGGGGGCGACGTCTTCCCCTGCTTCATCAACAGGGCCAACCGGACAATCGTCGTGACGAGGGTTGATAAGGCAGGGGCTGTGCGAAATATATTTTACTCAATACTTCCGCTCATTGCTGCCTCGGGTATTTTCACATATCTCTTCTACCGAGTGGGACTGATTGGGAAGAGGAGGCGGCGGAGGAAGGCGACGGGGGATGAGGAGAGTGGGGCCGAAAGTGATAGTAATCAGAAAGATAATAAGAACGCGGCACTGACCAACGGGACTCTTCCGGTTGTCACTAAGAAAGTGGTTCGCAAGAAGTTCCTTCCCAGACGAGATTCGAGTAAAAAACGGAGGAAGGGCAAACTCTTCAATAAGAAGAACCTCCTCTCGATTAAGCAGCAATTGTCCGGAAAGAGCAGTCCCAGTACCTCGAGACGGACTCCCAGTGTCTCCATGATGGGGGCATCGATGTCGGATGATGGCTACGGGATAATGAGTACTACGAATGCCTACGTAAATAATAATCGAACCTCCGTGCAACTTCTTTAGAAGAATTTTATGTCCGTTATTTTACTGTCGTCGAACGCCAATCCTAAAGACACGAAACGAATTCCGAATCAGCATTACTCTCAGAAAGTCGGCTGTCGTGATTTTGACTAGTTGTCGGGACTATACAATTCATAGGCCTCTAATAAATTAATGATATTTGCAGTGTATGGGATAATTATTAAACTGCGGATGATGAACAGTGAAATACTCCGAGGTTTCCTGCATCATTCCTTTTGTTCAGTTGACTCGAGTGAAAATGGTTTGGGATATGAGGCTATGATTTCTCGTGTGCATGACATTTGAGTGAAATATTAAGTTTCGGAGCAGGATTATGTCATTTATTTCGTTATTGCTGCCATTACATCTTGACTTTCTTGACCAACGGCCGCTATTTCAGCACAATCTACATAAAGTAAGTTACCGAAGCAAGGCTCGTGTCTTGTATATAGTTTTTGGTTGAGCGTGCTAATCAATAACTGAGCCCCGTCTTTGTCGTAAATTAAACGGGATTATTAGTCCGGAAATTTTAAGCGGTGTAAAGTGGGCCGAGGTCTTTGGCGCTCGATAATCAATGAAACTTTGATGGAAGAGGCTCCCGTTTTGTTATGAAAAGCTTCTAAGAGAGTAATTCACGAAAAATCGGCAGTGGTTCAGAATTCAAGTTTACTTCCACTGCAATGTCGGTGACCTATTTTCGCTTTACTATCTTTTAATAGGCATTTTGACCTGTGATATTCGTAATTAATGGGAATCTAAGTTAATTAATAGGCTGCATGTTGCAAGGATCATATTGCATTTTCATGCATTGACTATATAAATTTGAGTAGAATGAAAAGAACCCATTCGGTGCATATGGTTTTTGAAACCAAGTATAGTGACTCTAATGATTGATTAATGCTGGCCTTGATTGATGAAGTGTAATTAATTCCCTTGCCTCGCCACACTCTATTCTATACTGAATGAGTGAAAACGATTAAAACTGGGCATCTAATCGTCTACCTACGGCATTGATTTGTGATGAATATCAATATATATACTTTTCCTGTGTTTAAACTACACCAAGATATTAATTAATATGTTGATCGGATTACATGATTAATTGAAGCAATTAGACAGCTAATAGGTATACGCGATAGGTAAATAGGTGTAAGATAAATAACGAATTAGCTGCGAGAACTACGTTTTAATTTTATTTAAGTTTTAAAGGGCGTTAACAAATTGCATGCTTCCCATATTGTTACATGGAATTATGGAATTTAAATAGTGTAAATAGTATACAGCAATAACTCCACCTTGCTTACACAGAGTTTGACAAAGTACCCGTATAAAGTAAGACATTTATATAAAAAATCTACATAAGAACTTACAGCAAATTTCAATATTTGTCTACAAATACAACAGCCAATAGGTTTTATGGTGAAATTGTATTCACAAGTGCCTTAAAAAGTGGAAACAGACAGATGACTTTTTCGTTGAAGTTGCATTCTGAATTATTTTCCTATGAATTTCAAGTGCAGTAATTATACCCTAAAGAAATCAATGTATAAATTCATATCAATATTAGTTATGTCTAAAAATGCAAGAAAAGACAATATTTATAAAGTATGATCCAAAATTCCTGTATTTTGACCGGCTAATTGGCACGGCACCCCAAGCTTGGTGCCTGGGTAGTATTCTTGTACCTTAATCCGGGAGACAAAATGCTATATTAACTTATAACCTAGTGAGTGGACTTTCTCTCTCCATACATTCTTGTGTTGAGAGGTTGAGCCAGTTAGAAAAACGCGATCATTTCTCCAATATCAAATATACGATTTCGACTGAGGATGTTAGTATGCAAATAGAATTGGAAAACTCAAATAATTGAATGATAAACATTTTGTGAAGTACTTTGTCGGTTTGTTTGACCATGAAATTAAAGCATCATAATATATGAATATAAATTAATTGTAAGATAAATATTGATGATTCAATGTGGCTTCTCAGACTTCAAAGTTTGTTTAATGTGTAAACGTGGGGAATTATAAATTATTTAAAAGGGATCATCACTTCAGATATGGAATAGCTTTTTTGGCAATTTGCCATGCTCTTGTTTAACACTCAAACTTAAGGAATTGAAAGTTGCTAGGGTAGGTAGAAAACAGTTGAGGGTGTGGGTGTAGAAACGTGACGGTATTAGATATTTTTTCGGCTAGTTTATCGCTTTAACCATCAACCATGAAATCTACGAATATAGTTTCTCTTTCTGCAGAATAGTATTGGAAAGTTTTCAACATGAGTTGAACATGTTACAGTTCCTCCTATGTTCAAAATACTTTATGCGAATGACCCGTTGGTCTGTCCGTTCGTCGGTGCAATAACTGTCGCACTGCTTGATCTATGTTTCAATGTCATCATTGAATTCTATGTTCTAACTTTGCTGTTTTATTCTATGGTATCCATGGTAATTTGGTAATTGTATCTTTTTTTTCGATTTTCTCGTCAGTTCTCTTGAATGAACCTGAATAAAAAGTTTTAAAATTGATGCATAGCTTCAACGCCTTTGTTTGTTTGTTGTGCTTGCGAAATATTGATCGAGGATATATAGAGACCTTGAGATTATGAACTGGTAAAGTTTAGGAGCAAGTTTTCTTCCTCTTTAATTGACTAATTAAGTCGTGCAATAATAGGTGTTTTGATAACACGTCTAATAGGCGCATCTATTATACAGTTCCGAAAACGTGCATGCTTTTCCCAAATTAACATAATCTTATTGAACTTTTTCGCTGAATTAGTTGCGAGTGAATTCATTCAAAGTACATTTATTTATTTGTCCTTACAATTAGGTTGAATCCATATTTCAGATCTAATAACAGCATTGATGTCTTGATTTCTTTGAATATCGGAATAAGTAACATAGTATGTATTCACTCCAGTCATCGTAATGCTACATACTTTGTAAGGAAATATACTAGAGTTACCCCCCTTATTAACCACTCCGTAAGGAGATAGCTACATAAGTCCAAGTAACCCCAGCTATGCTTACTTTTGGAACGGTCGTAACGGTTCCGCACCCGGATTGGTTTAACACGGATCCTTACCGATGTTGTCCAAGCTCTACGAACAACCCTATGCAACCCGTAATGCAGTCAATGGTAACATGCAAAATAAACACGCACGCGCAGAAACAAAAGGGTTAGGTTTAACAGCCCTATGAGAAGACGCGTAGTGCTCAAGCCTATACTGACAATCGTGAGGAAAGGCTAAATGACGTTAACAATAACAACAATACGAATTGGCAAGTAATCGAACGTAGATAAGAGTAAATGGGGAAAAAGGGGAAGGGCGTGGTGACCCTTGTTGGGCTCTTGGTACGAGCGGGCGATAGGCTTGGTGACCTACGGGAATGGGGCTTGGTGACCCCAGCTTTTAAGCTCTGTGGCGAGACAAGAAAGCTCAGGGCTTGGTGACCCATAACTCAACGACCGTGGTGAGGTACAGAGGAGTCGAATAGGGCTTGGTGACCCCTAGTTCAGCGCCCGTGGTGAGGGTCAGAAGAACCGATAAGGTATGGTAGCCTTAGTGACTTGATCTAGGACGATCAGAGTGACGATTTGGGGAATCGGGAGTTCGGGTAGGCAAATTAGGCTTGGCTGAGCCAACAGACTTGCATATGAGCAACGATATTGCTGGGGAACGACTGAAGGGATTTTGAAGGTTAAGGGCTCCAAAGAACCGGGACATTAATGCCTTGCGACCCTTGCATGGACTTTGCCTAATTATATTAGGAAGGTTGGCTAATTGTGGGTTAAGTGGGTAAAATGGGGAAATGTAGGTTTCGTAGGCTCCGTACTACATGGGACGGAGTTTTATTATATTGAGTCGGATGTCCCCGACAAGCTTGAGCATTACAACTTTGTGTTGAGACTCCAATCGCGTAATATGTTTTTATGGGTCGATCGTTTGGTGCCTTTTAATAATAATAATACGTGGTCTTATTTGATCGGAAGTAATAATGCTATTTTGCGAGTTAACTGGAGTGTCTTCTTTTGATACTGCAGCATTGCCATTTCATTGGTGTAATTTTTATCGATCCTCAATTTTGTTTATGATGTATGTAGATGAGCCCATAAATGACGAAGAACAAGCATACATCTGAAAACGAAATATACTCTTATTTAATTTATGTTTAATCTACCCTACATAAGTAATTGAATAACAAAAGGTCCATAACCTGTGATTTGGCGAAATAAACCTTTGAACTTGCTAATTAGTTCACAAACTATGAAGAATTTTATATTTCATATTTTATTATTCAGAGCGTTTCATCTTCAAATTCAATGTGCGGACTCGAAAGACCAAATGTTGAATTTTTTTGGCAAAGGAAGAATAAAATTATTTGTGGTTATGATATACTACTGTCTATGCCTTCAAGTCTGTCAGACTATTACCTTCCATATTCTTTGTAAATTTTTGACGTGTCGGAAGATAGGGTGGGTATTAGTTCCCACGATATTAGGTCAAATTGTTGCCCAATTCTAGAATCCATCTTAATATTTCATTGCACAATTGAATCAATATCGATTAATAAGTCATAAATCTTTGATAAGCTTTCACCAAGGTTGTTACCGTTTACGCCAATCGTATTATGCAAGCAGTGCAACGTGATTGGAAAGTGGAATCCGACATATGAACAAAAACAATCCCCAATTCCCAGAAATTCGGCACATAGGAGGATCACTGTCAGAATTTCGTGTTAGAAAATATAGGTCATTGGATTTGAAGATCGTGAGTTTCCAAGTACTAAAACTGGATTTTAGTAAACTTATGGAAAATTATATAGAGATTTAAAGTACATATCAAATATGCCAATATGCGATCTTCCATTCAAATTCAATAAAAGCAAAAAGTGGAACGATCATGCATTCCGTAAAATTAAAATACTATTCCTTCCTGGCTACAGACAGTCGCTGACGTTGGCACATATTGTTTAATTTTATCATTAGTTACACTGACATACCTATAAAAACACGACGCCAAATTTTTATTATACTGGATTTAATTTTGGTCGATATGATCTTGGGACAAGATATAAACAAACGAATTATTGACGATGATTTTGATGATTATTGCAACGCAATAAAAATTTAAAACTTATCTTGTTTTTGCAGATACACTTCAATTGGAAACCGCGACAACACCATTCCGAACCCCGCTTTGGCATTCGAAGCTCCTGATGGAAAGAAACAGTACCGGCCCGCATACACCCTTCCTGATAGCACTGCTGAACGTTGCGGACGGCAATAATGTTAAATAGTCTTAGCAGCCGTAATTTTGAAATTTTAAAATCTTAAATCGCAATTCCGTCACCCGTACAAATTAATCATGCCTACGTTGATCAGCATCTGCATCTGATACAAATAGAGTTATAATTTGTTGCATACTAAATCCAATCAATATAAAGGATATATTTCGTATAGTCATCCATTTCTAATCTGTAAAAATATATGCAAATTTATAAATACGATTTCGACGACATTTCCTACTTCCACTAGTTTCGAAACGAAATTTAAAGGATAAATAAATTCGGAGTACCATTAGAGATTTAATTTAAACTGTGTAGACATACTTGCTGATTAGTCACTGTAATTAGAGAATAATACGATGTTCCCTTTTTATCGTTTTTCTTGGCTTCAAGAACAAAGAACAACATTGTAAAATCATTTATTCTTTGAGCATCACTGTAATTTACAAAAATAATCTAGGAAAAGGCACCATTCAATTGTATTTGCAAAGTTTTTGAAAGTCTTCCGATTTGAAATTCGGTATCAGAATATCGATATTCAGAATGGATTTACCCATGCACTTACATCTATAAGCTTAACGATCAGTGGCATTGTTCAATTAAGAAACCAGTCAGGTTGAAAGAAAACAAAAAGTCTAATCCCTTTATCGGCTTTCACAATTAAAGGATTCTTTTTACTCAGTTCTTAGTTGATCTGTGATTGTCACAACATGTTGCTGATATGGATAAACAAAAGCTTTATGTGTTTTTACTGATCCGGTGTTATTCGATTTCTGGATCCCTGTCTACCATTGATTCTCTTTACCTTTTGCGTTTTTACAATTTAATTTGGCAAATATCAGCAATTATCTTAGCATAACACATTAAAACGTTAGCCTCCAATTTTACGCACTATCATAAATTATCTGATCAGTCTGTATTTGAGGACATTAAAATTCATTAATTATAGGTCTCATTGTTTGCTAGTATTTCTATGATTTTTTTTTACATTTCGCATTTCTAAGCTGCCTTTAGATGATAAACCTTAAAATTAATGTGCTGTTAACTCTAGCTATTCCCTATTCTTTTGAAGTAGGTTAAAACTGTATAACCCTGTCGTCGGAGACAAAACTCGTAATTGGCAGTCAGTCCACGTGCCTTAATGTAATTAGAATTGAATCCTGTATTCTATCAAGCAGTAAATTCATGCACTCGAATGTATAAAGCTTCAAACTAAATGTAATCAAAATTTGCAGCCTTATGTGGATGATATTTGAATTTAATAGTTAAACATATTATTGGGCCGATGGGAAAGCGCAGCCTTCCAAAACAACATTAACTTTTTGTTGAATTCGTTGTGTATTTATTGGTGCAAATGAAAGCGATTGTTTAAATGGTGCCCACGTTAGTTCCTGGTAGAGATAAATTTAACTGTCGAACGTACTCATCATCGATATTCAATTTACCCATCTAAAAGTATATATAAAGTAATTAAAAAATTTCCTATATCTAATAATATAAATTATAACTTATTAACCTAATTGGAAGAACAGTTTATCTATATAGAGGCATCTCCTATGTGAAATGATACATATAGGATTGTACTAATTCTAAGATAATGATCTTCGAAATTACAATACCATACTTCATTTTTTAAAGTTTTTAATCATAGGTTGATTGGATGATTGATTACGAAATAAAGGTTGAAAATAAGACTTTCATCACCTCAAATCTCTTGACTCTTTTACGTAACCAAAACATTCACATTATTTCCTCTCAAACACATACATATAGCCTTTTAGTTTCAAGAATCACTAGAAATGCCAGATTATCTAGGGTTTTCCGCCCGAATTAAGCTCATCTTGGCGTAACTGGTGATTTAATTAGGTCTCCGAATATAATTCCCATATAAAAGGGGTGAAAGTCGGCGACGTTCGACTATTAGTTATTTGTAGGTGGTAGGCAAACCATATTGTCTCATCGGCGGATATTCTCCGTTTTCGGTGGTGACCAACACTGGCTTTTCTGCCAAACTTTCCCTACTTTGTTTGGAGACTCTCGTTATTCCTATACATATTTATTCAGTAGTTGTGCTTTCACCTCAAAACTAGTGATTCCCAACTCATTTAACAACAAATATTTACTAAATCTCGGATACAATTTCATCCCTTTCAGTGGAAGGGTGGAAATGGAAACTATGGAAAAACTTGATACGCTTCGCAACTCAACGGGACCCGAACCCTATGCTGAGGCCTACAGGTAACAATAAAAACGAGCATTGCTGGAAGTTGTTTAAATCCTATACCCGAAATCCCAGAAAATTTTATCATCTACTAGATCATAAGCTGACTGACTAGAAAGTAATGAGGTCGTTTGTGTTTTAATGAAAATAGTTTATAAATGAATAGGATGCATCATTCGTATATTTAGAAAAAAATTGTAAGGGTGGTTATAAGTAGTGTGAAGATTAAAGGTGATTAAGGGCAATAGTTGTAGCAGAATAATGATATAATTGCCGGTTTTATCGATAATGACATCATTGTTTGTTCTTTGATGGCGGGGTTCAATCTAGCTATTTTTGTTTTTGACGAGCTCAGAACAAACATTTCTCGTAATAAAAAGAAAGTGATTATCCTTTTACTGACATGTACACGCTCCTTTCATCCCGACTCCGACTCAAACTCAAGTATTCATAAAAAGGAGGCTTGCCCGAGAATAAACACGGAAAAATCATCATAAATTCCACACGATAAAAAAAGTTGTGGTCCACCATTCACCAACCTTATGGAATTGAAACATCTCCCGATTCCGCATCAACGTGCGGCTGAATACGAGTGCACTGTAATGTTATTTATCATTCCATTTGCAAAGTGGGTAACATCATTATAAATATTTTCTGCACTTATAGCTAAAAGTCGTCCTTCATCTCAGATATTTTTATCTCATGCATAAATTGATAGAGTCGTCAGGCCCCAAGTCCAATGGAATCGATGCATTCTTTCATACCTCTAATGCTCTAGGAGAAGTTACCTCAACGATTATTCTCAGCAACAATATCAACAAGTCGATTATCTCAGAATTCAGAATGCCTGGAAAAAGAGAAACTTAATTTCTGTGCCAGTAGTAGTGGTTATACCAAATTACTGAATACTGGGTTCTGATGTTGCACTCGGGAGCTCGGAATTGCTGATTCTCTTTAATAATTTATCAAATAATAATATGATGTCTTCTCAAAGTAGGTTGCTACAAAATGTGAAATTTGTATGCCTGTATACGATATCTGTACTAAACTCTTCAAATTTACATATACAAATGCATGCATCCTACATAAACCGTTTAAAGGTTAAGTAGTCTTAACAGAGACCTTTGCATAGTTGAGCCCGTTGAGAGTTGATTCCACATGTACAATCTTTGATAGAAGTGAGTGCTATTGATTTTCATGTATCGTAGCTATCATAAAAAAATCGGCAAGCTCGTCTATTAAGCTTAACAATATTAGCGTGTTGTATTATTGAACCGTCGTTTTACAATCAACGATAATAAATAGACCATTCAGTCCGCATAGCGTGACAATTCCCCGAATGAAGAATGATTCCGATCTTTGCATGAGAGTTTCTCATTTTTCGTCCCAAAAAGTAAGGCCTTCTGAAGGTTGATTCCCGCATCTGACCTTAATGATCACACTACACTACTAGTGCTGCCATACTTTAATCAGTCGTAGGTATATGCATTTATTGGTGTTTGCGTTAGAAAAAGAAAAAAATAGAACAATAATAGCCAAAAATCCCTTCCTGAACATTCCTAAGAATTCCTTTTCATAAGCACTAGCAACTTCGTATTGGGATTGAACTGAAATATGGACGTAAAAGGCCTTCACAGCACAGGTCCTTGTAGCGTTGGGATTTGGAATTGAGGGATCTATGGGCTATGAGAATTTGCAGCAAAAGGAAGCCACTGATGGTCATTCATGAAATCCTTGATGGCAAACTTTTTAGTTCGGTGTGTCAAATGGTTGACGATAAAATAGGCTAAAGGTTTTAGGCATAGCTGACTTACTTACCTTCTCGTGTACTATTGAGCGTATGCTAATGGATTTTGGTGAAAACAACTACATGGGCGTTTCTGATCCAGATTTTGCATGGCTTCGAAAGGATTTTGCGAAGTTTATAATCCTGTAAAGGAGAAAGCACTGCTCTGCTGAGTACACAAATCGATGGCCCTGGAAACACCCTTTCCCGTCAGGTTGGGAACCATCCCTTTCAAAGATCTAAAGCCCTTTACGAACGGAGGACTAATGGGTGCCTACCTTTAAATTCCTTTGGCTTCATGGACGGAAGAGCCAAAGCATATCCTAATTATAACGTAGTCATGTGTAAAAGCTTTCAAGCCAAGTAATAATAAGATTCCTCGTCCTAATGAGAATTATGGGCTGAAGAAGCTCGTGTACTTTCTCCTTATCTTTATTTTTTGAAAAATCTGAAAAATTCTGTTGTCGCTGATGCTCAATCGGGAAAATTCTGCAAATGTACACTACACTTTTAATGAAAATTGATGATTTTTCATGACTGACTGTTTTAGGCTAATTAATTTACTGGATTGTTCTTATGAATTTGTAGACAGGTCTTCCGAATGAATGGTTGGAATGCACCTCCCGAGTATTTGGACTATGTTCATCCCCACTGGCTCAAGTACGAAGCACCAAACCCCTTCATGCACCACATGCTGGCTGTGTTCTACATTATTTTTATGTTTGGATCCCTATTTGGAAACGGAGTTGTAATCTACATATTTTCAACGTAAGAGATTTGGAACTATGAATTTTGAAATGTAGAATCTAATATATGTACATCGTGTATTTGAAAGCTGTACGTAATAAATCAGGCTCTAAATAAATCTTCAAATGAGCGAGGTTAAAATATACAATGCTATCTAGTTGTAAGTCGTTACGGACGCCCGGTAACCTTTTCGTCGTAAACTTGGCCATACTGGATTTCCTAATGATGGTGAAAACTCCTATCTTCATCTCGAATTCCTTTAACGAGGGTCCACTATATGGGAAGTTTGGTTGTGACCTTTTTGGGATTTTGGGCTCAATTTCCGGGATCGGTTCCTCAATAACAAATTCTGCTATAGCCTTTGATCGATATCGGTGAGTATTCTGTTTCAAAGTTTGATGATTTTGCAAAAATGAACGATTGTTTTTAGTATAAATGATGGAATTGTATTTGATGTTGGAAGTGAGATAATTTTAAAAGACTAGGAATATCTGAGAGCATTGAAAATCATGATATTTAAGCAAAAGTCAGCAGACTTGTCCGTGCTATACCTTTTATGCGTCTTCACAAAATTTCAGAACAATTTCGATGCCATTTGACGGGAAACTGAGTCATGGACAAGCGTTGGGCCTTGTTTTGGCAACCTGGATATACGCAATGCCCTTTACCATCCTACCAGCTTTAGAAATTTGGGGCCGTTTTGTTCCAGGTACAGTTACGATAACACACAGTTTCTAGACTGACATGTCTTTATTACCTGTGTTCTTTTTATTATTATAATATATTTTCTATTATGAATGTGCACGCTCACACTAGAAACTTCAAACTTATATGCATCTATAGGGAGTTATTATGATCCTGATCAATGATATCCAACTGTCTCCTGGACGGATTATAATGCCTTTATCCATAAGTGACCATGATTATTGGAAGCACATATGCAGCTTTCTTTACTGGTGGCAAATGCTTTTAAAACCAATTAGTAGGTGTTTGATACGTGACTAACACCTTTTCGGGACTTCGTTAATGCATTTGAAATTGGGATCGTAGTTTTTAACGATGAACATTAATAGTTTGCAGTCTTTTAATTTATGTCGACGGCATTTTTATCATATTTTTGTCTTGATAACTTGCAATAGCTCGATTAAACGATAAAATATTTATGAGACGGTAGCATATGCTTTGGTATCGTGGAAATGATATCTAGGATTCAACGTCGATTCAGCGTATGTTTGTAAAGTTTGAAGCTGTACGAACTCAAATTGGTTAAAAATGACTCTACAATTTGGGATTTGAAGTGTAGATTCTAAATTTTATGTTACATTTGCTTTTTTGAGATTCCAGTCCCCATCGTCTTCATTTAAAAAAAATAATCTCTAAGACGAATCGTTTGGATAACTACTGACGACAAAAAATTTTCTCCAATGTATCATCAATATCTTGATTCATGGATTTACTTTGGATTCTTTTAGAGGGCTATTTGACAAGCTGTACTTTCGACTACCTAACAGAAACACCAGCCAACAAGGCGTTTGTTGCGACGATCTTTGTGTACTCTTACTGCATACCTCTCTTCTTAACTTTGTACTTCTATTCAAGAATCGTTGGACATGTTCGCGACCACGAGAAGCTACTTAAAGATCAGGTAATCTTTCTTATTAGTTAGTTGGATTATAATGAATAATGAGCATCTTGTCAATAATTTGATCCTGCCATGAAATTTGTAAACAATTAAATTAGGATGATCGAAAGAGCGATTCATGGAATTTTAAATTCGGTTGATTCATAAAAAAAATAAAAACAGGACATGGCCTTGGTTTTTATTGAGAAATTTTTAAATTAATTAGCGATAAAAGTCCCCGGTGTCTTGTAAACTAAACACCAACTCTCATTAAATAGATTTTTCTAGTTTTCAAAAATATTTTGAACGCGTGAAATATTTTACATATAGCTTTCAATCTTTAGTTTGATAATTACAAACCGGCAGCGGATGCCTTCGTGCAAGTAAGCTACCAAAATTGTTGTTCGAATTGAAGTGTTAAAAGGGTGCTCAGGGTCCAGTGAAACCTCAAAGTAATAGATTTCATTCCCTCTAAGTAAAAATGAGTCACGCAATCGTCTAAGAAATCGATTATTATGTGTGTTTGCGTGTTTCCCAACGACTTTTCTAAGAGTTCTGAAATCGTAACATTACATAATTTTTTGACCCGATAGAAAGCTAAGCTAGAAATTACTTCTTGGATATTAGGTGCATTACGTCAAGTTAAGTTTCGGAAAACGATTTGGTATACACCGGCTTACCCACTTGTGTTTTTGATTGACTGACCCGCTATAAAGTCACTGTTATTATGTGTCAAATATAATGCATTTATTATTTAAATGGAACTTTGTAATAAGAATAATTTTAGTTCTGTCAGAAAGTTTTTAGCCCAACATGGAAATTAAATTTCTCTCTATTTCTCATGTTTCAGGCAAAAAAGATGAATGTTGATTCTCTAAGGGGAAATAAGGACCAGGCTGCGCAATCTGCAGAAATCAGAATTGCAAAAGTGGCCATCGGAATCTTATGTCTGTTCCTCTTGTCCTGGACACCGTATGCAATCGTAGCACTTACAGCTGCCTTTGGAAATAGGTACACTGGAATTGAATTTACAGATTTCCTATTCAAATGTTTTGCCTTTATGAAAACTGGAACAATTTATAACATGCACCTGTTTCATACTGCGGACAAAAACATGCATTTTTCGACAATTCCGACCCTTTAAAATGAGATATACTTAGACAGTTTTCATGGTTCTCCTCCAGGAACCTTCGTTAAAGAACTGGATATAAAATATACATATTTTAATTATGTCCTGGAAACTTTCCCCACAGAATTCCAATGAACTTGGATTACCAATGATTATATCGATGACTTAAATAGTGACTAGTACTCGCGAAAAGTGATTTTTTAAAACTTTCCTGTGGAGCTTAGCATTGATGGATTCATGGGATAGGAAATTGGAGAAATTTAATCGATATTAATAGAAAACTGTTCATCTCAGATGAAGTAAAGTAAGCGTAAGAAAAGTATAGTTATTCACATTTTAAGTGATCGAATGCTTCAACAAAACCTGTAGCAGATCTGCCGAGTGTTTTTCCGGTTAACATTAGATTTATGGTTGTGAACTTGTTTTTCTGCATTGCCATTATGCCCAATGTTAGATTGCCAACAAGAGGTGACTGTTTTTGAAACATCATAAAGAAACGTTAGGGTTTCGACGAGTTTTCAGAAGTTTGTCGAGTGTCAAGTCTAGTCTCTACTTTTGTTAAACCATGAACTGATGATTTCACAGGGACGTGATCACTCCATTGGTGTCAATGATTCCAGCATGTACCTGCAAAACCGTGGCGTGTTTAGATCCCTGGGTGTATGCCATCAATCATCCACGTTACAGGTGTTCTGCATTTTATTGATCCCTAATAAACGATTTAAAAGACTTTGAAAAATCGAAACTCTTTTTATCACAAATCTTAGAGTGGAGCTTCAGAAGAAGATGCCTTGGTTCTGCATACACGAACCTGACATTCCCGCAGACACTACGTCCAATGTCAGTGAGAAAACTCAAAGTGCATAAGTTTAACAAGGAGCTTAAGTCATTTAGCATTCCTGATCCTCAAGTTCAGCACTCTCAAGTTGAAATATTAATTTTTAGACCAAGTTCTTATTACACCGTATGTCTGTATGTAACTTTTATGTCTTTTCGGTGTCATATTCGGCACGAACTAGAATTCATGATTGTCTTTCTGTTTGGGGAATTCTAGATTTATTATTGTCTGTATGTACATTGAAACCTTCCGTTATTTGCTACGTATTAAAAAAATTGTGCAAAATGTAATCGTAATCTGATTAATGAACCTGCTTTAAATCCAATTCCTACAGATACAATGGAAAAGGGGATTCATGTCTGTATCTTCGACTGCCAGTAGCATTAACTCCTTCTGTCAATGAAACCTCTGTGGCATTGCTGGCAATGGATGCTATATTTACTTGTTCAAATATTGTCGTAGCTTCATGATTAATATCGTACACGGAGATTGCCGTTTCTATATCCTGGTAGGTCTTGTCATATCATAATTCAGTAGTTTTAAAATGTATAATAAATTAAACATCTTAACTTCTAAATTCTTAATTTAACGACAAAAAGGTTTAACGGTGGTGAATTATTCCTCTTTATCTGAACTAGTTTTCTAGAAATTAAGAAATAAAGGCCTTAAATCGCATATTTCAGAGAAAATTTCATGGATTTTAATTGTAACTTTAGTCAATCATACTCATAAGGTGAAATTCTTATCGACCTTCTAAAACAACCGCAGGATAACAGAAATGAGAGACCCTTTAGACATTTTTTACGTCCTGTGTTCCAGGGGTTCTCTTCTCTCACACTATCGACCCTACTGCAAACGACCTGTGAAGTCTGCAATCCCTTGTCAAGCATTTGTGGAACACTAGTTATACAAGATAAACGCTCTGGGCTTTTTTTGTTTCTGCTCTCTTGTATGATTTTAGGTTCATTTTGAAATTTTCGGCTTTCACTTGTGTTTGAAAATTGATATTTTCTAAATATTTCTTCAATATCAACGAAGCATCGCATCGGAATCGGAAGCAAGGAGGTTTTAGTGTTAACCTTTTCATCGGACTGCGAGCTGCTGCACTCTTTAGGACAGGCAGTTTTCAACATTTTCTTCGCCTTATCTAAAATTGAATAGGCACAACGTGGGGAGTCGTATGGAAGGCGATCGATTGGGATATTATATGGCAACGTCACGGAAATCGCAACGGAGGAACCGTGATTGTCCAAAGAAAAGTCGTATAAAATTGTTTCCACGAAGTCATTTTCTTTGAAATCCGTACCTGTTTGGAAATTATTCTCGGATGGGTCACTTCCGGAAGCAGTTGATTGGGGTATCGTATTTCGGTAATCATCATTGTTTTTGCGAATTTTTATCGATACAGAGGTTCTGAAATTGAGCTCAGGATTTAATTTCCATTCCCCCATGGAGAGTTTTTTGTCACGTTGGACAATTTCCGAACTCAAACTTGAACTTGTTTCTCCATCCCTAGGGCTTTTGTACGTGTATGATGAAGATGACGAAGCAGAAGTACGACATGGTCTATTGAAAATCGTTGATAGTCTCGAGTCAGAGACTTCCTCTGAGTCCGAGCTTTCCGCAGAGTGATTGCCACCGCTTGCGTTACAAGAATCTTGGGTGGTAAAGCAATCCATTCGATTTCCGGTGAAAGAGGATCCATCCTTAAATGGTTTACTTCGAAATGCCGGTATCTCTTGAAGAAATTGAGTAGGTGGATACTGAACAACGCTGTCTCCAGTGTCGCTGGAATTAGAAAACTGACTTTTTCTTGATTGGCGTCTCTCTAGATTTAATACATGTTTGGAAGAAGACTTCAGCGCTTGTTCGCGTTTTATTTCATGCGTGGCGTAATTTCGGTGAGAGTTTGTAGCCCTTGGAATTGGACGTGGACGACGTTCAGGATATCTATATCGGGCACTGTAAAATGGCCTCTCATGAATTTTCTTAGGTACATTGTAGAATCCTTCGCTCTGATTTATATGGTCCCCGATTCCATCCGCAATATTTGTAATAATATTTGTATAAGAGGTTCCATCTTGAATTGAGAAGTCTGAATCAGATTTGAAATCTTCCAACTCAATCACGGAAGTAAACATATCTCCAGACGGAATAACTTGATTTTGATTTGATTTGATTATTTCGGTTGGACTTTCCCAACTTTCCCTAACTCGATCGGGAGTTGAGGGTACCTTCTTAATATTACTTTGACTGTGGCTGAAACTACTAGAGCTCATTTGTTCAACCAGATTTGTCATTTTTGGTTTGTGGACGAGGTTCATTCTTTCATCTTCTGAGATGCAGTCTTTCAAGGAAGTAAATTTATACTCCTTTCTTCCAGGCTCTACTTTAATTTCAAAACTAGGGCAAGAAGGCAAGGCTTGAAGTAGGATCTGTTTGAAGCATTTCTGGACCTTTGTAATCGATCCGGCATCAGGAACAGTGAAGGGAGTTTGGTTAGCATCTACGTCTTCAGAATCTCCATGTATTTCTAAAGGCCTTTCGTTGTAAGTCTTCGGTTGGTCCTGTGATTCGTGGTCTTTGGCGACGATTTTTATTTCAGTTATCTCTAGAATTCCTCTTTGTTTCGTGGAACTGGAGGTAGCTAAATCTGCTTTTGTCTCCTTCAATATCTGATTTCCTACAGCTTTCTTACGGGATTTAGGATTCCCAGGAACTGACTTTTGGTTTCTCCACCCGGGGTTAGGTATTAGACCTAGCACTATTATATTGTACAGAACGATTATAAATTATGATGATAATAATATTATTGACATTTGTTATCTAAATATAATTAATCCAGAGGATGAGGCTTACTGAGTTTCTCTTTCATTGTCATTATAGGATGAAAAACGTGTGACTTTCCGAAATCATCATCGTAGTCCGATTCCGAGTTGTACAAGGTAATACTCACGGAATCTTTATGAAGATTTCTCATTCTCCCCGTTTTGCCGTCCTTATAAACCGTTTCACCTGTAACATTCTCACCCTCGTCACGCATTGTTCTCTGATGTGTAATATAATCTATGATATCTGGCTCTTCATCCGACTCATCCTTTGCAACAGCTTTGGCTTTCCTCTCCGGAAACTGGCTTTCCCAAATTACAACATCTTCGAATAGCAGGGAGGACGCGTCCAAGAAATTTATCAAGTTTTCTTCACAATCAGTTTTGTATGCGATAATATTCCCTACTGAGGCTTCGTCGTCATCAGATAGGGATACGGATGACGCTTGGGTTTCAAAATTTGGATCGGACAACTTCTCGTCGGATGAGATTGGGAGTATTAGATTACTAGTCCGACATGGGTGCGGGGACGAAAAGCAGAACTCTTCATTTTGATCGGAGTCTAAGTCGGACTCGGAATTATCTAGCTCAGTCTCAACAATGTTCTTAAAATACCCCATTTGTTGTTTGCTTTGTCCAATTAATATTATCTGACCGAGTGTCTTTTAGTTGACTTTCTCTGTTGCAAATGACCATAAGCGCTGGTGATGATCGCCCCCCTTGTGATGGGCAGTGTTAGTTGTTTTTAAATCAACTTAGAATTAACCTGCATTTACATTGCCGAGATCAATCGTAGAGCAAGACCTGCAAGAAACAACAATCTTGCGTATCAAGATTGCTTGACAACTGGCAAATTAATCGTGCTTGCATCTTCACAATAATCGTCACAAAGTATCATCTCTATGGGAAAATGGATTGGCAGGGGGAGAGCGCAATGGAAATCAAGTCCCCCCCTTGATTATTATATCTATGTATTCTTAATATTATGAATGCACACTCTTAGGATGTCATTGTCACGCATTGTTATTATCGTTATTATGCTATCTATCCAAGGCCTTAAAGATTTATAGCGACAATACAATCATATCCAAGGTCTATATACTCTTTCTTGGTTTTCTGGGTGTCTTTCTTTCAGGAAAAGAAAGAAAGACACCCATGAAATACATAACTTGATCATATCTATAATATTTTCGATGAACAAAAATAAATACAAAAATGCCTCTAATAAATGACAGATGCTGTGTTATATTACAATTACCAAATGCCTCAAATTTAATAAGGATTATAATAGTTTTATTGCATTTTAATATCTAGGATTTGCATATCAGCAGAAAAATTTAAATCGTAACGTAGTTTGTTGACTTAAATATTAAGAAATCAGAAAGTCTATATTATTAAGAAAAAATGACGACATCGTCGACGGTCGGAGAAGCCCTCTCATTTACTGCCCCAAGCTGAACCCCCACCTCCTCCAGTGTTTCCACCACCGCTGCAGCCCTTGTTACATCCTGGGCACTGAGCCTTTGTTCCAGTTGCCCCAGTCTTGGGGCATTTCTGTGAGCTATCACTCCCTCCGCCCCATGCAGGTCCACCCGAACCTCCTGAAACAACAAAAAAATCCATCAAATCGAGCTAATAACATGAGGGTCTCATTTTCAATTTTTAGACTCATTAAAGTACGATTTCTAAATCATCAATAATTGCACAGCAATCAATTATGTTTGTTATCTAAGATAAAATGTATTCGTTTTTAGCTACTACTATCTAGACGATGCGATCGTCTCTAGAATTTACCGAATCTACATCAAATCACAGGAGGGACACTCGCAGTGTCGAACCATTATCCTCTAAAAACCTGCTGTGGTTGAAATTAAAGCCCCAAAAACCAGAATTGATTCATTGACCAAGAGTCGGTGAAGCATTCATTAGTAGAGTTTGAGAAATGGAGAAACTAGTAAAAGACCAAGTTGTTAACAATTAATATTTCTTACCTCCTCCAGCGTTGCCCCACGACGACCCGCCTCCCGTCCCTTTCGACGAATTATCTTTGCTGGACATTTTATAACTTTAGGCTTGCTCAGAGTTTACAAATAGACTGACTGGTATTTAATGTTTAACGGAGGAGTTGATTATGCTTTGTCTTCTTCAGAGCGTTGTACCAAGAGATATGAGAAGTTTTATATCTGACAATATAATGACGCAGTAGCCAGGAAATTATTAAGTCAAGATATTTATATGATATCAGCTTTTGGTAATGGCATATAGAAATATTCAATCCTCAGAGGTCACATTGACGGCGCATATTTGAAGTGATAAGTGATATCTTCGTTCGTTTGGAAAAACGCCTTACTTACAACATGATAAAAATAAGGAAATATCTAAAGTTTACACTACAGAGGAATGAGATATGAGATTTATTGAGAATTTGAGAACTCAAGTTAAGCGTCTACGTGCTCAGTTATAATTTATCTGTCTATGCAAATAAATAATATTTTCTTCTATACTCTACTGATATATATATATATTAAACTTGTAGCATTATCCGTATCCCATATTTTATTGTAATTAACTAATTAGGATAAACTATGGCTGTTCCGCCTGTTGTTACTAGATCCATAAACAAGAAGCTGAATTATACTATAGATAGAGACATGAGACATCCATCTACAACTTTTTTATATCTCATCTCATCAAGGGATCAATCATAATAATAATATATACGAAGTAAATTCCTTTTGCAATTGATGTTTTATTCGTTTAAATGCTACAACTAACAATTATTAGTAACCAAATTAATACAGGAGGTAGTATTTTTATAATTCTTATAAGGTTAAATATCGGAATACAAATTATCTTAATCTCAACTTAGTCGTACTATTTCGTATAAAACTATGCATATTTTAATTTATTGCAGGTTAATTTATAAGCATTTGTATTTTTAATATTAATTTCTTTTATAAAAAATACTTTAACTTACATTTACAAAACTGCATAAAAGTCAGCAAAAACTCGCAGGTCTCATTTATACAAAGCAACAAGCGGATAATCGTAAATGGTACAATTGAAATGTACATATAAGTTGCATAGTTTTAGTTTTATCTTTTATGAACCTATTTTGAATTGAATGATTGAACTAGGTATATTTAATACACTACTATTTAAACAAACAAATAATTCAATAAGTTATTGAATACTAACGCATACCTCAAGTTTACATGTTTTTATAATTTACCTAGTTTAGTTGATTTGTCAAATCAGTCAATTTATCACAATTTCGGGTTCTTTATCGATATATGTACTTTGCTCACCACATATTGTAGCACCAAAATGATTTTTTCTTCCCATCACCCTATCTTTTCGTCTGCATTATTTTGTGTTCCTCTTCCTGTCCGTTACTATATTACGTAATACTAATGAGCGTACTTACAAAACTACACTATAACCTTTAATTTAAATTCAGAGAGATTCAAGACAGGTTGATGTTGAGATATCAAATGATGGTGTTGTATTCGTATTTCGTAGGCTTCCATTTCTCTAGTTGTCAGTTCAGTACCGTTGTCGGTCTGGAATCTGCGATTTAGTAGGCGATAATAAGGTATATATTCGTTTCCGAAAATATCCTGGAGTACAACTGTCAGAACCACTGATATCATAGTGGCATTTTCTTTGTTCAGCATTTTCAATAAGAGATTTCCACATTTCATTCTAAAATAAAGGATTTTTTTTTACTAATAAAGGAATAGAAATTAATATTTTCTTTTAAGGCATTAGTTCTTCATGTAGTTAATATTACCTTTTTGAGGCAATCTGCGTCCCCAATCACTAATAGGGAATACTTTGCTCGTGTTAACGCAACATTCAGTCGCAACGGGTTTTTCAAAAATCCGGGAACATCGGTTCGGACACAAGAAAGAATGATAATATCTTTTTCCCGTCCTTGGAAGCTGTCCACCGTATCGACTTCGACAGTGTCGGCGATCGCTGCTAATTCACTGAAAAAACAAAAAATACTTTTTATTAGGAATTTGGTATTCTGGCATATTACAAAGGTACTTATTGCAGTAACTGTAAACGCGCTTAAAAATTACTCCCACCGCCCACCGATACCAATATATATTTGTATTCATTTTCATCTTACTTTCGTAGTGCAGTTTTGATGACTTGTTTTTGAGCACTGTAGGGAGTAATAACACCAATTGACCACAGTGGTTGATTTTGCGTTTTGTTCATGACGCTGATGTTCCTTACTATTTCCACTACAATTTTGACTTCTTCATCATTACTAATTTGTCTGTAAAATAGGTAATGTTAAAATTCAAATAAAGTTACTTTACCTTTTTTTGTAGATTAAAAGTTACAGCTAAAATTATACCCTTTCTTATTGGAAGATTCCTTGCTAGATAAATTCAGAAACAAGTAGGGTTTGAGAAAACAGATATCTTCTTCTCCTCGGCCAATTAAATGAGTTTTAAGCTGATTTTTATAAAAATATTCGTTAGGCCAAGCCAATATTTCCGGATGCATTCTATATTGTTGAGTAAGCATCATGACTGCATTTGGTGTTTTAAGCGTTGTGGTGTAGTAATAGTGTAGTCTCGAAAACAACGAAAGTCCGAAATACTTCTGCTCAGCTTCCTTTGAAATTTACACAAAATAGACAATTAATTAACTGAAGTCTCGAGTTCCACCATTTCATTATTTGAATTACTTACTGTTGATAAAACAGTCGCACCAAGCTGTTTTGGGTCCCCAACTAGAATCAGTTTATCTATTTGTAACAGCAGCGGTGCTAAAGTTTCAGGCTCCGTAGTTTGGGAAGCTTCGTCAACGATACAACAGAGAAACGGTCTGGTGTTCCTGATCATTAATAAAATTCATATTTTGAAAAGGCATCTATTTGTTTGTTTGTTTGATGGTTTAGGGTCAAATCTGTGATGATTAGCTTTTAGTCGAATCCATTCCACACAGAGGACGGGAAAGGTTACCAATGAAAACCGACTATTGAAACTGAGATAGCCAGAACTGATTAGAATTTCTAAGATAGAGACTAGTGGAGAAACGGATAAATGAAATAAAGGGGAGGGAATGGCAATCTGAATGGAATGCAATTGATAAGTACACCACTATAGATAACCTCAGATTGCAAATTGTCATTGTGTTGTATGGACTTTTTTAAAAATCTACAGCCTTTATTTTATGAGAACACAGGTACTTGTCAATCATGACATACAGAGAGATATGTAAAATAGAAAAAAAAATCATACTTTGAATTGTAGCCAAAAGTCCTTGACAAAAAGCTGTTGCTACATGAGTTTAGAGTGCTAAAGATAACGTCGGCACCCAGTAAAACATTTCTCTTGGAATTTTCCATCGGACCGGATGATGTGTCCACTCTCTGAAACACCGAAACATACAATTGTTAAGATTTGAAGAAAAGCCTGTAATTAATCAATGACAACCAAAAATGCCCCGTGACATGCCAATATTATTAACTAGGTACCTGATGCTTTAAAAGATCAGATTGATAGTCATCTCTCCTACATTCTACCTCCTTGAGTTCTCTGTAAAGCGATTCCAGAGTGGTTTTTGAATAACCATCAACCTTTTTTAGATCTTCGATTTCTTTGTTTTTGTCTATTATCTCTTCATTGCATGTATTAACCTAGAAATATGATCCCAAATATCTAATATTTCATATTATTATGCATATAATTTTTTAATTTAAACAGTCAGTATTTAGAAAATCTTACAGCTTGGCGTATGCTAGCTGACGTTGAAGAAACTTGCAACTTCTGATGAGCCAAGCTTTCTAATGAATATTTTTTCATTTTTGATGCTTCATTTTCTCCAACACGAACCATTTTGATTTCCCTGTTTCCTATTTCAAAACCCGAATTAGTTAGCAACACTAACATTAGTCACTCATATTATATGTAAATCAGGTTTATAAACATTTCGTACTAGGAAAATCCTGTATGGATGCTTCTAACCGCGACATGACTTCGTCGAGTGCCGTATTGGAAGGAGTACATACAAGAATTCTTGATTCTCGCGAGGTTTTTGGCTTCTGCTGAAACAGTAACAGCTGAAGAATCATTCCAACAATTGTGCGTGTTTTTCCGGTACCTGGCAGAACAGAACAAAACAATTGTTAGATATTTTCTAATTAGGTAATCCAAATTCGTATTAAAATAACTCAAACCTGGAGGTCCATGGAGCAAAAGCAATTCGGATCCGTCGCTCCATACTCTATCGGACACGTAAGCCACTACCGATTTTTGTGTTGAATTTAGCTAAAAACATGTACCATTTTAAATTTTTGATGGGGATAAATAACTGGTATTTCGTAAACGCGCAAAAAATTCTAACCTTTGAAATCTGAGGAATAAGGTGATGCTGTGATGGAACATTAGTGGGATTATACAGGACTTTAGGAGGTCTGGGATTGATAATGTGGCTGAACAATTTCGAATTTTTTAAATAATTTAGTGCTTTCACATCTCGAAGTTTGGGACCAATGTAAGATATTATCTTAACCCGTCCGAGCTCAGCTTTGGAAATGAAATCCCCATGTGTGAGCCGTATTACGATAGTAAGCGGGTACTTGATCTTTGCATGTGGACCTAGTAGATTATTAATTTAGTTACTCAGAAGTCAGAACGGTTTAGTGATAAGAAAGCGATTGCGATAGGTACAATGAGATTTGGCTTGAATGATGTCTCACTGTAGTTCTTACATTCTTTATGGAGGCGGGGATCTGCAACAGAATCTGACATTTTCTTTCCGGTATAAATAATAAATCCAAAGTGCTGTCTTATTTCTGATACCCGCTTTCCGTCAATCGTACTGTCTATTTGAAGCGAAAGAATGGCGATGTCCCTTCTAGTAGAAATTTCACTGTCCTTTTTAATGAGTGCTGTAGAAAACAAAATTAGTAGAATTGATATATAGGTAGAACACCCTCATAAAATATATAAGTGTCAGCATATTCCGTTAAAACCATTACGAACTATTAAAATAGCGTTGCACGTGTTTGTCCATATTCTTACCATGGCATTCTATTTGCATCCATGCCTTCTTATTCTCAATTTTTGCACTTGTAGTTCCTTTGTTATCACGCTTCCTAAGCATAGGACAATCTTGTTGCATGATAATACGGTCAATTGACACAGGAAATTCTGGTATATCATGGTGGAACCTATACTCGTAAACGATTGCTTACAATTAATTAATCATATAACAAATTGAGAACAGAATTAAAATAAAATGCATACCTTTCTCGATTTTTCCTCTTATTTTCAAAATCATCAGTAATAGTCTGCCAGATTTCGTGTAAAATTAAGGGAAAAAAAATCTGTACATAAGATGCGTAATCTTTGTATTCATGTAGAGTGCGCACAAGTGTATAGTCTTTGGCAATTGGAGGCGGCTCCGGCATTACGTTCTGTTCCTTCGCTCAAGAATAAGATTTAATTAATTAAATCATCTTATTTATATTGATTTTCAAAGATATAAGAACATAACATATCGATCGTAAACAAAACAGCCGTACCTGTAACCAATTAGGATGCCACTCCAGCACACGGATGTAAACGTCATCTTCTGAAATTTCGTAGCCTGTTCCAGTTTCTCGTGATATTGTTACGTCACGTCTGGCCACATCTTTGGAGCTACCAGGTTTTAGCACGGGAGTCGAGTGGAGCGTATGCTTGTAGTCCATAACTGTTGGCCCGCTAGAGATTCCTGGGTTTAATCGTGATACAGCCGCTGTAGAGTTTTCTCCTCCTGATTTCTTCATTACGCTTTTGACTTCACGATTCAGTGGTCGACTCTGTAAATTCGGAGGGGGCATCGCTTTCTTCGCCGCTTCTTCCGTTTGGAATCTAGCCATATCCCGCTGAATTTTTTGCATTGGCATCTGAGACTGAGATGTAGGAGATGGAAAAGGAATTTCCCTTCTCGGTGCTGTGACTGGTTTATCAGGAAAGTTACTGGATTCTTCGGGATCTTCGTCTACTCGTGGTGTTGTAGCCCGTTCCAATTCTTTCTGAATATGGTCCGATGCCAACATAGTGTTAAGCAAATCTTGTTGTTTATTATTGCGCGTAATTTTTGCTTTGACAGGGGCATGGGGTTTCGGAGTCTCTTTTCGCGGAACACTGGCTTCTATTATTTTCAAAGGCTCTTTTCTAGCAACTTCCTTCAGTTTCTGTGCTCTCAGGTCTTTATCTTCATTACCAAATGTCGGCTTAATAACACTGGCGTGCCTCGAGTCCCAGTCCGCTTGTGCACGTTTGCGAGCGAATTTCCGAGTCACGTCAGGAGGCGGTGGGGCATCGGAAATAAACTAAGGAAAGAAACACAGGTCATCATATCATGCATATTATTAGGTATATCATTTGTGTATGCATACAAATACAGATAGTAATAAAAGTGTATAGTGTATTTCAAATGTAACGTCAAAACCAACCAGCATTTTTCTTGGACCTTTCCTTGACGGTTCAGCTTGAAACCCAACAGAACTTTCCACGACGTTTGCATTATCTTCTGTTTCCATTTCATTGTCCATTGTGTCATTGATATCGCTTTTATCGGATGAATAACAGCTATTATCTGAGATTGGTGAGGCTGGTTTATTGTTAGCAGGTAAGTATTTAGAACAAGTCGGTATTTCGGGATGCAATTCCTCCTTCCGAGAAGTTTTGGTAACCATACCACGTCCTGAAGGAACGCGGTTAGCCTTGCTTTCTTTTGGCGAAGTTTTAGCCTTCTTACGTTTCGGCTCACCATCGCTGCTGGCTTGTGATTCCGAATCCGATGTCAAAGCCCTGATTATTCGTGACCTTCTTTGGTTTGATTTTTCTTCGCTACTACTACGTATGGATTCATTCCTTTTACTTGGCTTCAGCTTCTTGATTGGTTCAAGGAAATCAGAGGAATCTAAAAAATAATAATAATTTAACGTTAAAATGTTATCTGTATGCGGCGACACCAAACACCAAAAGCATTTGCTGTAGTAATAACCAATTATATGGAGCTATTTCAACCCCACATTTTGATACTTACAACTTAGCCATCAGACATCACCCAGAAGTCAGGTCCAGAACCTTCTGGTTTTTTCCAGTTAAACACAAAAATATAAACGAAATCGAAAAATTAGCTGTATTATTTGTTGTCAATTATGATAAACATAATTAACAAACAATGAACCCGCAAATAGTCAAACCAGAAGTGGCGAAGATAATACATAAAAAAATCAACTAAAAACGAAAATCACAATATTTTGTTTTAATTACCAGCAGCTTTTGAGAAATCGGAGTGGGAACGCGAACGGGGCATCAAATGGCAAATTTATGGTTATGGTGTGTGTGACTGTGGAAGGTCAAAAGTACGAGCGAGAAAACTATCTTTATAGCGAAAAGACTCATTCTGCTTCTGAGCCAATATTACTTTTGGCCTTCTTCAATATTCACTCTCTATACTATTGATTGGGTCAAATTAAAAATAACAGAAAAAAGGTATACCGCAGAGCACTAGCGCGATCACACCCATTTTCTGCCTAGTTTTCACCTCCATTCCATTTGCGTTTCATTGTTAGCCAATGTTTTTCAGCTAATTTTTTTATTTTTATCTTTTATATTTTTGTGTGTAACCGTTAATAAATCAGAAAGTTCTTGACCTGAGGTTTGGTGATTCCCTTGTTAATTGTTTGTTAGGTAATAAATTGATACACCCATTGCATAAGATAATGATAATGACATTAATGACCCTAGAAATCATTATCAAACAATCACAATGGGCAACTGAATGAGTGTGTAGCTAACCAGTTTAGTTTCCAAACAACAACAGGTACACATTTCAATCAGCTACACATTATTTGACTCATATTACGATTTTACGATGATACATTCATTTACCTGAATGAACCTCCTCTTCCCCAGAAGAGTGTCTAATCGACTTCTCACAACAATGCCTTCTAGATCTCTCGAACTGGAGACTGATTCTTTCCCGATTCAACGCCGACAAAAGGTCAAACATCTTTTTCCTCATCGTTGACTCACCTGTCTTACTTCTTATAATCAACTGTCGAAGTTTCACGATGGGCAAATTTTTCTTTATATTATCGAATAACTGCTTCTTTTTTGCCGAAGAAGACCCTTTCACCGCCTTTTCGGCACTAGATTTCTTTGATTCTATTCCATTCCTGGATGAAGTCTTTGATAATGTTTTATGACTTAATTTTATATCCGGGCTTGATGCAATAGCTCTTGAATCTGATTTTCTCTTTCTCTTGGTTTTATTCGATTTTTTATTAGATTTGTGATTTGATGAATGATCTGGGGAAGATTCCACATTTCGAACAAAGTTTCGTCGACTGAAGCTTTCAGACATTCCATCACTAGAATCGTCTGGAGAGGTAGACTCTAAACTATTGCTTCGCAAGGGATGATTGAATGGGGAATCACTACGTTTCGGAATCGCAGGGTATGCAGTTTTGTTGGCATTAAGATTTGCTGAAGTGCGGACTGGTATCTGTAATGGTGAAACATGACCATTTGGTACAGGAGCTACGCTTTCCACATCACACACGCTTTGTTTTGGATTTTCTAAAGAAGGCACCGTGATATTTACTTTGTGTTGCCGAAGCGTCGCCTTTTGCCTCTGTTTGAAAGATGCAGGTCCAGGTTTTTGAAGAGGGGTATGTTTAGGAGTTTTACTTGGTTCAAATGTGTCCTTCGAACTCTTTGGAAGGATAGTGGGCAGGGTTGAAACTTTTTCGGGTAAAGTATATTCATGACTTTGATTCTGTAAATGTTCTCGTGTAGCTGAGGTAGACGACTGGGCATGAACTGATGCACCTGAAGTAGAGGAATTAGATGACGCCAAATTTTCTACAGACGGTTCTCGAGCGATCCTAGCTATGTTCGAAATTTTAGGCGGTGGTGGAGGTGGTGGAAGCCTTTTAACATTGTACTTAGGCTTATCTGGTGAACTTGGAACTGATGGAACACTGCATTTTTCTGCAACGATTTCAACAATATCGTCGTCTGAATCTGAATCAACTTTTGCAGATGTCAACTGAACATCTTCCTGTAAATTATGGTTGTGGGTCCGTTGGGGTCGTTGGGGACTAACTACCGGCTCCTCAACCTTAGTAACTGTCTCTATTTCATCCTCTTCGAGGTTTATGATCAAAAACTGCTTCTCCTAGAATTGTAAATAAAATAAATATTAAAACTAATCCTTCCTAAATTACGATTTTGTGAAAAAGTAAACTGTTCTTTGCATCAAGAGTCTACGTTGTTTACCTCCTATGTATTACCAATCACCGCTTGCCATTTTGGTCACAATAATTCATACAAAAAGATCGATGTGTTTACAATACTTACAAATTTTATTGCATTGATTGAAAAATACAAGTATTATATTTATATCTATTTATTAACATTATATTTGAAATTCGTATTCGTATTGAAAAAATGATGTGTTCCATCACCTAATGTACATGTACTACCTTTTGATTTATAACTAACCTATCCCTAACTCATGAGATATTTATTATTTAAGAGAACATAAATAAATATTCAATCTAAAGTATGTAACAGTATTCGAATATAAATATCAACAACTTTTGTGGTGGTAGTATATATTTTGATTTATATTTCTATATACACTGTAAAATGTATGTAACAACAATATTAACAATAACCGTCAACAACATATCCACATTTATTCCTAAAAAAAAATCCTAAATATTTGAAACTGCAACTGTTTATATTTAGATACATTATAACATTATTCTCTGCATTCATGATTCAACTTTCAATAACATTAAATATCCAATAGGATAATAGAGCCTAGCAAATGTCATACAGCAAAGAACTGGTAAACTATCCAAACCTACGGTCACGAAACTGGACAGAGACAACTGGCGTAGTGTAGTGCCTAGTAAAAAACTTCAAAGAAGTAGCCAATATTTCAGTTAATCTTGATTAAGTGATTAAAGTAAACTCGATTAATCGGTTTTGCTAAATCTAAAGGCCTAAACTACGCATATGCTTGGGCAACTACCGACTACATTCCCACGAACAATAATATGAGGGATTTCCCAAGATCCAAATCAAACTATCCTTCAAAGTTGTCTGGAAACATACATGCATCATCATCGTCTTCGTCCATGGGACTTTGTTGGGCAACTCCTGATATTATATCAGGAACCGTGACAGTGTCTGTCCTTAAAATTGGAATCTCTGGCCTAACACGGGTTGGCGTTGGTAGTGGCTGGGGATGACGCAAAGCTACTTCGGCCAGAAGGGTCAAATTGTTGATGTTAGTGGGAGAATCCAATTCAGAATTCATTTCTGAGATATAACTTGTTGGTAATCCTGGTGAAGTGATTCTACGATTTCTACGTTCTAGAGTGTCTCCAAATTGGCCGCCTAACTGTTCCGAAAGATCCTTCATCATTTTGTAAACATTGTTTTCACAACTGTCCCAGGAAGCCTTCTGATTCTTCAGAGGAACTTTTAATCCCCAATCAACACCACGTATAGCAAGAATGTTAGAGATGGCTCTGTTTGACTGACGTCTTGCCTCTTGAAGATCTCGCCCCAATGATTGAATTTCAGAAAGAATCCTACGCATTTCATTTCTGACACGTGTTTGTTCCCTGTCTAACCTCCCCAAATCCTCCACTCTGGCCGAAATACGCATCCTAATCCGGGACCTTCGGGCATTCAAATTATTGCGTGCCTGACTACGCGGGGGTTGCTGTCCTTGTCCTCTAGTTCGGGATACTACATTGGAAACAATTCCACTGGTTTGAGCATGAATACCACGATTGTATTGCGATAGTGACATCATCAGTACCCTTTGACGTATTCTTCCATCGGCATTTCTACGGCATTGGATAATTCGAACCATTGGTCGTTGCCGTTGCACAGCCTGCATTGGGGATTCTAAATTTTGCAACGCCGAGATAGCATCTTTGCGACGAAGATAACCCCTAGACGAGGAGTGTAACCGCATTGGCGGTCGAGATGACATAATAATGCCTGAGCGGTGAATTGGTGAAGATGAAGTGTAAACTCTTGATACAGAATTATTATTTCTATCTATTTCGCTCAATGTCCTCACCTTAAATTTAAATATATAGTATTGTTCGTCCAAAATGTTGACGTCTACGGCGTCATGACTGACACCAAGACCAACAATGTCCCCGAATCGAAGCTCTCTTTCAACTTGTGGAACGATTCTTTGCCCGTTCAAGTATGTTCCATTCAAGCTCTGCAAAATACATAAAACAAAGGTTGAATTAGATTTTTAAGTACCAATAGTGTCATCATTGGCTTATCATTATATTCAATACAATGGTATATTGATTAAAAAACAATGAGCTTACCTTGAGATCTTTGATCCAAAAGGCACCGTTGTTGAAACGGATCTCGCAATGCTGTCTAGAGACAAAATCACTCGGGCAAACTATTAATTCTGCATCAGGTCGGCCTCGAATTTCCTGCCTTCCAAGAATGTACTGAAATAAAAACAACCATATGAATATTATTCGATTTTATCATTATAACTACATTACTATATTAACCATAAACCCTCTTTACTTTGTTGAGTAGAAACTTGGTTGGTGAGTTGAGTTTCTACTAAACAACTCTTTACTTTACTATTATGATTTATATCGCCACATATTTAATTAGTATTAATGTTGAATGTCATTGTTGATAGTAAAAGTACATACTCAAGTAAATTTCAAATTTGTGATTTGACAGTAAACAGCAAACAGTACACAGTAGCACTCGACTAATATTGAACTATTGAAAGTTCATCATGGACTGGAATGTGACATATGACACATATATGTATCATATTATAGCAGATACAAATTCATAAAGGAAAGCGTGAAGGGTGAATAAAAAAATGAATTATCAATTTAAGAAATTCATTTGAATTTTTCACTCACCAATCTACCATCTCGACACGGCATATCTGGTGGTGATGGAACCATCAAGTGATGTTGTCGTTCCAATTTTCCAGCTCCCATTTCTGCCATTTTTTCTGACGTCTTGTGCTGTGTCCTGTGTGTCTCGACTGGACTATCTGGACTGGTACTTTTAATCGACAGCAATCTGTAATCAAATAACATAAATCCACATCACAATCCAATTTCAAATTCAAATTCAATACTCCACATTTTTAATTTAATATTAATTATTAATCATCAAATAACCAGTCAAGTCAACAATCAACCATCTTTGATCTTAAAACCGACCTATATCATATATTGATTGCCTATTTTTGGTGATCTCAAGCCAAAGTCACGCCTTTCAGCAGTTCATAAACCGTTTTTATTTTGATATTCTAGTCTTTTGTATTTAAATTTGAATTTGTAATTCCCAATTCTGAATTCAAATTGTGAATTGAAAAATGAAATAAATGTGAAATTTCAATGCACAATGAATGTGAAATGAATTTGAATTCACAATTTTTAACAATCTACGGCTGTAGAATAGTGAATAGACTGTGGACTGAATAGAATGTACAGCATCAGCATGCAGTAGAAAGTAACAAATTCCAACCTACCTACACTACTATGAACTACGGAATATTAACAAAACCGAGTCAAGTTCAAAGTTTGAAGTTGTTCAGACTTGAAAGTTTGCAAAGAAACCACTATTCATTCATCATTGCAAAAATTGAAAATCTATAAAACGCCACCACTGGAATGCCAGGAATGAGTTTTCCGACGCAACCACATATCACAAGTTGCAAGTCTGCAAACTCCGAATGTTTCAGAAACAAAAATTAACGAAAACTCGCTAAAAAAAACTAAAAAGTCAGAAATAAATAAAAAGAACCCTCCGAAATTTGAATTCTTTGAAGAAGAGACTCCCGCGAAATTCTGCGACGGCTATTTGCCTTTGATATTATTTTGAATTCACCGCGGACGAGGAAGGAATTGAGAGAATTGTCAGTCTTTATTTGCCCCGTAAAAAAAACCAACTAAATTCCTGCCACTCAACCATAGATGGTAGGGGCGACTGAATTTCTCAATCCCGCACGTCCTTCCTCAGCTCTCGTGGAAATTCACGTAGTTTTTGGAAGTCTCCTCTCCATCCAATTCATTTCTACGCTCTTTTAATTTTTTATGAATTCTATCTGAAATGAGTGGAATTATGGCATGCAAAAAACACAATCCTTCGGAAACATAAGCATTTATATCATCATCTACAATAAAAATGTACAATTTTATGACATCCCTTTCCCATTGTCCTTTAAATTCATTAAACATCATCTACATTCATAGTTGACAGAAGAGATGGAAGGAAGAACAAGGCTGACCAGTCTATATAGAACTTTAAAGTAACTTTATCCATGAAATTCTTCCTCGTCTGAGACCTGGAAATTAAAAAGCTCCAAAATCCAATTTAAAATACGGTTCCTTGAATAAAGTAAGCATTCAAACTGTATGTGTTAACTGCTTGGTATAAGGAAATTATAGGATAAGGAATTAGTGTTATTATAAGGATTGACAACTTCGGATTGGAAACGAAGGATTTAGGTTGTAGAAACTCGGAAGGATTTTTGGAATTTTATGGACGGAATGCAGAATGTAAATCAGCTAAACTCGAAAACAGACTGTCCTTCTGTTTCTAGAGTGTATTCCTTACGGTCAACTCAATCCTAATACTGTCCTTTACAGTATTATCAAAAGTCAAGTTGTAAAAGAGATCGGATTCTTCAACAATTTTAGAGTTTAGAGGATTAGAGAATGGCTTAATTTTACTCGGATTTAGGAAATGGTTACGGATTAAATGTTTATAGGAATAACAGAATAGCAGAAGGAAAAATTACCATTATTTTCCTCAAATCTAATCCAAAGAATTGGCCATAACAAGTTAGGGTTATTGAATTGAATACTTATTCTGCATTAACTTTGGAGTCTCAAGGGAACAGTCCCGGATGTTAACTTGATACAAAAATCGTTCACAAGCAAATCTACCTTCCCGACGAGCACCATAATATTTAATAGACTATCGACTACTGTCAACCACCAGGACAAGACAACGGACAACCGACTGAAAAGTACTGTTAGATTAACGTAAATCAAAAATCAAAAACTTTCAGTTGTCCTTTAGGTCATACGCATACTGCGTATATAGACTTTGGACGAAAATGGTTCAAAATATTTAGACCGAACACCCTACTAGTACTACCACTAACCAAACACTGGAAAAGCCTTACAAAATTATAAAAAGCATTAAAATTTAATTACAACTTCATAACATCTGTCCTGAATTTAAAAAAATAAATACTTAGTGATCAAATCGATTTTTTTTAAAGAACATCACAGTTATTGGAATGTAATTAAAATAATGTTTTGAAAAATGAGAAAATTCAAATTTTATGGACAAAAATTAGATTGAAAAAAGATGATAAAACCTGAAGAGAACACTATGATTTGCTAACCAACAATACAAGCTTATGACAAGACAACTAGAAAATACTATGTACTTTGAATCTAAACAGAGTAGACAGTTCTGAATCTTCCAAGTTTATGAACAGATCTCTTTCACTGGACAGTGATTCAGTTACTTTTACAAGAAACATTATTGTGAAATATCAAATTGGATCCAAGTTATTAGCTATGAAAGGGCCCTAGACAAAATAACTGATTCCTGTAATTTGAACACGTTTTTTATGAACGGCTCCCTGATTAAAACTCATTGAGAACGAGAAAATCTCCATAACTTATGAAGGACCCACTGAGTTCTAAATAACAGCTTAATGATTTCAAAAACATTGTAAACACCAGACTAGGCGTTATTCCAATATTAACTTACAAGGGAAGAAGCCGAAATGTTGGACCCAGAATTTTTGTGATTTTTTGGTGGTTGAATAAGTAACTAATATGAGCAATCGAAAATTAAAGTTTGTTATCATTTTAAAACAGATCAATGAGAATCTTAGTTTTAAATTCGAATAAAAAAATTCTTAATATTATGAAAAAACTTCTAATAAAACAAATTCTGAATAAACAAAATTCTGAATCAAGAAATTCAGAATACAAAAATTATGAATAAAACAAATTCTCAATAAAACCAATCACGAATAAAATAAATTCCAACTAAAGAAATTCCAAATAAAACCAATTCTAAATAAAAAAACATCTGAATAAATAAATTCGAATACAAAAATTCTATATGAAAAAAATTCTCAATAAAAACAAATTCTGAATAAAGAAATTTCGGATAAAATAATTTCGAATAAAATAATTCCGAATAAAATTAATTCTGAATAAAATCAATTCTGAATAAAAACAATTCTGAATAACATCAATTCTGAATAAAATCAATTCCGACTAAAGAAATTCCAAATAAAATAATCCCAAATAAAAAAAACATCTGAGTAAATAAATTCGAATACAAAAATTCTATATGAAAAAAATTCTCAATAAAAACAAATTCTGAATAAAGAAATTTTTGATTTTGAATAAAATAATTTCGAATAAAATAATTCCGAATAAAATTAATTCTGAATAATATTAATTCTGAATAAAATCAATTCTGAATATAATCAATTCTGAATAAAATCAATTCTGAATAAAATCAATTCTGACTAAAGAAATTCCAAATAAAATAATCCCAAATAAAATAAATTCTGAATAAAATAACTCCGAATAAAAAATTTTTTCTAAATAGTTTTTTTTTAATTAAAAGAACAATTTTGAATCCAAAATTCTGAATAAAACAAATTCTTAATACAACCAATTCTAAATAAAAAACATCTGAATAAATAAATTCGAATACAAAAATTCTATATAAAAAAAAATTCTCAATAAAAACAAATTCTGAATAAAGAAATTTCGAATAAAATAATTTCGAATAAAATAAATTTTGAATAATATTTATTCTGAATAAAATCAATTCTGAATAAAATCAATTCTGAATAATATTAATTCTGAATAAAATCAATTTTGAATAAAATCAATTCTGAATAAAATCAATTCTGAATAAAATCAATTCTGAATAAAATCAATTCCGAATAAATTATAAATTCTCTCAAAAAATAAAAAAAAAGTTTTTCAAAAAATGAAAATAAAATAGATTCTGAATAGAATAATTCAAAATAAAAAAACTCTGAACAAAAAACCGGAAAATTAAAGGTTCAAAATGAAGGTATAGTGGTATACAAAGAAATCTAATCATTTTGATTTTAAATTTGGTCATAAAAGTTCTGAGTACAAAAAAATCGGAAAATTAGAACTTGCAAAACATGAAATTTAAATAGAATTAAACTGAATCAAAGAATTTTTAAAATTTTTAAATGGATTTAACAGAAATATATCCTGGGATGTTAAAGTAGATACTATATTCAATTTAAAATTGAAAAAATTGAAAACCATAAAATATTTTAAATTTTGAATTTTAACGGGTGTTTAAAAATTTGTAAATTAAAAAAAAATGATTAACAAGACTTCGACCTGGGTCCAAATTAATTGTGGCTTGAACGAAAAAAAAATTGAAAAATTCCAAGTCTGATATTTGAGTAACGTCCCTTGTTAGTGTATAGATATTCAATCAGATTTGAAAGAGGATGTTTGTGGAAGGAAACAAAACCTACACGAAATTACGGATTGTTGTTGGGTTGGGCCTTGGGACACAGAATAGATAGCTCTCTCCACACGGGGTTGATGTTGGTGATGAGATTCGATGACCACGGGTTGTGGTGGGTTTTCGGGTAAAATGAATTATCAAAGTTTCCCAAAATCCTAGACAGTCACCGAAAACCACGCACCGCGGTGGGTAGGAACTCTGGGTCCGGGTGAGCGATGAGCTAGACTCGAATGGGAAGATATCAATACGGTACAGGGGCCCGGCCGGGGTGAGTTGAGATTGAGAATATCAAGTCAGATCAATCCTCATCACTCCTTCAATAATCTCCCAAGTCCCAAGCAATCTTCTAGAATTTCGTCTTCCTATAAAAAAAAAATAAAATCAAAAATTAATATTGGATAGAAATTAAATCTGAAAAAAAAATTAAAAAAAACAAGGCAAAACGAAGAGGCTGACGCACGTATGTAACGAGTTGACCCCGAAGGGAACTCGTACGTGCGCCCCCGAAGGGGCACACAGATTTGATTCGGTATGATTTATTATGTAGACTAAACAAGCCATGCAAAATGATAAATTGAAATTCAGTGCTTGGATAATAAACTTGGATTGTATACAGAGGAAATTTGAAAATATTTACACAAAAAAAGAATCAATGTAAAAAATTTAAATTTAATTTAATAAATTTTGAGAAGAAAAACTGTTTTAAATTTACTTTAAAAATTGCAATATCAACTGAATAACCCTTTACCACTAAAAAGAGCAAAACAAAAATCTCGACCAATGTGAAGAGAGTATACGAGATGAGACGAGGAGTTCAACGTAAAAAAGGCTTGCTTACCGTTAGTTTGGGGCTAAGTTGTGGAGTTCCAACGACGAGCTGGAAACAAATGACTTTTAACAGTTGACAGTGGTTTTCAATGTTGAGATTTGAGATTTGAGATTGAAATGTAACTGGTCAAATTGCATTTGTAGACTGACTTACCATCGGCCTGGGGAGCGCTTTTATACCCTTCCTTCCGCGTTGCTGTTTCCAAGCAGAATGGTTCGTACCGTGATCCCAAACCAATCCTCGACCGACGCAGTTTTGAGGAAAATTTTGCTCGTGAACGTGAGGGGGGAGTTGAGCAGTTCTTCATGTAGCCCATGTAAAACAGTTTACAGTTAATTCTTGGGATAGAGACTAGCTTATAGGTGCGGGATTTGGGGGCAAATGAGACCGTTCCAATGTATTTCTATTGCCGTTTTGGACTTTGAGAGCTAAGAGGACTATGACTAATTATAGCCCCCCTCCCCCCATGTTCACGAGCAACTTTTTCCATCTTGTGCCCTCATTTCGTTGCTCCGCCTTTCGGCCTCGAACCGTCTGTACCACCCTTATGGAATACCTCAAGCTTTATTTATTAAATATGCCAACCACAAACCAACGTATTTTATTATTTTTATTCCTTATTTTTTTGCTAAGCTCTAAATTTCTAGTATGCTCACAATGAACTTACTGTTATCATGTATATCATTAAGGGCGCTGCTGATGGCTATGACGATGACGTTGCTCGAGTCGATCTACTATTTACATGGCCTATTTAAAAATCTTCTCTCCTACGCTCTTATCAATCTAATTAATTATTTATTTATTTCATCTTTATTTTAAGATGGATTTCTTATTGAAATTTTAATCCATCATAACATCATTAAAATCCACCGAATATCAAATAATTATTCATGCCATCTCAACTCCTCAACCTTGGAATTTGAGTTCCTGGCTTCCTGGCTGCTGCGGCTGCGGTTAGCTGTAAATAATATTATTATCCTCTACATTCTTTTGTGGGGTTGCTGACGCTGACATGCTAACTCAAGCTGTAGTAGCTACAGCAGAAATTGGCGAATGAGAATGTTGTTTTTTATACGTTCCGGCTCACGTTCACCCTTCCTTCAGCCGTTGTAAATCCTATCTTATAATGCTTAAATGATGGTTTTACATGGAGGAACGGTAGAATCTGTTTCAAATCGGTCGAAAAAGTTGGGAACTGTAAAGTTTCCAAGTCGAAAACCTTTGGGAGGATGGTTTGTGGAAATTCGATTTCGAAATTCGAAACAGAACGGATTTTAAAGCAGTATTTGTGAGGCTCATGTGAACGGGGCTTGTAGTTGCCAAAAAGCTTCCTTTGCTTGACTATTGCATTCCTGTAAGCAATATTTCCCACTCTCTCTCTCTCTAATCATTTTTTACGTTTTTTATCCTTGTCCTTTTCTTGTCTGCTTTTTTACCGACGGACTTGATTTTCGCAACAAAACTAGCTAACCTTGATGCAATTTGCAAGCTGGCTAAACTAAATTCTATCTTACTATTACCATTCTTGCTTAATAGAAATTATTATAAGCGAAATTATAATCCCTCAATGATCCCACTAATCCAATTTATTTATAATATAATTGATTATGGATTATATTATTAAAATGCCTTTTTCTAACACGAATTGAACTTTATTTTGTATTTCTTATTTACAGTTAAGCAGGCACATTCGGATTTTATTTCCATCGTGAAAAAGTCAGAAGTGGTATAATGGGAGGTTGAGTTGGATTAGAAATTGAATGTTTGAAATTGAAATGATACTTACAATAAATGCTCTGAATATTGTATATAAAATGCCCTGAATATTGATACAAATTTTTGAAATGATAGCTTTCTTTGGATAATTTGGATTAGATCTTTGAAATCTTTGTAATATTCTTGGACTTATTCTATACAACTATACTATACTACTGGTGATTTTTTTAAATTATAAGGATTGCGACTGAAGTTATTTATGAGCTGCAAAGCACAAAGACAACGGAAGTAAAAAAAAAAATATTGATGATAAATTAAAAAACTTTAAATTTACAACTCAACCAGGCCCGTAGCGAGGATTGGGACGGCCGGGCTTCAGAATCTGAAGTACGGCCTTTTTAGTGACAAGTTTTTAGAAAAAAAACTAACAATTTCAAAAGATTTTGTTTTTAATCTAGCAAAGAAAGGTTTTCAGGTTGAATAAGGCAATTGCGTTAAGGTTGATTACGTTCAAATCTACTACTGAATAACAGAAATCGACAAATTAGGTGCTGAAATGGATCTGTACTATGTTTAAAAAACTATGCAAATTGACTTTTTCAAATGCCAATAGCACAGCAAAAAATTGGTGCGATTTAAAAAAACCTTCAAGTTTATTAATGCCAAAGAGTTATACTCAAATTCTCAAACTCAAACTCAAAATAAAAATGAGGTCATTCTTATTCGCCCGATTCGATTAATCTTGAAAAGTCGATGAAATAGTAAGATATCGACTTTGGAAACCGACTCCTACAATTCCATTCCCCGAATTCATTGCTGCTAAATATTCAGTTTACGGTTTCCCACCAATAAAGAATAAGTTAACGCTTGACCGTGTATCAAGTATATCAAGTCGATATATTCCCTAGCGTTTAACTTGTTTTAAATTCAATATATAACTGTAAAACTAAAAATAAGTGAATTGAAACTGATTTCAATAGAATTCAAATACAAAAAATTCTAAGTTTCTTTCAAAATTATTTTAACATCAAAACAATGTCAACTTATCTACTACAAAACCCCAGCCGGTACGGCCCTGAACTCAACTGATGACTGCGATGAGACGGTGTGATTTCAATTTAATAAAAATTAAAAAAAGAGGATATGGGGGTTTGTATATGTTATCAAAATCAAAATATGACGATTGTATGCATGTGCAAATGTTACCATGATGTATGAATGAATATACGACTTGTTTCAACAATTTGGCGATTCTTTGGACTATTGATTTATTATCTCAACTAAAAATTATAAGTATTAATTAAGGCATGTAAATTCAAGAATAAAACTGGTGATCAATGTTTTTAATATTTTTGGTGATCCTGAAGTTTGGTCTGGTATGATAAATCTCGTAAGGATCATCCACATAATATTTCTTCTTGTGCCAGTACTTCGTAGTCATCCTATCCAAGACCTTGGTATGCCAAGCGTTTGTGAACACGTGCTGACGGATCTTCTTCTTCCGTAAATAACCTTTCTTCCACAAATGCTTATGTCTTCCAGCCTTGGGGCGAATCCAAATCCCCCAGTCCAACCTCATAAATCGTTTAACAACGCTTTTAACAGTCTTTCGTCGTCCCTTCATCATTGAGAACTTGACGACAGTTCGTTTTGAATCACAGGCGTCCAAACTGGTGACCTGGAGATTAGGCTTCGATAATATGGACGCCACCGTTTTCGACAAAAGATGATATTTATGACGAGGTTGTTGTGTCAGTAGCATTCCCTTGAACGGAAGGTGTACATTTGCAGGCCCAAGGCCGACCCTCGGGCTGGCTTGACTTGTTGTTGATATTGATATTGGGGCCAATGCAGATGTTGACAGAAATTTCATGGACCCCTCCCCACAGTCCCCACGTACCAGCAATTTAGACGATGATAGTGGTGGCGCTTTTGGGAGGGCTTTTAATAGGGTAGACATCGATCGTAACGCCATTTTAGCTCTGAAATTATAATGAAATTGAATTGAAAATTGATATTAAAATTAAAATTTAACTTTGAACTGCAAACTTAATAAAAAAAACTGAGTTTGCAAAGTGTTAGAAAATCGCAAATTAATCGGAAAACGAACAGAAACGCATGATAATACTATGTACTACAAGTCTCGGTTGGGGTCGGGCAACCTGGACCACATTTCATGTGGAAACAAATACTTAGAAGAATTTCCGAATGTGGAAACAAAACTTTGAAAAATTCTAATGTGGAAACAAGTCTTTAAGGTTTTAAAATGTGGAAACAAAACTTTGACAATTTTTTAATTGTGGAAACATTTTCAAATCAGGGCCGTAATCTTGTTCCCAAGAAGCATGTGGCAACAAAACTTTAAAAATTTTAGGTAAAAATTGTTTCCACATTTTTTTAAAAACCCACATGGATCATTAAAGGTTTCGAACGTGGTTGATTTGTTCGAGGTCATAGTTTTCGTCATAAAGACACCCCTTATGTGAACGCTTTGTCTGGTCTGTCCGTCCGTTTATGCTCTAACTACTACTAACTTCAAACCGGTTAGCGGTTGGAGTTTTTTTAACGGTTTTCGAATTTCAAATTTGAACCGTACATTACGTTTGGTTTAAGCCAAATAGAAATTTGAAATAGTTAGTCACACCCCCTGACCACAAAGTATTTTTATGTCTAACCATAAAAATTTATTTGACCATTGATACAAAGAATAATTTTAAGTCTTGTCAACGCTAGAAGTTAAAGATTTCGTTAGCTATTCGATTTTAGAAAATTTCGACCATCGAATCAAAGTACTTAATTTTAATATGGTTAATTTGATCTAATTTTCTAGTTTGAAACACCATTATTAAAATGATTTGATTTTATACGGTGAATTTTGTTTGTTTACGGTGTGATTAAATACTACTGTTAATTTGGCAGTACCTCTAGTCCTTAGCTAGCGGTATCCACGCGCTAAGACTATATACTATGACGACTCTGAGGCATCATATGGACTATAACAACTCAAAAATAAAATATTCGACTCCACAGGAGGCGTGGCTTTAATTTAAATATTAAAATTATAAAAATTATAAAAATTAATAAACTGAACTGTTAAAAATGTGAAATGTAGCATAAACGGACGGACAGACCAGACAAAGCGTTCACATAAGGGGTGTCTTTATGACGAAAACTATGACCTCGAACAAATCAACCACGTTCGAAACCTTTAATGATTGATGATCCATGTGGGTTTTTAAAAAAATGTGGAAACAATTTTTACCTAAAATTTTTAAAGTTTTGTTGCCACATGCTTCTTGGGAACAAGATTACGGCCCTGATTTGAAAATGTTTCCACAATTAAAAAATTGTCAAAGTTTTGTTTCCACATTTTAAAACCTTAAAGACTTGTTTCCACATTAGAATTTTTCAAAGTTTTGTTTCCACATTCGGAAATTCTTCTAAGTATTTGTTTCCACATGAAATGTGGTCCAGGTTGCCCGACCCCAAGTCTCTCTTGTCCTTGACTCGTCGGGTAAAAAACTCATGGTTTTTTAGTTTTGTTTGGGTTTCGTCACGTCACGTCCTCTCATCTATCATCTATACACTGTTCAAGTTAATGTCACATGTTAAAGCAATTAAATATACAGTGCTGCTATACCATGCAGACGAAATTAGTTTTACCCGGCGAGTCAACTGGCACATGCAAAACGTTGAGAACGCCCCTCTACCGCTTTCTTAGTCGTGTGGTGTCGTCTGCTCGAGCTTTCTTACTTACCTCTTACCAATAGACTAGAGTCACGGGCCCTAATCGCAGGACACGTACTACTACTTGCACCCTCCTTTCATCTGTCTATTGAACAGAAGTTCTCGTCGACTTGGATTGGTAAAGGTTTTTAAATATTTCACATTTAAAAAACCCTGTTCCTCCGGTATATAATAAGAAACCCCTAAATATATAGCATCCGAATTACGCGGATCATGCTTGAAGATTTGGGGCGACGGAAGACGGGAGAATAAGCTCCCTGCTCATATATATAGGATAGATCCTTATCCCAAAACTCTCAAAATTAATAAAAATTACAATCAAGTAATTTGCCAACGAGCAGTTAGTTGGTCTTCAATTCTGCAAGAATGCGAATATAATTTGTATGTATACTTACTTTATGTACTGTCATGGTATAGAATTCAGTCCGAATTGAAGTATTGAAATTAAATGCGAATTTATGAAATGTCTATGTCTATGGATATGTAGAATTTTCAAAATATGTACTGCTTTTTTGCGTTTTAAAAGTCTTATATCTATTGAATCTCATCCCCTTCAATTCACAAATATGAATGATAATTATTTTCTAATTTATAATAACATAAATCTTCAATCAAGCTGTAGAAATAGATACGATGTAGGGAATTAGATCTAGATCTAGAACTATTTATTTATCACAAATAAAGTAAACCTATATCATCATATCATAATTATCATGATATATGATAGTATATCGTTAATCGTAAATCAAAAACCCGTTGGCATAATAAGATTTTGTTGCAACTTGTATGTAAATTTCGAATATGAAATAATAGAAGACTTCCACGTGTATCTTAACAAAGGCTCAATAAAGTTTCGAGTCTTTGGTCTTAAAAAAGTTTTCAGATACAACCTCTGAAAACAGGTTAAAACGAAGCGAATAAGCAATTTCCCCGTATTTCGAACCTTATTTTTGGATTCAGTAAAAAGAAGGCATGGAATTATGAGCGAAAAAGAGTATTGTGCCAAGAACAAAGAATTTTCCCAAAAACGGACCGGAATTTACCATACGAAACTTTTACGCGCGCCTACATCTCTAATTTTTATGAAATTTTTAACTCATGGAGGATCTGCATCTGACTTAAAATATCATATCATTATGCATTAGAAATTAGAATCGCGTTGAAAGTGTTGTAACGTCAAATAAAATGGTACGAAATAAAGTCGCTTTTTTCACGTTGGACCGCCTGTGCCTCTCAAGTGTCCTTGCCCCCCTTACAATAAGAAAAATGCAAATTTATGACTCAAAACGTATCGCATATTCTCCTAACGATGGGACAAAAAACAAGTCACAGAAAGTTGTGGACATGGTAATCAAGTGTGCTTCTACAAAATGTTTGAATATTATTTCCACATTCCACATTCATTTTACAAATAAATTATTAAGGATCACACTCAGAAGTGGCCTACCCTACGTACGTGTAAAATCCTCAAATGCAATGAGTCATTCATAATTCATATAATTTGTATTGATGATTCATTCAAGCCCTCCAGGATTTGTATAATGCTGATAAGTCTTCAAACAAAACCTATGCAAAGGAAACCCAGCGACATTGTAAAAGTCACCATCAATTCCATCAATAAGAGATCCTCCAAGCCCTTGAATTCCATATGCTCCGGCTTTGTCACTAAATCAAAACATCAATAACATTAGAAAAACATAATGTATAATCTTGAATCTATAAAGATAAATTATAAAAATATAATTCCACTGCGTCTGCAAAGAGGAATTTGTTATGTTTGTAAACACAAAACACAACGCACAATAGAACATTTTTAGGCCCTTTGCCCTTTGCGTTGATTTTAACATTCCTAAATATCCTAAATCTTAATCAACGTCATCATCAGCATTTCCAACAGAAAACTTTAAATAATTTAACATTAGACGATTTCGTTTCTTTCAATATTTATTGCAATTTATCCATACCTGGGTTCTTTTGTTTGTATATATGATGAAATGATATCATCATTTAGTGAAGCCATTCGTACTTTGGTTATCTCACAGAACTTATCAACAAAAATATCGGATTTAGGTTCCGACGAAAAGTAGCCGTTCCATAATAATGTGACCCCCGTCAAAGCTTCATGAGTCTCCCCACTGAGCCTGCACGACAAGAAAAGGAATTAAAAATATTAAAAGCATCAAAACATTTAAAAATCCATTGAAAAAGAATCGCGACATCAAATTGGAACCTAAATATTATAATCAAGAATTAAAATTGGATCCAGATAAAGATTAGAGAATAATTTTAGGTTTTGAAAAAGTGAGGAAAAATGAATTTGAAATTCTGAATTTTTTTAATCTCATCTCATGTTAATGAATAGTAGACTAAAGCGAATGCAATTAAAATTCCTTGATGGCATACTGATTAAGCATAGCTCTGGCTGTCTCGTCATTTTTCGGTTTTCCAAATACTTTTCCCTGGAAAGCCACAATAGTATCCGCAGCAATAATCAACTCGGGTGCCTTCTGTTTAGATTTGGCTAGTCTTTCGCCGACTTCAAGAGCCTTTTGAAAAGCTGTCTCAATAACGAACTTATCCAACGACGGAAACGTAGACGGCTCCAAATTTTCTTCAAATGTTGACGGTACTACTTCAACTTTTAAACCCTAGAAATTAATAAGAACATTAGGTTGTAGGTTGAGTAACTTTGAGAATTAAAAAAAATCAACGCTCATCAGCAGTAAAGCAATGATTAAGTAGCGCTATATAGGCGTGTCCGGCGTTTTCCCACCTGCGACATTTCCCACCCGGACACTTCCCGCCCATAGCGGACACTTCCCACCCGGAAGTTTTTCACGGACATTTCCCACCCAATTTCGGCCGGCGGACAGTTCCCACCCCGACATTTCCCACCCAAACACAAAAAAACAGCATTTTTGAATGACCCTTACCTTGAAACCAAATCTTCCAAGCAAAGACATAACTAAATTCTCCAACCAAAGACATAACTAAATTCCGGTTGGGTTGGTTAGGTTAGCTTAACACCCCAACCGAAATAGAGTTGTCTTTGCTTGGAGAATTTAGTTATGTCTTTGCTTGGGGAATTTAATTATGTCTTTGCTTGGGGAAATTAGTTATGTCTTTGCTTGGGGAAATTAGTTATGTCTTTGCTTGGGGAATTTAGTTATGTCTTTGCTTGGGGAATTTAGTTATGTCTTTGCTTGGAGAATTTAGTTATGTCTTTGCTTGGGGAATTTAATTATGTCTTTGCTTGGGGAAATTAGTTATGTCTTTGCTTGGGGAATTTAGTTATGTCTTTGCTTGGAGAATTTAGTTATGTCTTTGCTTGGGGAATTTAATTATGTCTTTGCTTGGGGAAATTAGTTATGTCTTTGCTTGGGGAAATTAGTTATGTCTTTGCTTGAGGAATTTAGTTATGTCTTTGCTTGGGGAATTTAGTTATGTCTTTGCTTGGGGAAATTAGTTATGTCTTTGCTTGGGGAAATTAGTTATATGTATATGACCAGACCATTTGCATCGGTTTTTAAATCGGTCCCCAAGTCCTCATACACCATATGGATTAGATAAATCCAAGAAAAGTCCAACCTTTATTAAGAGGTGAAACCTCTTATTGAGAAGACCTTGTCCGTCCGTCCGTCCGTCCGTTCCCACTCTAGCGCTCGAACGGTTGAACTTTTTCAAATTTTTTTTTTCACATTTCGAACCCACCATTCCCTCGCCTTAAGCCTATCGTTTTTTGTAACAATCGGCCACACCCATCGCTCAAAAAAAATCCAAACTCAGCACATACGATTGTTGCTTATATAATACATATGTATATATGTATTCAGTTTCAAAGTATCATTGATATACTGAATCATACGTGTATAAGAAAACATTCATATGGGAATTAGGGAAACACCCACATTCGCATTGGGGGGCGGGGGGTGTGACCGCGAAATATGACGCAAATGTAGAGTTGAGGGCTAAATGACACCCTCATGCCAGGAAATCACATTAAGCACTCATGACCACCCCTACTAAGACTTGGGGGTGTGACCGCGCTGTTTGAGTCAAAACCGTTTTGGTTTCACCTCTTTCGTATGCGCGTTGCAACGGTTTATTGGGTTTAGGTCTACATGATGAAATTTTAGAAGCCTAGGGGTTTTCTTTGGTTTTGTATGAAACATTGACCTTTGTACGTTCAAAGTTCCAAATATTTTGTACTTCTGACTTTCTTGTGGGTCGTGAACTTTTGTCTCTCTTTATGTTTAAGATCGTATGCATTGTGAATCGTAGTTATTGTGTATTTTCATCTTCGACCTTTGACTTTGAAACCCGGAAGATCTAATATTTGCTTTATTTGCACCTAGACCTATGATCATATAGGACCAGCAGCAATCTAAGTTTATCTTGTTTTAAGGTTTGTCTTGGACAGGTAAGGTACAAGATATGACGCTTTGACGTCGACATTTTTTTAATATGTATCGTTCTCAAAACTAAATCTTGTTCTTTTGACAACTTGTATCTTTCATTGTTCAAAAATAGGGTATTTAAGGAAACTCAAATTCTGGATTGCGACAGTTTGAATTCTGATGTCATTGCGGTAATAACATCTCTCTCGTTCGTCAGCCACTTAAGTCAGCCAAGGAGATAATTTAAAACTGAACTAACTGAAGTCCCTTTCTTGCTTTGTCATTTTAGTAGGCCATAGGTAAGAAATCAGAAGCGAAGCCGTATACTTGGTAAGTATAATTTACACTTTAAAATATAATTTATAGCATCTTTAATTACATGATTACTTTTTAGCCCGACTCCAAGGGCTTATAAGATCATGTCAATGTCTGTCCGTCTGTCTGTCTGTCCGTATCCACGATAACTCGAGTTATACTTGTCCGATTAACTTCAAATTTGGAACACAGGGGGTTCGGGGAAATTTAGGAATCAAGTTTGAAGATGGATAACATCGGTCCATACGTTGACCCGTGGGTGGTCCGCGAACCCTATCGGGTTTTCTGAACATAGGTTTGGAAGCACCATATTTTGCATGGTGGTTGATCGAGGTTCTAAAACTTCAAATCCAACATTTACTTTTCAAAATTGTGGCCAAAATCGACCCTAGTGAGTGATCAATGCGGGTTTTCTGAAAACTGACCTAGAACGCCCAAATTTGGTATACAGTTATGAAATTATATTGCAAAAGCAAATATGATCAATTGTGGACAAAAGGTTGCATTTATAGACCCTGTTGGGTGAACCATGTGCTTTTCTTGATACATGGATTTATAAAGTAAAGTTAGAAAGAAATTGGATACCTTGCTGGATTTTAAATATAGTCTAATTATTATATTACTTTAATATAATAAATTATTAATAATATTACTTGGAGTCGGGCTATAATAAGTTGTACATGGAAGTTTTTAGGTCACAATACCACATATATTACCAGCACATCATTTAACAACCGGGTGACTGCCAGTAAGAAGTTAATGCTCATTCATAATATGTATCATATTTATTTATCATATTATGTCATAATATCATATAATATGCGGAAATCCGGAGACGCTATGAGACAAAATGCAGACCGGGTAGAGACCAGACCGCACACTTGAACGACACACGTCATTTAATGAAAGTTTTGTTCGCCTTCCGTGGAATTCGAAGGTATAATAGAAACGAATTAAAAGCAAGCTTTCAGGACAAACCCCCAAAAACGGATAAAAAAGAAATTTTTATTTCGTTTGAAAGTTGTGAAAGTTTGAAAGAAACGGATCGGCATCGGCCGAGTGAAACAATTTAGGGGGTTTTATCCCTTCGTCCTTCATCAGCTCACGGACCTGTTTCATAGGACGTGAGTAGTTGGGTAAATGTTAGTCATAGTTTCAGATGTATTATTTATAGATAACAAATAGAATACAGCCGTGAATAATTGACGGTGCAGGGTACCTACCTAACAAATTTCATAAGGCTAACCAAAAACTCCATAAGTTTTTAGTATGAACCGGCATAAACCCCATAATGTAGCATCAAACGGGAGAAACCCCATAATTATAGAATGATCCAGGATAAACCCCAGAATTTTAACGTGGACCTGGAAAAAACCCTTAATTGTAGCAGGAACCTAACCGGGATAAACTTCATACTTTTAGCATTAACCGGGGTCTACCTCTATTGTAGCATGAACCAAAATAAAACCCCTATCCTCGTTGACTCACCGGGTAAAATTCGTTTCACTCGTCTCCTATATCCAGTACATGTTAAAGCAGTGCTACTTTACATATATAGACGAAATAAATTTTACCCAGTGAGTCAATTTAGTCTGTCTCCATTAAACTCCGTAATTGTAGCATGAATTGAATAGCATATGAATGACTCTTTTGACAAGAATGGAATGTGTAGCAATAAGCGTGTCAATGTCAACAATCAGTACGCACAATGCTTTCCAAAATATCTTTGCGCCTTGGAGATCCACTCGCAAGAACAATCCGCTTGCTCCCGAGCATTTCTAAAATAGGCAGTATCATCTTGTAAAGTCAGCTCAATGTTGACGTTGTTGTAGTTGTACGGTTACACTTCTCGATTACTCAGACTCAGAGAGTAGCAAACTATAAAGATTACGACCTCTTGGCTGTTGTCAGTCATCAGGCTTCTTCTCTTCTTCAGTTAACGGAGGAATATTCTTCAGTCTACGATTATAATTATAAATCATAAATGTTGAAATCTAGCAATGTGCAATGTAAAACACAAACAAGGAGTTATTGTCCATTTACAATACCGTTTCTGCAGAGGTCCCACAAAACTGCGTGGCTGAGATTAAATTTAAGTCCAAGTACAAACGAAAATATTTTCAAACTAGAAAGTGGCAACTCTAAATCAATTGCATTATTGCAAATTCACACTTTTAGAGACTAGGACCGACACAAAAATATGCAAATTGACCGACTAAGTTGGCGCCATTATCAACGGCACTATCAGCGTTCCTTTCGTAAGCGTACCTCGCCACAGTCGTAGTTGTCTCTCGATTTCCGATTACTCATCACCAGCCTCATAATCATAATCCGATGTCAAGTACTAATCCCGCAACGAAAGTCTAACTACTCATTGATTAATAACATCAACCCCTGCCCCCATCCATCAACCGGAAGCTCCGCTTCTGCTGGCCAGTCTTGTGTAGGGGGAAGGGCTTATGAACAGTTACGGCATGATATGAAATCATGGAAAAATAATTAGTAGTCCATTAAGTCCACTACACACTACCCAAGGATAATGGATTTCATGATCATACTTCCTATTTATTACCCCCATTTCCAAGGTAAATTCCAATTATCATTACATTTTCAGACCATTTAATTCATTAGGCAGTCGGCTCCTTAAATTCGAATCCAACGCCTTCATTCATTTTGCTCAACCTGAGGAATGTTGAGGGGTTACCTGGCGCTTTAATGATTATTTGACTCTGCCTAGACTTTAGGTTAAAAAATGTAGAAAAGTGAGATTTCTTAAATTTCTTGAACAAGAGAGGCGAGCCAGAGAGGATCATTTATATGAAGTGGTAGGAAAATGTAGAACTCTGACCGAACTGTACAATTTGGAGAGATCATGATCAGGAGCAGGAGCAGAGATGTAATGATTGCAAATGAGTTAAACCCCGTAGGAGGAGTAGTACGAGGGGATAGTATAGAGCCGGTACTGTAAAAACGGTGCGGTGTAGTATTTTTGTGTCGGATTTGTGAGTTTTTCTATGGTTTTTCTAGGCTCTTGTGTCTTGTCTTGTGTGATAGGAATTGGTGAGAGGAAGTTGAGGCGGAGGGATTGAAAGTTGAATGAAATTGAGTAGAGGAGTAGTTGAGCGGAGACGATGGTCGAAACAAGTCAGTGAAATGCCAGAAAATGAGAGAAACTCGAACGAAATGCAATGCTCAAAGCTCAACTCTTCTTCAATCTAATTCCTTCCTTTTTGTGCTGGCTGGCTAGAAGGGTTGACCTCTCCGTCTCACTCTCCCACAGCTCAACATCATCCTTCCTCCTTTTAGGTTTATTCTAATCACTAATTAAATAAGCATATTAATTACCCTCTTTCAACTTTAATAGTTACGGAACAAGTGGCATGTAACAGGAAGTTTCAAAAAGCAAAATTTAAAGTATGATG